>JBBDGP010002561.1:390000-717500 GCA_037952835.1 Lithobates septentrionalis | reverse complement strand
AGGCTTATACTCGGGTCACTGAGTTTTTCCCATTTTTTTGTGGTAAATTAGGGCCTCGACTTATACTCTGAACGACTTATACTCGAGTATATACAGTATATCCCCAATGACTGTCAGACAACTTTTTTGTGTTTTTTAAAGACACTATCGTCTCGTGTTTAATGTGGTATGCGGTGAAGGGTAATTAGTTCCATTTTAAATTCTTTTGATTTGTGATTCGCTATTACTGCAATTTTTGTATTATTAAACTTTTCAGTAATCCATCTATATTTTTTTTCACGTAAATGCCACAAGGTTTCCCTAAATATGGTCACTATTGTGGCTGTGGTGTTTATGCCATAGTCCTCCTTCTTTGTATGGAAGGATTTATGTAGACCATTGAGACCACACTATAAATTGGAGTGTTGGCATACTTATGTGTATTCCCTAAACGTTTTTCTTAAAGGTCAAAGGCTTTCTCTAGAGGTTGCTATGGGTTCCTTGAGCTATGACTGATTGACCTCTCATTTGACAGTGCCTACATAGTTCTGGGGCCAATGCCACTTGACAGAGCCAGCTGCTTGTCACTGGTGATCTTTTCAGCTGTTTGTAAGGATGACACTCTATCCACCACCACCAAGTGAGACGTCGTTACCACTGGCCACCAATGTAAGGGGCATTTTTCGCACTGGGCACCAACAAAATGGTATTAGCAGAGGTTTCCTGAGACCTAAAAATGATTTCAAAAGTTTCCCCAAGGGATTTAGAGAGGCTGGCCTATGGATTCAATGACATTGTGCTGCTTATAACAGCTATTCACCATTTGGAACAGCCCTTCTCAACTAGGGTCCTATGGAACCCCAGGGTTTCTGCAGAGGTTATTGGGGATTCCTTAAGCACCAAACGCTTTATGCCTTTCATATAAGTAACCACAGCCACCGATGAACTTTTCATCTATTGGTAAAGCTGGCCATACAGTGGTCAAATTTGTTTATGGATGGAGTAATCAGTTAGCTTTTTTCATTTAGCCCTCTGGCTAAATGAAAAAAAAAAAAAACCTAACCATTTCTAACCAGCTTAAGCCATAGACTGTTCAAATCTTGGCTGGCTCAGCAGGAACCGGGTGAGATTCGAACATTAATGGGCATGCTGAATGTACCCAAGTTGATCAATCAACTTGGGTACAATCAGCCTGTCGGATTTTGCATGTGATTATTGCTAGTGGCTATTATAGCCACTAGCAGTAATCACTGTGTGCTCCCAGCACCCCCCCTGCCTGGGAACACAAATGGTTTTGCAGGAGGGATTCCCCCATCAACACTGGAAACCCGTGGTTGCAGAAAAGAAAATCGCTCCCTCTACGGCTGGATTTAGAGTAGGGATTGTTTCTACTGTTGGCAGCCATTTTACCACTGACATCCAATGTAAGGATCATTTTTCCCACTGACCACCACACTAATGTACCATGAGCTGTAGCTTTAGTAATTATCAGCAGGGGATCCCTGACACCAGAAAGTTATTTTAAGGCTTATTCTGTGTTGAGAAGGTTGAGTGCCTAATTTTACAAGGTCAAAAGCAATCTGGAGTTTCCTGTGATATCCGCATTGAATGGAAAATCATTCATCTGAAGTCAGTGAATGCATGAAGTGCAAGATGGTATACACATCGAGTGCCAATACATAGTAGGTTGGGTACAAAACATAACGAATACTTATTCATCATTTTTAAATAACAGGAAAACCTAATATGTTGGCTTTGTGTGTCGGGAAACTGTTGCTGTTAGTATTTTTTTTTTTCCCTGTGGACTTCAAAGCTGAACCCTCCCTTGAAGAGAAATTATAATGTATAGTCATTGAGGTCATTAGGCACAAATTTTGAGATATTATCACATTGCTTAAAAAATAGTTGAAATAGTTTAGATGTGGCTTTCACATTTTTTTCAAGCTTCCGCTTTCCTTTTTTTTTTTTTGTTATGTATTTTGGCCACTGCAGACTAGGTACATTAACTACTTCAATGTCTCTGGTTAGAGAGATACATTTATTGTGCCCATTCATGGCCACTGACCAGGTTTCCTGATCGGTTACCCTCACCTAGACGTTTTACTCACCTATTTGCACTCCTCCTCCCTGGGGCTTCCAGGTATGTGGGAGCATGTGACCACCCCAGTGATGCTTTAGTGGCAAATCACCAGACCATGTATGTATGGGGGGGAGAAAGGGCAGTGATGTCATCTTCCCAGGCAAGTCCCGAAAATGGAGCTTACCTAGAGTGTAGTCAAAGATTTGTATTTATGGACTTGCCTAGAATGGACTCTTAAAGCAGGGAGGTGGTGCAGGATCCCATATAGAGTTTACTTTGCTGAGGGGCTCATAGACCTGGCTTGTGAGAAGGAGCAGTCAGGTACAAATATTGTGTTGGGCTGCACAGGAGGAAGTACTGAGCAAATCATTCAATTTGTTCCTTTTTATGACCCTTTATGCCAAAATGTTAGTGTCCACCATGAAATAACTGTGCTGAGGTCCCAGCATTGCATGCAACTGATCCAGGAAAACCCATCCTAAAGGTGATGGGCAGCACATTGGCTAAGTGGTTAGCACTTCCGCCTGGCAGTGCTAGGGTCGTTGGTCTGAATCCCAACTACGGCACCGCCTGCCTGGAGTTTGCATGTTCTCCCTGTACCTGCGTGGTTTTCTCCTGGGTACTCCGGTTTCCTCCCACACGCCAAAGACATGCTGGTAGGTATATTGACTCCTGTCTAAATTGGCCCTAGTATGTGTATGTCTGAATGTGAGTTAGGGATCTTAGATTGTAAGCTCCTTGAGGACAGGGACTGATGTGAATGTACAATATACTGTATGTGTAAAACGCCACATAAAATGACAGCGCTATATAAGTACATGTAATGATTAAATGGTGATGGAGGAAGCTGTAAGACCAGGAGTGCCACAGCAATTTTTTTAAATTCTGAAAAAAAATTTTAAGAAAAGTTTTTAAATATGATCGATCTGCTTGCCCAACACTTTTTGGGTGAATTTTGAGTCCCCAAAACTGTTAGCTAAACAGAGATTTTGCTTATACTTTTTATATAGGTGTATGTATATGTATGTATGTATGTGTGTGTGTGTGTGTGTGTGTATATATATATATATATATATATATATATATATATATATATATATATATATATAATTATATTCAAATCTTTTTGCACTAATGTTCATTCCTTACTACAGTTGCAGTCCAAAGTGGCTCTGGAAGCCCTTGGAGTTGTCTAGGTTGTAAATGTAATTATTTTTATGTAAATGCTATATTCTTTGTGTTCCCACAGGTAATTGCCCTTGTAATGGACCTCTTCACAGACTTGGACATATTAAAGGACTTGTTAGATGCTGGCTTCAAGAGGAAGGTCTCTGTCTACATCATTCTGAATGAGTCAGATGTCAAGTATTTCCTAAGGATGTGTGAAAAGGCTCAGATGCACAAAGGTCACCTCAAGGTAAGCCATGGAGTGGTTCTTTACTTTTCTGGAATCTTGAGACACTTCTGTTCACTTTTCTACATAATCATGCCATCCGTTCCTTTTAGAGTTTGTTGTTTTTCTCAAGAGAAGTATGGGTTTTTTTAAAATTCTTTTTATTAAAGATTCATACTTGCCTAGGTGGAAGCAGCATCAGACCGATACTGCATCTGTCCCCCACCTTCTGATGGCTGATGGCTCGGTTTTCACAGATCCCTGAGAGGAGAGCTGCTGACTATCAGTCAGCGTCTCCTCTCTTCCTCTCCATGATCATTGGATCGGGGAGCGGCCGTCTCAGCGGCTCACTTAGACTGCCATCAATCAAGGCAGCTGGCGGATCCAGACTTGGAAGTCGGGATGACGTGCTGCCTCAACTGATGGCAGTGACGTCAGCAGAGAGCGGACTTCAGACCGCTCCCTGCTAAAAATGGGTCACAGGAGTGCAAAACGAATTGCACTCCTGTGACCCAGAGAAGAAGCCCAGCCTAAAAGGCTCGGGCTGGACTTCTCCTTTTAAACTGAACTCTAGGGAAAAAATTAAAATTGCCCTTGCAGCGGGCCTCTCTCGGCAGGCTTCCTACTCTATATAGACCAGTCTCCCAAAGCCCATGTCTCGTCAGCGCTCTGTCCAGCGTTCACATTCTGATGTCATAATGTACAATGCAGGACCAGCAGTCCTGCATTGTAAGTGTGGGCCCGCCCAGGACCCAGAACTTCGGAGAGGAGAAAAGCGCCAGCTGCTGAGGCAGCAAGAGAGAAGTTTTAAATAAAAACGAAATTTAAAGCTACCTTAGGCAAAAATGAGTATATGTAACCCTTGCATTGTGAGGGGAGCCCCACAGCAAGGGTAGTTTTGAGTTTTTAGCTTAAAGATGAGCAAAATCATTTTTTTTTTATTTGCCCCTGAGTCTTACACTGTTGTCTCTGATCTATTACAGTTTGACATAGAAAACAGAAATGAAAAGTAAGCCAAAAGTTACAGCAAAACCCCTAAAGCTGGCTTACAACTGTTGGAATTGATATTTCTATTAAAAAAAATAAATATATATACTGGTGTAGGTAAAACCAAACCACTACAGAGTACAGATGGGGGTACCAGGTACCCAACACTCCTGTAAGTGTCAGCTTCTGAAGTGTCTTCAGGTGACTTCCTTTTCAATCCAGTGCAGATCGGCAGCACGAGCGGCAGGCGTTGTATTTACTATCTTTTTTTTTTAATGGGAAATGTACTTGTTTTTGTAAATTTCATTTCAGGGACAGAGTCCCTTTGACCAAGTTTCAGCTTGTGACAGCTGTACACAGACCGGGATTCTGGGAAACTTTTGTGATCGATCATTTTTAATGCTTCACACAAAGTACTAAATTGACTTTCTGCTTCCCGACTGTGTTTTACCTTTTACACGGGAGAATACAGATCTGGTTGATATAGAGTTTTTATTGTGCCTTATGGTGCACAAATACCACCATCATAATTTTATATCTAGTACCAGGAAAATGTTTTCAGGAGTGCCCAACATTGTAAAAATCTAAAAATATGTTTGTAAGTATGGACATTAACTTGTACCTGTCCTTCCACACAATGGTGATGGTTGTGTTGTGAGTTAAACCAACAACTCCGCTCACGTATATATTCTTGGATCATATTGTTTAGTGAAGGTTTGCATGCCGATGACCTGCCAGTTTAAGATGATTGAATACATCTAAAAAGTAGGTTAAGAAAACAAACCAACTGCTGATTGTTTTGCAACATGAAGGCATTTCTGAACCCAAAAATAAAATTGTAAATATATTGTAGCTTACCAGCCTTAGATGCAGTGTTTTTTGTTTTTTTTCAGCCTTCCTTTTGCTTTATTTTCATCAGTTGATCTTGCCATTAACACACTTCCTGTCCTGTCATTCTGGGACAGGAAGTGTCGGGACTACAGAACACCACCTCACCTCCATAACATAAAGGATATGTTCTGTAGTTCAGAGGTAACCTGTGCAGAACTGATAACACTGCTTTAGAGAACATGGCAGATTGCACAGGAAGTTAGGAGCCTCTGGCAGGATCAACATTTTTTTCAAACAGATATAACAAAAAATTATTTCATTGAACCATAATCAATAGTCCAAATGTTTATTAAAGTGATATTAAACTTTTTTTTTTTTTTTTTTTATAACAAACATGTCATACTTACCTGCTTTGTGCAGTAGTTTTGCACAGAGCAGCCCCCATCCTCCTCTTCTTGGTTCCTTTGCTGGTGTGCCTGGCCCCTTCCTCCTGCTCCCCCGAGGAAGCAGCTTGCAGTGGGTGCACCCAAGGAGGCTCGCTTCCAAGCTGCGACTGTGCATGTCCATTCACACACACAACCACGGCTTGGCCCTGTCCCCTCTTGCCCCTGATTGGCTCAGTGGCTGTGATTGACAGCAGCAGGAGCCAATGGTTGTCTCAACGAATGAGGAGGCAGAGAGCCGAGGGACCCATGCATATTGCTGGATCGAGATGTGGCTCAGGTAAGTATTTCGGGGGTCTGCTGCACATAAAAGGTTTTTTACCCTCATGCATAGAATGCATGAAGGTAAAACACCTTGAGCCTTTAGAACCACTTTAAAGTGATTCAATCCAATAAGTGCAGATGCAACATTTCAGGGCTGTGCAGGACTTCTTCGTCAAGCATGTGATCTGAAATTACATGTCTGAAGTTCTTTGTGGCCCCCAAACGTTGCAACTGCCTGTATTGTGATGTGATTGCTTTAATAAATGTTTGGACTATTGATTATGGATTCATGGTGGGCTGGCGGTGTATGTTCTTTTTGTACTGTAAAAGTAAAGTGTACATACTTGCCTTTCCAGCTACCCGCTCTGTTGAACTCTGTACAATTTTCCTCTAAAGTCCAAGAGGAAATACACTTCCTTTAATGTTGATATCCTGGGTTCCCCACAGCTCTCGCTGGTACCTTCTAATGACTTCCACCCATTAACGGTGATATGGAGGCCAGCAGGAGAAATGGGTGAAAGTAAGAACTGCAGGGAACCAGGACTCTCCCAGAAATGTTGGTTTCCCAGTGGAATTCTGGTGACCATTCCACAGCATCAGAGTAGAGTTGGATGGTGTGGGCAGAGAGAACTAGACGTATGTACACCGTGGGGACCTTGATGACCAGTCTGCAGAGGAAGGCCAAGTGGTCTCTAAATGTTACTAAAGGGGTACTCTCCTCAGAAAAAGGTTATGAGATTGCTGAAGAAGCTACCTTCTTAAATGGAAAATAGTGGAGCTACTTCAAATCGAAAGTATGAACTTCTTGCCCTTGCATTATATATTTGACAGGAAATCGTATTTAACAGGCGTGTACATGCCAGGCCTTCAGTTTAATCCCTTTCTGGAACAGAGCGGGCCCAACTCCCCTACACCTTAAAGTCAGCTTCCTGTATTTGAGGTGTCAGCAGTCTCCTGAACACCCGCGGGTGCCTCCCTGCCTGAAAGGCATGCTTGTGAGGACATGTATATAGTATATACGGAACCTGATGATTTATTTCTCCATACTGAGGTGGAAGCTGTAGGGAAAAACCACTCAGCGCTGGAGGCAATCAACTCCCTAACAGTACACCAGTTTCCCCCCTCGTCATCTGCAGCATTAGGGTGTGCTTAAGATATCTGCAGTAGTTTATTCTACCGAGCGTGTGGCAGGCCTAATTCATTGTAATTGCTAAAGCAGGTGTGAGCAAACTGGCTTGTGTTGAAAGTTTTTAAATTCCTTTCACATTGGTCTCAGTTGTGGTGCGGTACCATTCAGTCTGAATGACACACCAACGCACCTGGCTGACGAGCTGTGGTGCGCCGCTAGAAAGGGTACTTTCACCATTTTTGGTGTGTTCGCAGCCCATTCATTTTTAATGGGCTGCCATAACATACCACAATAGTGTGATTACCCCCCCAAAGAACAGCTACAGACTGCAAGTAAAAGCATTGTGTGAACGAATACTATGCAGCAAAAATTGCAGCTACGCTGAAGCCATTAAGTGTACCCTTTAAGTAATTTTTAAAGTAGGGATTGGTTACAACCCTTGTCAGGTTTTTTTTTTTTTTTTTTTTTTTGCGGTCTATCCCATTAAAGGGATCTCCCTTCACATTGTCCCATTGTCCTGTCCTACGGTGGAGACACAACATGAAGTGAGAAGAAATTTTTCCCCTTAATCTGATTCGACCAACTTTGATCTGAAGATCAAAACGGCCAGTGTGGAAAATTGTTGGCTAAACAATGGCTGCCGGCAGTCAGTCAGCGGCAAGTGCCAGCTGTCAGAATACAGTTGTAGGCAGGAGGCTTCTTCCTTCTGTGCTGTATAACGTGGATGGGGAAATTTGTACAAGTTTCTTTTGTCCACAGCCTGAACAAGTGAAGTCAATGTGTGTATTCTAAGCTTTGGACAGCGAACACCAGAACAGGTGTCCTTATTCAAAGTTTTGCTTTAGACATATTTTATTTTTCTTGGTTCATTCTTCTTTTGTTTTGTTTGACCAGCAGGCTTTTTTTACATTTTTTTTTATTAATGCTCCAGATAAAATTATACATAATAGTCGTTACATTGGTGGAATTTTCTGGTTTAGCATAAGAAGAAATTATTTCAGTAGAAGACTTGCAAGACTTCCGGGGTTATTTTAAGAACTGTAGTATATTCTGTTATAAAAATAGAATGTGAAAAGCTATTGTTTACCTGCTTTCTTTTCATAGGCTGACCCTTTCCTTTGTTGATGTAAAGCCACTGCCATATATTACAAATTCACTGGCGTATAATTGGTAATCAAGCTCTGCCCCAGTCAATCAACAGACACCCAGTTATTCCTCCATTGTGGAACTCCCCACACAGCATAAGGAAAATCAAGCCAGGCTGTCAATCTCAAGGTGATTGAGACGCCTCCATCCTTTGTGTGACAGTCGCACGTCATTGGGCACTGCCATAGAAAAAGTAAAAGGTGGGTATAATTTTTCAAGCAGTCCATTATAGATGCCTCTGACCTTCATGTCACAGTCACATGTCATTGGGCACTGCCATAAAAAAGGTAAAGCTAGGATATCAATTATAAGCTGTCCCCTAAGGATGCTTCCCTCCATTATACATCATTGGGCACTACCAAAAAAAAGGTAAAGCCAGGGTCTCAGTCTAAAGCTATCCGTTAAAAACGCCTTCAGCCTTTTGTGTGACAGCCACATGTCATTGGACATTGCCATAGAAGAAGCTAAGGCCGAGCTATCCTTTTTAAGTTGTCCATTAAAGACTCCTCCAAACTTAGTGTGGTCACATGTCATTGGGCCCTGCCATAGAGAAGGTAAGGCCAAGCTGTCCGTTAAAAACGCGTCCAACATTCTTGTGACAGTCACATGTCATTGGGCCCTGCCATAGAGAAGGTAAGGCCAAGCTGTCCGTTAAAAACGCGTCCAACATTCTTATGACAGTCACACGTCATTGACCACTACCATAGAAAAGGTAAACCCTGATATTTCGGGGCTACAAGTAGGAGATGAAAATTATAAAGTCTCAGCTTGTGTAGACCTGCTTTTTTTTTCTATGCCTAACCCGCATGTTTCACTACCTAACCTTATGAAGGAGATTGACTGTTATGGAGCTTTATCAAATTTAAAAATAAACTATACTAAATCTGAAGCCATGGGAGTTGCACTGCCCTTCTGTATGCCGCACTATACAACTTAATTTTACCTACAAAAATGGACGTCTTCTGCGTTAAAGCATTTGGGCACCCATATTCCACCAAATTTAGCCAACGCTTTTTTCCGGTGAGGTTTCCATCTTTATTTAGCTCAGTACGATCCCTATTAGACAAATGGCACCAAGGCCTGCATTCTTGGTTTGGCCGATGTAACAACATTAAAATTTGTATTTTGCCAAATTTTTTGTATCTTTTTCAGGCATTACCTATTTTTATTCCTATGGCCTTTTTTTTGTCAAATCTGTGCCCTTTTTATATGGGCGAGTAAACGTCCGAGGATTAGTAGATGTCTTCTGACGTTGCCCAAGAGCTTTGGCGGAGTAACTGCTCCAGATGCATTCAAATACTATCAAGCAGCCGATCTTGGCAGAATAATTGACGGGTGCAGACACAGAGGTTTTAAACTCTGGACAACCATAGAACAACAATTTTAGTCCCATTCCTTTGTATAGGGCACCATGGTGTTATGCAACCTTACCTGCCTCTCTTAAATCGCACCCTATTATAGGCCCTACTCTGCAAATTGGTTGTAGGATTTGTCGGAAACCTATGTTTTCTTCCATACAATCACCATTGTTCCCCATTTTAGGGACCCCTGGTTTTTCTCCAGATATAGAACTGGGTGCGTTTGGCAGTCTTATGGAGAAGGGCTGTTTTCAGGCTTCACGTTTTCTGACTTCTGATACTTGGCCCATGGTAGATTTATTGATGCAGCCGGGGGGGGGGGGGGGTTTGAAATAAATCTTTGGCAGGCGTTGCAATCACGCCATTATTTTGGATCTTTAGAATCACCGGTGAACTATCGACTTCGGCGCACAAAATTACAAAGTTAAATTGTATTGTGAGGAAAAGGAACCTCTTTCCCGTACTATTTCTAAGATGTATGCCTTAGTAATAGCTCCTTCAGATGATTTTTTGATGCCAGGTCTCAGTAAGTGGGAAAGAGCTCACAATAAGTCTTTTACACCTGTTCAGCGTCGGAATACTATTCATCTTTCGTTGAAATCATCTATTTGTATGCAAATTCAGGAATCTAATTCTAAATTATTAACGCATTGGTACTATACAATGTCAACACCTTACAAATTTTTTTCCAGAGGCCTCGGATCGTTGCTGGCTATGCCGAGAGGGATAGGGGACTTTACTCCATATTTTTTGGTCTTGTCCAAAGATTAGACAGTATTGGTTGGAGGTACAGAAGATTTCTCAAAAATTCACAGATTGCCCAACACCAGAGAACTCTGCCTTTTTCTTGCTTCATTGTTCACAAATTACATTTCAGAAATATAAAAAAATCAGTGCTTCGTCACTTGGTTAATGCCGCTAAAGCCTGTATTACTGTGTTGGAAGGAAGCCATCGCTATGTGGCTTAACCAGGTCAGAAGTATTGGTGCCCTGGAGGACTTAGTGCTTACCGCTCAAGATCGAACAATATATTAAAAAGTGGTCTTCTTGGGATTTGTTTGTATATTCAGAGGAGGTAACTAGGGAGTTGTCCTGGGGAGTGAGGTCCTTCCTTTTTCTTTATGCACGTAAGCAAACCATCTACTCTGGGACTTGTCCCTGTCCCCCCTTCTTTTTTGTTGTTGTTGTTGCGGTTGGTTTGTTGTGTTTTTTTTTTTTCTTTCTTTTTTAAATAAAAAATAACGAGAGCTGAGGGGTCCATTTGAGTAAACCCTGGTACATTACCGATTAGTTACTTGCTAAAACATGAAAACAAGAATGAGCTTTATTGATCCTGGAATATCATGTTTTTATTGTACTTGGTCATGGAATTTTGCGTTATTTTGTAATGTATCATATTATAAGAGATTATGTACTTATTTTGTGGAACATTGATGTTGTAATGGACTCTAGGCTCTTTTGTATAAATAAAGAATTAAGGTAAAGCTGGGCTATCCATCACAAGCTATCCCTTAGTGTGACAGTCACCCGCCGTTGGACACTGACTTAGAGAAGGTAAAGCCAGTCAGTCTTGTTATCTGTTAAAGATGCCTCCAACCTTCGTGTGACGTGGGTGCTGCCATTGCAAAAGGTAAAGTCAGGCTGTCATTCTCAAGTTGTTTAAGAATCCTCCAACTTTCTTGTCATTTGGCACTGCCGAAGAAAAGGTAAAGCAGGGCTCTCAATCACAAGCTATCCCTTAAAGACGCCTCCATCCATTGCACGTCATTAGCCACAGCCATAGAGCGGGTAAAACCAGGCTATCAATCACAAGCTGTTTTGCAAAGATACCTCCACCTATCCTGTGACAGTCGCGTCATTAAGTGGTATCACATTGCCTTTCACACAGCATAGAGAAATATAAGTCAGGCTGTCGAGCATGAAGAAGGTCACTTATTTCTGAGTATGTCTGCACCCAAGGGGGTGGTTCTAGAGATGAGGGTTTAGCTGTTGACATCTAAGGAAAAAAAGTCCAAATATTGCAGGTCGGTAATAATGCTGTAGGCTGCACATTGTGGGGAAGGAAGAAGAGCTCTTGAAAAGGTATACGGATCAGAAAATTTAAGTATTTTTGTTTCTACATACCTAGGATCACTTTAAGATACTAAAAGCCCTGAGTAAGGGGTTGAAGGGGTCACGACTTTGTACACCTAGAAGTTCCCAACATTATACACTGGATAACATAGGAGGGGCTGACTGCAGTGTGTTTACTGACATCTGTGTACCGCCCTTGCATCAGATTAAGCCAAGGCCCTAGCATTCCATTAGACTGGGAGAGGCAGTAAAGCGTCAGCTTGCGTCCGAGATATTTATGAAACCTGGTATAAAGACAATAACTACGTATGTTTAGTAACAAAGCGCGGTCTGTTCTTTTATGTCTGCTGCTTCCCTACTCTGACTTTACAATGAGATGCAACTGTTCAGGGTCAGCAGCCCTTGGGTGGGTGAGGTTCCCACGATAGCAGAGCAAAGCACATTTTCCTCAATTGGCCATATAACTTTAATTTACCTATTTCTGTTTGGAGTGTGTATATCTCACTTTTATATATGCACAGCCGCCAAAGGTAGCACTAAAGTAAGCCAGCTTCATTGTAGTCTGTATTGAATGAAAATGTCCGTCTACACAAAACTTGGGGCCAGTTCACACCACATTCAGTCCAGTGCGTTTTTTTTGTTTTTTTTTTCTGCATCAAAAATGCTTTAAAAGTAGATAAAATGGTTTCCAATGGCATAGCCCATACCAGTGTGGTCTGTTAAAAAAGAAAAAGTAGAACATGCTGCATTTTTCCTGCACTGGACTGTATTGAAATGTGGTAAAACGCATCAAAAAATGTACTGGACCCCAGTACAGTGAGAAAAAAAAAAAAAGCACTGGAATGCATCCAGACATGCATCAAAAATGCATTAAAAACGCGCATGCAGAAACATGGAAAGAATGGATCTGGAGTGCGTTTTTGTTGTGTGAACCAGCTCTTAGTGATTGTAAACCTTCCAGTAATTTAAGCAGCTGATTTAATCGCATACTAAGTAGCTTCTTTATCTTTAAAACCGTAACAAACCGCAAAAGGAAAAAAAAATGGCCCCTGCAAGATGGTCATGTGCTAGTGTGCACGGCACATAAAATAAAGCCTTCAGCTTCCGCCTACGGGCCGCCTAGATGACTCCTCCTCTCCCCCTAGGTGGCCCCTCCCTCTCGGCAATCTTCTGGGACACGTGACAGGTCCCAGAAGATTGCCTGTCCACTGGGAGAGTGCAGTGCGTGCCCAGCCGTGAAGCCACAAGCTGTCACGGCCGGGTGCCCACAGTTATAATGGAGGCGCCGAGGAGAGGAGCGAGGCTCCGTGTGGCTGCATCGCTGGACCGTGGAACAGGTAAGTGTCACTTTTTGTAGCTGCTGACTTTTAATAAACAAAAAAAAGCCTGGAACTCCGCTTTAGAATGCAAATCAATTCACTTTTTTGACAATTCTTAACTTTTTTGGAATGTTTTTCTGGATATTTTTATTGTTCTCTCACTGGTAAAATAAACCTGCCATGAAAATTATAGGCTGATCATTTCTTTGTCAGTGGGCAAACATACAAAATCAGCAGGGGATCAAATACTTTTTTTAGTTTTCCCCTCACTGTATTGTTGTCGGTGTTCACCAGTGGCAGTACGGTTATGTTGTTCTATTTGCCCCAATACCCCTTATTCAGTTACTATGATGTGAACCACGACTGTTACCTACTTGGACTTGTTTGATTTCTTTTTGTTCTTAATATGTCTGTTTTATGATCTTTGTATACTAAATGATGAAAACCTTATAAAATAAAGCTTACATTACAGAAAAGAAGCTTCAAACGCCTCCAGACTGGACATGAGGCCTACATTTTTAAGCGAAGCCCTTTATGTTTTGATAATGTGAACAGCACTGTGTGCTGGCTGTCCGTTGTATCACTTGCATAGGCTTTTGAGGGGTGTTTAAAAATGCTCCCTCAAACGTCTGCTTTCATGCCAGTGTGAACTTAGCCTAAGGGCCAGGTCACACCATAGAAACGCAGTACAGATGCGTTCCGGATGCATTTCTGCATGCATGTTTTTGATGCTTCCAGGGCACCCCCCCCCCCCTTTTTTTTTTTCCTTCACTGTAAATGGGGACATGTGCGTTCTGGTGTGTTTTTGATGCGTTTTACCGTAGTCCAGTGCAGGAAAAATGCAGCATGTTCTGCTTTTTTTTTTTACAGGAACGCACAGGAACTGACCGCACTGGTGTAAACTATGCCATTGGAAACCATTTAACCTACTATCCATGCAGAAAAAAAAATGCACTGGACTGCATGTGGTGTGAACTGGCCCTTAAAGGAGATACTTGGGTCAGCACTCAGGAGACAAGCATAGTTACAGTGATTACTGGTTATTGTGGTTGAAAAACGACACCCGTCCATCCAGTTCAACCAACAAAGGGGTGGGAAAAAACACCACACACCTCCATATACACTATTCAATACCCAATGTTGAAGGCAAAAAAAACCAAAGCATGATCCAATTTGCTTCAGCGAGGGGGGGGGGGGGGGATTCTGCCCTGATCCCTGACATGTGATGCAACAAGGAGCCGCAAAGATTGTAAATTTTTGTTAATAAAATCTGAAATGTCTTTAACCACTTCAGCTCCGGAAGGTTTTACCCACTTCCTGACCAGGCCATTTTTTTGCAATACTCCACTGCGTCTCTTTAACTGACAATTGCACGGTCGTGCGACGCTGTACCCAAATAAAATTGATGTGTTTTTTTTTTTTTTTTTCCCCCCACAAATAGAGCTCTCTTTTGGTGGTATTTGATCGCCTCTGTGATTTTTCATTTTTTGTGCTGTAAACAAAAAAAAGACCGAAAATTTTGAAAAAAAAAATGTTTTACTTTCTGCTATAATACATATCCAATGTAAAATGTAAAAAAACTAATTTCTTCATCAATTTAGGCCAATATGTATTCCTGTATTCCAATATGTATTTTGGTAATAAAAAAAAAAATCCCAATAAGCGTATATTGATTGTTTTGCACAAAAGTTATCGCGTCTACAAATGTGGGATAGATTTATGGACTTTTTTTATTTTTTTTAATGGATGGATATATATATATATATATATATATATATATATATATATATATATATATATATATATATATATATATATATATATATATATATATAGATATATATATATATATATATATATCCATTAAAAAATAAAAAAAGTCCATAAATCTATCCCACATTTGTAGACGCGATAACTTTTGTATATGTATGTGTGTGTATATATATATATATATATATATATATATATATGTATAATTTTTTTTTTTTTTTTTTTTTTGCGTGACTGCGACATTGCAGCAGACAAATCTGACACTGAGTGACACTTTTTGGGGACCAGTGACACCAATACAGTGATCAGTGCTATAAAAATGCACTGATTACTGTTCAAATGGCACGCAAGGTAGGGGTTAACACCACGGGGGGCGATCAAAGGGTTAAATGTCTCCTAGGAAGGTGCTTACTAACTATGTGGGGCAGTGTCACACTGAAGGTAAAGAGATCCGTGATTCAGCTTAGCTGAATCGTAAGATCTCTCTCTCCCTTCTTGACAGACCCGCCGTTTGCCTTGTTTACACAGGTAGACAGCTGATCCGTCTCTCCTGTGATCCGTCTCTACATCGCGGCCGCTGGACACACTTATTGACTCCTGCTGTGTCCAATCACAGCGGGAGTGGTGCGCACGCGCGCCCCCTAAACCGCATGCACAAAATCACGTACAGGTATGTGATTTTGCGCAGCCGGGCCACCCTGCCGGAGTGAATGTACGTGGGGCGGTCCGGAAGCGGTTAAAAAATGAATCTTTAATGGCGAGTCCCGTGTTTGGAAGAATCAGTTAATTTAGCCTTTTCTCTGTATTTAGCAAGTCTGCGCCTGAGTGAAGGAAATTTTTGTCTGGAGGACAGGGTGTGGACCATGTAATGTATAGAATGCAGATCAGAGGGGAGGAGGAAAAACATTGTGTAAATATTAGTGGAGGGAGGGGGGGGGGGGGGGTTGTGCGTTCTCACACAGGTTACCACAAAGCGCGTTTATTGTCTGAAATGTTACTCTTTGACTTTTTTGTCTTTGTGTCATGAAATCGTGCTCCAGGCAAAGGCTACACGTCGGATTAGATGCTGTTTTTACTTGGGAAATCCAGAGCTCACACAAGCCTTTGGGGAAGCCTGAAGCATCGGGGACTTGTCAAGATATCCTCATTGTGCCAAAAATTAAAGTGTAGCTGTCACTGATGAAGGTGACATATTATTAACACCTTCCTGCCCAGACCTAATTTATCACTGTCAGTATGTCGGCTAACCTGACAATAACACAGACTCTTTTCTTCCCTTAGGCTCCATGCACACTGGACGTTAAAATAGCGTTAGAAAAACACCAGTAGCTTTGCAGTGAGTCTTTCACTTTTTTAATGTTTTTGCAATAGCGTATATATATATATATATGTGTGTGTATGTATGTATGTATATATATATATATATATATATATATATATATATATATATATATATATATATATATATATATATATATATATATATATATATATATATATATATATATATATATACAAATTTATTTTTTTCAGTGGATCAAAAACGTTAAACTCTGGCGAGCCACGTTTTTGAGCGTTTATTGACATTTATCAGCGTTTGCCGGTTTTTGTGGTCAGAAAAAAGAAACGTCCATGTGTGCATGGAAACCTAGGATAACATAGAGGGGAGTTTATGGGCTGTTAAAAAAAAAAAAACGCCCAAACTCCTAAAAAATGGCCGTTAATGAGCTTCAGTGTGCATGGAGCCTTAATAATATCAACGTTACTTCTTTTAGGCTGCATCACACCTGAGCGTTTGCAGCTCGTAAAACGCCCCGAAAAACGCCCAACAAGCAAAATCTCATTAATTTCAATGGCACCTGTTCACATCTGAGAGTTTTGTCACCTGAAGCAAAATTCCGAAAGCTCAAAAAGTACATGAGCTTCTTTTAGGCTGCATCACACCTGAGCATTTGCAGCTCGTAAAATGCCCAACAAGCAAAATACCATTAATTTCAATGGCACCTGTTCATATCTGAGCGTTTTGTCACCTGAAGCAAAATTCCGAAAGCTCAAAAAGTACATGAGCTTCTTTTTGGGCAGATTACAGGCGTTTTTCTGTTTTTGACATTGGTGACCTTTTGACCTGTGCAATATCGAGGTAAAAATCGCTGTAAAAACACACGCCTTTCTGTCTGAAAATGAAACACTCAGGTGTGAATGCAGCCTTAAAGTGGTTGTAAACCCTGTTGCACCACTTTACCTACAGGTAAGCTTATAATAAGGCTTACCTGTAGGTACCTTGTATATCTCCTAAACTTACACAGTTTAGGAGATATTCACTGTATCCACATGTGCCAATGTCATTGGCACATGAGCACTGAAGAAAAGGGCACGAGCGGGCCGTCTCTTCAAGAGCTGTGCCGTGACCGGTGGCTCCCGCGCGCGCCATCGCGGGTCCGGCCAATCAGAGCACAGGAGCCTGCAAACCCAGAAACAACTCCAGGAGACATGTGACCGGTCACAGCGATGTACAGGGACCACTGCAACAGCTTTGATCTAAGGTAAGTATTTCATAATGAGCTAGTGTGCGATGCATAATAGCTAATTTTGCCTTTTTTGTCTTGCATGTGTTTTTTGTTTTTGTTTTTTTTTGTTTTTTTAGTTTACAACCACTTTAAGCATATGTACAGCTTTTATTTGGTACGCTATTTTAAGAAACGCAAGCTCTTATTTTAAATTCTAAGCTGACAAATGGACACATATTTGTTATTTTCAACATATCTTTTTTTATTTTTTAATGTTTATTGTGATGCACTGTGACAGCTACATAGTAGGTGAGGTTGAAAAAAGACACAAGTCCATCAAGTCCAACCTATGTGTGTGATTATGTGTCAGTATTACATTACATATCCCTGTATATTGTGGTCATTCAGGTGCTTATCTAATAGTTTCTTGAAGCTATCAATGCTCCCCGCTGAGACCACCGCCTGTGGAAGGGAATTCCACATCCTTGCCGCTCTTACAGTAAAGAACCCTCTACGTAGTTTAAGGTTAAACCTCTTTTCTTCTAATTGTAATGAGTGGCCACGAGTCTTATTAAACTCTCTTCTGCGAAAAAGTTTTATCCCTATTGTGGGGTCACCAGTACAGTATTTGTAAATTGAAATCATATCCCCTCTCAAGCGTCTCTTCTCCAGAGAGAATAAGTTCAGTGCTCGCAACCTTTCCTCATAACTAAGATCCTCCAGACCCTTTATTAGCTTTGTTGCCCTTCTTTGTACTCGCTCCATTTCCAGTACGTCCCTCCTGAGGACTGGTGCCCAGAACTGGACAGCATACTCCAGGTGCGGGCGGACCAGAGTCTTGTAGAGCGGGAGAATTATCGTTTTATCTCTGCAGTTGATCCCCCTTTTAATGCATGCCAATATTCTGTTTGCTTTATTAGCAGCAGCTTGGCATTGCATGCCGTTGCTGAGCCTATCATCCACTAGGACCCCCAAGTCCTTTTCCATCCTAGATTCCCCCAGAGGTTCTCCCCCCAGTGTATAGATTGCATTCATATTTTTGACACCCAAATGCATTATTTTACATTTTTCTACATTGAACCTCATTTGCCATGTAGTCGCCCACCCCATTAATTTGTTCAGGTCTTTTTGCAAGATTTCCACATCCTGCGGAGAAGTTATTGCCCTGCTTAGCTTAGTATCGTCTGCAAATACAGAGATGGAACTGTTTATCCCATCCTCCAGGTCATTTATGAACAAATTAAATAGGATTGGTCCCAGCACAGAACCCTGGGGGACCCCACTACCCACCCCTGACCATTCTGAGTACTCCCCATTTATCACCACCCTCTGAACACGCCCTTGTAGCCAGTTTTCAATCCATGTACTCACCCTATGGTCCATGCCAACGCAGCTTATTTTGTACAGTAAACGTTTATGGGGAACTGTGTCAAATGCTTTTGCAAAATCCAGATACACCACGTCTACGGGCCTTCCTTTATCTAGATGGCAACTCACCTCCTCATAGAAGGTTAATAGATTGGTTTGGCAAGAACGATTCTTCATGAATCCATGCTGATTACTGCTAATGATATCATTCTTATTACTAAAATCTTGTATATAGTCCCTTATTATCCCCTCCAAGAGTTTACATACTATTGATGTTAGGCTAACTGGTCTGTAATTCCCAGGGATGTTTTTTGGGCCCTTTTTAAATATTGGTGCTACATTGGCTTTTCTCCAATCAGCTGGTACCATTCCAGTCAATAGACTGTCTGTAAAAATTAGGAACAACGGTCTGGCAATCACCTGACTGAGTTCCCTAAGTACCCTCGGATGCAAGCCATCTGGTCCCGGTGATTTATTAATGTTAAGTTTCTCAAGTCTAATTTTAATTCTGTCCTCTGTTAACCATGTAGGTGCTTCCTGTGTTGTGTCATGAGGATAAACACTGCAGTTTTGGTTACTGAAGCCCCCCGATTCACTCGTGAAGACTGAGGAGAAGAATAGATTCAATACCTCTGCCATCTCCCCATCCTTTGTAACCAGATGTCCTTCCTCATTCTTTATGGGGCCAATATGGTCTGTCCTCCCTTTTTTACTGTTTACATACTTAAAGAATTTCTTGGGATTTTTTTTGCTCTCCTCCGCTATGTGTCTTTCATGTTCTATCTTAGCCATCCTAATTGCACCCTTACATTTCTTATTGCATTCTTTATAAATTCTGAATGCTGTGGATGATCCCTCAACCTTGTATTTTTTGAAGGCCTTCTCCTTTGCTTTTATATGCATTTTTACATTGGAGTTAAGCCATCCAGGATGTTTGTTCGCTCTTTTAAATTTATTACCCAATGGGATACATTGGCTAATGCCCTTATTTAATATGCTCTTAAAGCAAACCCATCTCTCCTCTGTATTCTTTGTTCCTAATATTTTATCCCAATTTATGCCTTTTAGCAAGGTTTGTAGTTTAGGGAAGTTGGCTCTTTTGAAATTCAGTGTCTTTGTGTTCCCTTCATGTCTCCTATTTGTGTGATTTATACTGAAACTAATTGACCTGTGATCACTGTTACCTAAATTGCCCCGTATTTCCACATCTGTTATCAGGTCTGTATTGTTGGTAATCAGTAGATCTAGTAATGTTTTTTTTCTAGTTGGTGCGTCTACCATCTGACCCATAAAATTGTCCTGCAAGACATTAAGGAACTGGCGAGCCTTAAATGAATGCGCGGTTCCCTCCGCCCAGTCTATGTCTGGATAATTAAAATCCCCCATTATGATAACACTTCCCATCCTTGCTGCTAATCCAATTTGTGATAGGAGATCCGTCTCCACTTCCTCCCTCAGGTTAGGGGGCCTATAGCATACTCCCAGTATTATTTTCCCCTTAGCTTCATCCCTTTGGAGCTCTACCCATAAAGATTCCACCTCCTCCCTAGCTCCCTCAGTGATGTCATCTCTCACATTCACTTGTACATTATTCTTGATATATAGGCATACCCCTCCCCCTTTTTTACCCTCTCTATCCTTGCGGTATAGGGTATACCCTTGAATGTTTGCCAGCCAATCATGAGAGCTGTTGAACCAGGTCTCTGAAATTCCCACAAAATCCAAATCCTCCTTGTACAACAGTATCTCTAGTTCACCCATCTTGTCCGCCAGGCTCCTGGCATTGGTGAACATGCCACATAGTTTAGACCGGTCGCATATTGTCCTCGTATTGAGTGTTTCAAGATTGCAACTTGGACTTGCTACTATACTCACCTTGTGTTTTTGTGCTTTGGTTAACCTACCACTAATGCCCCCAATACTACCCTCTGGAATATCTTCCGCGCTGGCTATCACTGTCTCTGGACCCTCCCCCCCATCGCCTAGTTTAAAAACCCCTCTAACTTTTTGGCCATCTTCATTCCCAGCAGATCTGCACCCTCCTCATTTAGGTGCAGTCCGTCCCTTCTATAGTACCGGTTACCGACTGAGAAGTCGGCCCAGTCCTCCAGGAACCCAAACCCCTCCTTACTACACCAGCTCTTCAGCCACTTGTTTACTTCCCTAATCTCCCTCTGCCTCTCTGGTGTGGCTCGATGTACCGGTAGTATTCCTGAGAACACTACCTTGGAGGTCCTTTTCCTCAATTTAGCTCCTAAGTCCCTAAAATCGTTCTTTAGGACACTCCATCTGCCTCTGACTTTGTCATTGGTGCCAACGTGCACCATGACAGCCGGGTCTTCCCCAGCCCCTCCCAGTAATCTGTCCACAAGATCCATGATGTGCCGAACCCGAGCGCCCGGTAGACAACATACTGTTCGGCGCTTCAGGTCTTGGTTACAGATTGCCCTCTCTGTCCTTCTAAGAATTGAGTCCCCTACCACCAGAATCTGTCTTTCCTTTCCCTTTGCTGCCCCCCCACTCTCACTGGAGGAGTTCTTCCCCTGGCAGCTAGGAGAGTCCCTCATCTCCAGCAGTGCTGGTCCCTGACTGGTTACACCAATGTCACTCAATGGAGCGTACTTATTGGGATGCTCCAGTCCTGGATCGGCCTCCCTGGCACTTCCCCCTCTACCCCTCCTGACTGTCACCCATCTACTCTTTGCTAGTGCCTGCACCTCTTTGTCTCCACCCGCCTCTGTGCTGGCCCCTGCCGGCACCTGCCGTGTACGTTCCTGGCTCACCTTTAGTATGGAGGGACTTCTCAGTGCTGACAGTTGCTTCCCCAGATTCAGAACCTGGGCTTCCAGGAAAACAATGTGCTTACATTTTGCACAGCAGTATTCGCCCTCGATCGGATGATCAAGGAACGCATACATGCGGCAAGATGTACAAAGAGTCGCCTCTCCACACCCGCCGGGCATCGTACCTATTAAATTTAGTGAGGATTTGGGGATTTTACCCTGTCCAAATTACCTAACAACTAGCTTCCTGGCACTAATAAAGCTGCAGCCTTCAGATTTCAGCTGTCACTGTGCCTCTCTCTGTGCCAGGCTTAGGCAGGCCATACACAGAGCAAATTTATTTCCTGCAACCACAGGCTGCAGGATAGAAATTTTCTCATTTGCCCCATCAACACACAGTGTTGATGTGGGAATCCCTTCTGCGGTGGCCATTGTCTACTCCTGGCGGGGAAAGCCGTCCCAGCCAGGAGAAGATGGTGATTATTGCTAGCCGCTAGTAATGTTTGCAGGTAAAACACAGCATGCTGGTTGTACCCAAATTAATCGATCAACCTAGTACGTTCAGTCTGCCCATTAACAGTAAGAGTCAGAAGGAACTGTCTGAAATTGGAACCGTGCATGGCCTGCACTATTAAGGCCTCATGCACAATAGGTGTTTTAAACAGCACTTTTAGAGGCGTCTTGCGTTTTTTTAGCTTTTATTTATTTTTGTTTTTTTCTAAATCTAAGAGCCCCTTTAAAGTGGTAGTAAACCTTGCAAAACAATGGCATAATGTACTAGTATGCATGGCATACTAGCACATTATGAAATACTTGCCTTAGAACGAAGCCCTCCAGTGGCACGCTGTTACTGCTGACGGGGCTTCCATGTTCACTCAGTCTTCCTTCCGGGCTTGCATCCTATGGTTGTCTGATTGGCTACGCCGACGTCACTCCCACGCATGTGCGCAGGAGTGGCAGACCGCGGCACGAAGCTCTGAAGGGAGGGCACGGGTATGCCGACCTTCAGAGTGCATATGCCGGTCACATCACCGGCTGCATGCAGTATGAATGTCTCCTAAACAGTGCAAGTTTAGAAGATATTCACTGTACCTACAGGTAAGCCTTTTTATAGGCTTACCTGTAGGTACAAGTAAAAAAAAAAAAAAAAAGGACCTAGTAAAAAAGGACCTAGTAAAAAAGGTCCTAGTAAAAAAGGTCCTAGTAAATCAACCCCTTTTTTCTCTTCTGCCAAATAAAAAGTTTGCCTTTTCTTAGAGCATTTTTTGATTTTATTGTGTGCAGTGTTTTGACAATGCCACAGTGTGCACTCTCAGTCCTCTGTCATGTGTTAGATTCTGAGAACCGAGTCGCATAATGTACATTGATCAGCCATAACGTTATGACCACTGACTGGTAAAGTGAACAACATTGATTAGCAGATAGCATCTGAGAGTGGATAGGATATATTGGACAAGTGAACATGTTGTCCCTGAAGTCGATGTGTTGAAAGCAGAAAAATGGGTAAGTGTAAGGATTTTAGCGACTTTGACAAGGGCCAAATTGTAATGGCTGGGTGACTGGGTCTCCAAAACTACAGCTCTTGTGGGATGTTCCTGGTCTGCAGTGGTCCAAGTAAGGAAACTGGTGAACCGGTGACAGGGTTCTGGGCAGTCAAAGCTCATTGATGGATGTGGGGGGTGAAGGCTGACCCGTGTAGTCTGATCCAATAGAAGAGCTATTGTAGCTCAGATTGCTGATTTAAGTTAATGCTAGTTCCAATAGAAAGGTGTCGGAAGACACCATGCATCACAGTTTATGTATGGGGCCGTATAGCTGCAGACTGGTCAGAGTGCCTTACTATTCATACCACCTGTGCCCGCAGCCAAAAGCGCATACATGTGAGTATCAGAACTGGACCACGGAACACATTCCCTTTTGTATAAGGTGAATGGCCAGGTGTGTGTGCACATCTCTTACCTGGGGAAGAGATGGTACAAGATGCACTATGGCAAGGAGGCAAGTCGGTGGAAGCAGTGTGATGCTTTGTTTTGTCTAGTGGAGTCCATGCCTCAATGGGTCAGGGCTGTTTTGGCAGCAAAAGGGGGCATATTCAATATTCGGTCATTGGTCATAATGTTATGGGAGGTGGTAATAAATGTTATGGCTGATCAGATGATCTCAAGCGTGTATGCGTCGGAGATACACCCACACTGGGTATGTCCTGGAGCAAAAAAAAAAAAACGGCAGTCCAGAGGAAGAACACAAGAAGATGGCAGGGTTCGCAAAAGCTCCCATGGCCTCCCCAGCAAGTTCTTAAGTCTTTTTTATATACTGGGGCAGTGGAAATTAGAAAAAATTCCCAGTGCAGTTTTAAAAACCTTTCCCCAGTAGTAATGGGTTAATATTGGCTTTGTAATTATATAGTGACATTTAGCATGCCAAGGGTTATCCTGATAGCAATCATTGAGTGTGGTGTCAGCCTTAATGATGTGCATTGACAGGTCACATTCTTCACACCTTTGATGTCACCTGTAAGTCTTTTTTTTTTACAGGGGAAATGTTTGGATATGACACATATCCTTTCTCAGGAAAATCAGTCAGTTTGTGGTCTGAGATGGCATTCTTATCTCTCTGATCACTTAAAAAAAAAATAGATCTCTGTTGCACAAGGCTTTACAAAATGGCAGCTGTTCAGTTAAACCATAGCACTCCAAATCTCAGTACCTTGCTGGTATTTAAATTGACGGCACTTACTTAATATGTGTCCAAGGAGCAGATTGCTAAAGTGTGTGCTTCCTCTGTAATTTTTTAGAGAGATGTAACCTATCAAATCACTAGAAATAGTGGCACAAGAAAGTCTTTTACTGTTGAGCGTCAGCTTATATGCTTTCCGCCTCTGAGGTCAATGTGTATCATTCATGCTTCAGACCAGGGCTCAACAAATCCCAGGTGCCAGGTCGCTATTGCGACTAGAAATTGCACCCTGAAGCCTGGGCTTTTGTCAGCCCATTCACTGCTGACACCAGCTTGCACTCTTCAACCTGAGTGGGTCTCGGAGGGCGATCCCCATCTCCTGGGGGATGTGCTGGGCCGAGCTGTGTAGCTGATTGGACGGGATCAGGTGTGTCCCCTGTCCGGTGGGTGGTTTAGATGTCGGGGGGGCGGCCCTGTGCAGAGGTGAGTGGCTCTGTCTCAGTCGGGGCAGTGTGGGTGTAGTGGGCTGTCAGCGCTCTGCTCTCGGGTGATCAATGATTGGGCTGGAGGAGGACAGAGCATCGCCGCCAGTGGTGAGCGCCTCAAGGATAAATCGGCTCGCCAACACACCCCGCTTGCCCCTGACTATGCATCCTTGGTTCCGCTTGCCCATCTGCGTGCCCGGGACTGGCATAGCAGTTGCCACAGGGTAGAGGGGAGGGAGGAGAGCTGACACATGTCCACTCTCCTCCCCTTCTTGTTGGTGACACAGAAGTGACATCTATGATGTCACTTCCAGGTCCCTATTGACAGTTTCCTGGCCATCAAGGCCAGGAAAGAATGTAATGCAGTGCGATCTGCATTGCATTGCTGTACATTCAGTGGAGCACAGGTGAGATATCCTTATCTTTTAGACCCTGAATGTCTCATTAAAGAGAACAGACCAACACAGTGGCACAATATTGTAAAGTGGAAGGAAAGTGATAAAATGGTTTTACAAATTTTTTTACAAATATCTGAAAAGTGTGGCGTGCATTTGTATTCAGCCCCCTTTACCCCGATACCCCTAACTAAAATCTAATGGAATAAATTGCCTTCAGAAGTCACCTAATTAGTAAATAGATTCCACTTGTGTGTAACTTAATCTCAGTATAAATACAGCTGTGAGGCCCCCAGAGGTTTATAAGAGGACCTTAGTGAACAAACTGCATCATGAAGGCCAAGGAACACATCAGACAGGTCAGGGATAAAGTTGTGGAGAAGTTTTAAAGCAGGGTTAGGTTATAAAGAAATATCCCAAGCTTTGAACCTCTCACGGAGCACTGTTCAACCCATCATCTGATAATGGAAAGAGTATGGCACAACTGCAAACCTACCAAGACATGGCCGTCCACCTAAACTGACAGGCTGGGCAAGGAGAGCATTCATCAGAGAAGCAGCCAAGAGGCCCATGGTAACTCTGGAGGAGCTGCAGAGATCCACAGCTCAGAGTGGGAGAATCTGTCAACAGGACAACTATTAGTCGTGCACTCCACAAATCTGGCCTTTATGGAAGAGTGGCAAAAAGAAAGGCATTTGTTGAAAGAAAGCCATAAGAAGTCCCGTTTTGTAGTTTGTGAGAAGCCATGTGGGGGACACAGAAAACATGGAAGAAGGTGCTCTGGTCAGATGAGACCATAATTTTACTTTTTGGCCTAAAGGCAAAACCCTATGTGTGTGGCAGAAAACTAGCACTACACATCACTCTGAACACACCATCCCCACTGTGAAACATGGTGGCGGTGGCAGCATCATGTTGTGGGATGCTTTTCTTCAGCAGGGAAAGGGAAGATGGTCACAGTTGATGGGAAGATAGATGGAGCCAAAACAAGGCACTCTTAGAAGAAAACCTGTTAGTCTGCAAAAGACTTGAGACTGGGGTGGAGGTTCACCTTCCAGCAGGACAACAACCCTAAACATACAGCCAGAGCTACAATGGAATGGTTTAGATCAAAGCATATTCATGCTGTTCACAGGCTCTCCCCCATCCAATCTGACAGAGCTTGAGCTATGTTGAAAAGAAGAATGGGCACAAATGTCACTCTCCTAGATGTGCAAAGCTGGTAGAGACGTCCCCAAAAAGACTTGTAGCTGTAATTGCAGTGAAAGGTGGTTCTACAAAGTATTGACTTAGGGGGGCTGAATACAAATGCCCCCCACACTTTTCAGATATATATTTGTAAAAAAAATGTTGAAAACCATTTATCATTTTCCTTCCACTTTACAATTATGTGCCACCTTATGTTAGTCTATCACATAAAAACCCAATAAAATAGATTTACGTTTTTGGTTGTAACATGGAAAATTTTAAGAGGTATGAATACTTTTTCAAGGCAATGGAATGGAATAAAAAAAAAATTATTATTTTTCATTGTAAAAATTAAGTTCCACCCAAGCACATAAAATCCATACCCCCCTCCCATGAAAAAATAGAGGCTTCCCTACCCCCACGTATACGTACATGCAAACGTAAATGCACGTGTTAGGGCGCCTACGCTTGAAAACGTTGATTGCAATACACATTACATATCGCTGTGCACGCCGGAATGAGAGCAACAATTCTAGCACCAGACCTTCTTCATAAGGCTAAATAGAGCTTTGTTAGAAAAGACTGGCTCTTAACTTTTATACCTGGCTCTTAGATTTAAAGCAAATTTGTCAAGCCCCGTTATAGACCTTATTTGTTAATTGGGTCCTATGTCTCTTGTTATTACTTTTTTGGATTATGCCGTGCTATTCATCTGTTACTCTTTTGGGGGAATTGATCAAAACTGGAGCAGACAGAATCTGGAGCAGTTTTGCATGGCAACCAATCAGCTTCTATCTTTAATTTGTTCAGTTAGGCTTTGAAAATGAATGATAGAAGCCGATTGGCTGCCATGCACAACTGCTCCAGATTCTGTCTGCTGCAGTTTTGATCTCGAACTCCCTCTCCCTCCTGTTTAATTGTCTGCTCTGGTTCCACTGGTGATATTGGACATCCTCCATCCAGGAAATAAAACCTGCTCTGTCTGACTTGCTGCAGCTTCTAATGCACACTGTGAGAAGCTTGTTGTGTGCAGTGAAGTCAGCGTAAGCAATTTCAGGAAGTGAGCCTGTACAAGACTGAAGGTAAAGCCTGGGGTTTGGCAGCGATGTCACTAGTTTTTAGAGAACTGACAGAACTAATCCCCAATATGGCCGATCTCACATTGTATGTGCTCCAGAACGTTTTGTGTGCATTACTTTTTTTTTTTTTTTTTTTTTTTTTGGTCTGTTGGAATTGTTTCCTATGCAGAGCAAGGATCTGGGAGAGGAAAAGTAGATTCTTCAGGATAATAATTCTGCTAAAAAAGAGATTTATGGTGGCTGTAAATCAACATGGCTTTGTTTTTCCAAATAACTGTGCCTGGCAACCCACAAAGACCATAAGAACAATAAAATTGTCTTCACCGTCACATGTGCAGAAAGAGTACAAAGAACGAGATCGTGTCCTACTTTGTATTATATGTCAAGTTCGTAGCTGGAGAACAAGGTGGACGCCCAATAAAATTATTATTTCAGGTACTTGTATAGCGCCGTCAATTTACGCAGCGCTTTTACATATATATTATACATTCACATCAGTCCCTACCCTCAAGGAGCTTACAATCTAAAGGTCCCTAACTCACATTCATACATACACATACTAGGGCCAATTTAGACAGGCTCCAATTAAACTACCAGCATGTCTTTGGCATGTGAGAGGAATCCGGAGTACCCAGGAGAAAACCCGCACAGGGAGAACATGCAAACTCCATGCAGATGGTGTCGTGGTTGGGATTCAAACCAACAAACCTTTTTACTACTAGGCGAAAGTGCTACCCACTACACCAATAAAATCATTCTTTTACCATATATTTCACTTAATTCTCCAGATAGTGAATTGAAAATTGGTCACAAAAATTAGGATTTTTATTCCATATCATTGATAGCTACAATGATTATATAACCCAGTGATCATTTTTTAAAGAATACAGTTTTTCTGTGTTCGCGGCAAAAGTTACCTTCAAGGTGATGCACCATAATGGCAACCAACTGCATACGCAGCCCATTCACCAGTGTGCATTACTCTAATGCCCCGTACACACGGTCAGATTTTCCGATGGAAAATGTCCGATCGGAGCGTGTTGTCGGAAATTCCGACCATGTGTGGGCTCCATCGGGCATTTTCCATCGGATTTTCCGACACACAAAGTTGGAGAGCAGGAGATAAAATTTTCCGACAACAAAATCCGTTGTCGGAAATTCCGATCGTGTGTACACAAATCCGACGGACAAAGTGCCACGCATGCTCAGAATAAATAAAGAGATCAAAGCTATTGGCCACTGCCCCGTTTATAGTCCCGACGTACGTGTTTTACGTCACCGCGTTTAGAACGATCGGATTTTCCGACAACTTTGTGCGACCGTATGTAGACAAAACAAGTTTGAGCCAACACCCGTTGGAAAAAATCCTAGGATTTTGTTGTCGGAATGTCCGAATAAAGTCTGACCGTGTGTACGCCCTATAAGGGCCCGTTCACACCATATGCATTGGATTGAGTTTGGCAATTTTGGCCAATGCAGTCCTGAAGCCTAAACAAAGCAATTTTGTCTTCTGTCCTATTTACGTTCTCACAAATGCGCTGCACCAGTAAAACTGCCATCATGGCTACTTCCAATATATATTCTGCCTTCTATTCTTCTGCAGTTGCATAATTGAGCCGATTCTATCTAGTCTTATGAATATTCTGCCTTGGTTATGGATAGAGTGGTGAATGGCTAGACCAGCTGTTGAGGTTTTAATGCTGTCTTTGTCCATGCTAAAGAGATTTCACCCTCTTGAGTTGCCCTGATGACCATTTTCACTGGGACCGATAGTGAAGTCTTTACTGTTTTGAGGGCGAGGTGTCCGTGACATCTCCAGAAATGTGAAGATTAATAATAACTCTGTAGCCAGAGGGGACGCTGTATTACGCAGGGCCACTCCGGTTTCAGGTCTGGTTACATTATTATGACATCACATTTCGATCGCATGTTGACTCTTCCTGGGCTACAGTAACAAGCTTGCATGTGTCTACAGCAGCTGCTTCTCACCCAACACAGGGCTACAGTGT
Organism: Lithobates septentrionalis; assembly: GCA_037952835.1. Classification (NCBI taxonomy): domain Eukaryota; kingdom Metazoa; phylum Chordata; class Amphibia; order Anura; family Ranidae; genus Lithobates; species Lithobates septentrionalis. The sequence goes on along the minus strand of JBBDGP010002561.1, from coordinate 688,238 downwards.
TCTACGTATCGCTTTGCAGAGTTCTGTAAATAGATCTTTCTTTATTGCAGTTTAAAGCTGGGATCATTTTATGCATTCTCTGTAACCCCATTGTCTACCAATATGACTCATCTCTCCAGTGTGGAATGGATAATGGGTGGATAGGTCAAGAGAGGGTGTCCTACCTATGTTTATACTGATAATTTGTCTTGCTCAACAATTGACGCAATTAACTGTAGGAGGTCTGCCAAACTTTGCAGAGCTCCACTCTAAGTGGTCATCTTGGTTGCGATGAAGGTGCTCATAAAGCAGGAAGTCAAAAGTAAAACCTCCCCAATGTATAAAGGGGGAAAAAAAGATGATTCTATATATACTTACCTTTTTTGTGTCTTACTCAGCTGCGTTGCTGATCCCTGGGTGTCTCCAATGCCATGCTGCTGTTCCTCTCGTCTCTTCTTACATCACCACAGGATAAACAAGCCAACTATAGGAACCATTGCTTTCAGAGGGGGGGGAGCAGGATTTTTGACACACCTAAAGCACCAAATACCTGCAACGGTAGGGAAGATCAGCAAGGCGTTGGCGTTTTAATACCCAGACCTCTGGCCGCCAGTATATAGCATCTTTTTTTACACATTCGCGGTGTGGGTGGCCCTCTTGTCATCACCCAGCTTCACAAAAGTCAATTTTTCAATTGGCCGAACAGTGACTACATCCAATCAGATGAAGTCACTGTTTGCATATTCAGCAGCCGCAGGTTCCGCCGCCTGTTGAATACAAGAGCCGTCAGGGACGAATCCTTCATCCACGCTGTTTAGCAAGGATGGGGGAAGCTATTTATTTTTCTCGTTTAGCCTATAAGGCTGATCGAGAGAAATCAAAAAGTGTGTACAGCTAGCTTAAGCTGAAAGCAAAGGCTATTTAACATGTATGGCTGCCTGTGCATTTAATTTATAATTACAGTTCTCCTTTAAATTCTCTGAATATGATTGTGTAATCTGTGTTACTGATAGAAGAGCTGAGAATTTGCACCCTCACTAATATGACAGCCCATGACTGACCACTGTTGTTTGAAAAATGTGATTGATATTCTTTGCACCAGTATGAGAGCTGGGAGGTGTAGGCCCACGCCTCGTCTACGCTTGGGTGGGCTTTTCACATATACTTGTAACTTGCCTGCTCGCAAATCTATGGCTAGTGGCAAAAGTATTAAAGCATCTCTTTTGGGATAATCGAGCTCTGAATAACTAAAAAATAAAAATGAAAATAAAATTCTAAATGCCCGCCTGTGCCACCAAATGCCACTGTAAGAAGAAAAAATAATGCCCAAAGACTAATAAGGTTCCAACACTTCTGGGAGTGTCCTATTCCTGGTCCCCCACTGCATTCCATGGTTACTTTTGCTTACCCTCTACATCACAGTTGTGTCTTGTAGTAATGTAGGGGTCAGCAGGGGAAACCACTGAACAAAAATGGGGACCGGGAACCTGACCCTTCTGAAAAATATCATATTCTGAATGGTCTTCAGCTGTCGTTTCTCCAGTATTAAAGCATTCAGTGGCGTGGACCTTTTTTTTCCAGAAAAGTCTTCCATCCACAGTTTGATTTTGGCAAAAGATTCTCTTAAAAGTGGCCCTTCACAGACCACCAACACCATTATTTAGTGATTTTACATCTTTTTGTCCAATTCCAGTTTGGGAGATTTTATAGAGCCCCATGGCTAGTGTCTGCTACTCCATGTTGAAACGTTAGTGGTCTAGAAAATCCCTAGATGACAAATCTTGTGTTTTTCTTCTTTTTTTTTTTTTTTTTTTCTTTGTAATCTTTTTTTAATTCCTGCAAATTACACTATTTGACATTTATACAAATGGCACAGAATAATGCATAAAAAAATTGAGCATCCACAGAATAATAAAATTGAGCAGCCGGACAGATGTCTGCACTTTATTTTCCTAACTAAACTGCCAAAAAATATTGGATCTGTATGTCTGTCATCCTCTATTATGAAAGCAGTATGAGGGCAGGAAATCGCAGAACCTTCTCCTTTTAAGAGGACTTCTTCAACTCTCTCCTCCCTTCCTCTTTCACTCAGCCGTATGAAAAGAAAGGACTAAAATTGTTCTTTATCCTTATTAATATCTTTATTCACATACTTCCCCATAAAAACCACACTTGCATTGTTCAGGTGCTTATAAGCACCACAATACAAACTCCTATATTTTTAAAACATCTTCTAGTGCATTCCACATCAATACCACAGCTCTGATACTGTTACTTCCTCTATCTCCGAGCGTGATGACATCATCCAGCAAGACCCGTGCTTACACGTTTCGTCACTGGGCCATGTTACTTCCTCGGGGAACATAAGCGTTTTTTATTGTGGTACTCCTAAGCACCTGAACAATGTGTGTTTTTTTTAAGAGGAAGTGTGTGCATAAAGATATTAATATGGATAAAGCACTTTTTTTTTTTTTTTCTTTTTTACAGTTTATCCATGCTGTTTACATTATTTTTTAATCTGCATTCATATAGCATCAACAATTTACTCAGCGCTTTACATGCTGTATTTTCACACCAGTCCCTGCCCTAATGGAGCTTACAATCTATGGTCCCCATCTCACATGCATACATACACATACTAGGGTCAAACCTTACAAGACAAAATCAACATACTGGAATGTCTTTTGAGTGTGGAAGGAAAGTGGAGTGAGCCCACAGCAAAACATGAAGAAAAAAACAGACCCTGCAGCTGTCTTTCTGCTAAATCTAGCAGACAGTGGTGATCCACATACAGAAGAAAAAGAGACAGCAGCAACCTAAGGCTTTAAACTTTCACAGTTATTTATAGAAAACCATATAAAATGGCAATTGTACTTGGCCAAAAGGACAGTCCGCATGTCCAACACCCGTGGCCAGCGGCAGGGCCACACCTTTCTTTGTCACACATTTCTTAAAGCGGAGGCCCCAGAGAACAAAATGGTGGGTGCCGAAATCCCCTATGTCAGGCGTTCTCCACGCAGCGGTTCCCAAAACCGCAACCTGTTCCGAAAAAATACACTTTAATTTTTTTTAGTGCACAAAAACACAATATAATACCCAATTTTTTTGTAAAATATCAAATGTGATCTCGCGCCAAGCAAATAGACACCAAACTCCAAAACCGTACATTATATTATCCATAGGCGACGCTTTAAAAACCCCTACAGGTTACCACCTTTAGAGCTACACAGGAGTTACACAGGTCTGGTGCTAGAATTGGTGATCTCAATCTGACGTTGACACCTTACATGTGTGATGCAATTGCTGTCCACATACTGACCCGGGACTGACACGTGCATTCGCCATTGTGCGTCAGGGGATTTTTTTTTCAATTTTATCTTTATTTTTACACATTACCTTTTTTACATTTTTTTTTTAATCACTTTTATTGCTATCACAAGGTATGCAAACATCCCCTGCAACAGCAACAGGTCCTCCTTACTGAGATATCTGGGGACTATCAGACCCCAGATCTCTCTCCTTCCCATAAAAGCTTTGGATCATACCAAGATCAGGATGATCCGATGGATAAAGCATTATTTTAGTCCTTTCTTTGCATACGGCTGACTGGAGGAGAGAGTTGGAAAAGTCAGACAGTTCTGCGATTTTCTAGAACATCTATTAACTTGTGGCAAAGTTTGAAAAGAGGCTGGTGACCGCTGAAGTGACATTGTGGTGTATGTAGCGCATGTTCATTTAAAGAGGACATGAGCCTTTTTTGACCATACATTAATTGTAGGGTCAATTGCTTCAGGTGAGAGCACAACCGGTGATGATGGTATGAGCACGGTGGTGACAAGAATTATAATTTTTGAAGGTTCACGGGTGGAAAGTGAATAATATAATATTGAACTCGTATATAAGAGCCTTACATAGATTGTTCATGTTTTATTTCAGATTTATGGTTTGGTTATATTCAAATGTTTGTGTATAACTTAGCGCTGCACTATTTGGTATTTTAATTTTAGGTTTACACTAATATGGGAGTGTAAAAGTGTCAGCAGCTATAGAGCATATATTTCGATATTTGTATAGATAGCAGCTCACAAGGTGCACTTTATTATATGAAGTTAGGACTTCTTGTTATATTACGTCACTGTCTCTTTGGTATTGTCAAAGATGTGTTTTATGGACACAATACGTTCCACGTTCTGAATTGAGGGCTTGGGCACACAGTTTGTGTAAATATGAACAGCCATTGTTTAAAAGATTATGGTGGAGGACAATAGTCCTGTGTTCTGGCTTGTTGTCTGGGAAACCAAATGGTAAAACATTTATTTATTTATTTATTTTTCTTTTGCAGAATCTAAGGGTCCGGACGCTAGGTGGCCCGGAGTTCTACACCCGTTTCTCCACCAAGTTCAAAGGATGCCTGTCACAGAAATTCATGTTTGTAGATGGAGACAAAGCAGCTTGCGGATCTTACAGGTAATGGCAAAAAAAAATGAAAAATTCAGCTGGGGAAGGAGCAATCGTGCAACTTGTCTTACTACATTTGGGAACACCCCAAAAAATTATAGTGATGAGGTGGCAGCTTGCAAGATTTTTTTTATTTTTTATTGCATCTGGGAACCATAGTTCCAGCAGTCCCACTGCTTGCTCCTTGTCAAAGTCTGTAATGGGCTGAAAGCTGCTGCGGCTTGACAGAGCTGGACACTGTACCGAGTGGTACCAATGTCTAGAGCCATATGCTCCCAGGGACAGATGCCCAGAATTCAAGTAGTCTGCCTTCTGGACATTTGTCCCTGGGCGCTATTTAGTACCTCCTTGGTACAACGTCAAGCCCCATCCAGCCGCAACAGCTTCCAGCCTCTTGTAGACTTTTGCAGACCAGTGGGACTGTATAGTGCACCTGTGCCTTCCATCCACATGAAATCACTGGAATCCCAGGCAGAGGGGCGAAATGCCCAGTGTCCAGTAGGCATTAGTAGTAAGAAAAGAACGGCTGCACACCACAGGAACGTTCCAACGATTTTATTCTAAAAGATAGCAAATAACACCTAACAAAGACAGAGTGTCCGAAACCAGGAGGTGACGCGTGCGTCTCACACTGACCTCAGTGCTTTTTCAAGTGGTTTAAAGAAGCACTGAGGTCAGTGTGAAATGCACGCGTCACCTCCGGGATTCGGACACTCTGTCTTTGTTGGCTGTTATTTGCTATTTTTTGGAATAAAATTGTTAGAACGTTCCTGTGGTGTGCAGCCGTTCTTTTCTTCCTATTGATCATCGGTGGCGGGCCGTGACTTGCACCCAGCGCATTCGGACTGTAGTGACCGCTCGCCTGGAGCGGCGTCTTCCTTGTTTGAAAAGGCATTAGTAGTGTTTTGAATTCTGCAGGACCACAAGATGGACAGGCTCTGAGGGTAAAGTAGCAGTGGGGATTTGAACAACTAGTGACATGGTACAACCGCAGTTCCAAAAAAGTTGGGATGTTGTGTAACATCTACATAAAAACAGAATGCAATGATTTGCAAATCTCATAAATCCATATTTTATTCACTATAGAAAACGCATCAAATGTTTAAACTGTGAATATGTACCATTTTAAGAAAGCAATAAGGTAATTTTGAATTTAATGGCAGCAACACGTCTCAAAAAAGTTGGGACATAGCCATGTTTACTGCGGTATCATCCCCTGTTCTTTTTAACACTCCGCCAGTTGCTGGAGTTTGGAAGAGGAATATTGTCTCGTTCTTTCCTTGATCTAGGATTCTAACTGTTCAACAGTCCTGGGTCATCTTTGTCGTATTTTTTGTTTCAAGATGTGCCAAATATTTTCATTTAATGAAAGGTCTGGAGTGCAGGTAGGCCAGTTAAGCTCTTCTACTACGAAGCCATGCTGTTGTCAGTTGCAGTATGCAATTTAGCATTGTCTTGATGAAATATAAAAGGCCTTTCCTGAAAAAAACTTTTTTTGGATGCAAGCATATGCTGCTTTAAATCCTGGATGTATCTTTCAGCATTGATGGTGCCTTTCCAGGTTTGCAAGCTGCCCATTCCTTACACACTAATGCACCCCCATACCATCAGAGATGCAGGCTTTTGAACTGAGTGCTGATAAGCCAGAAGGTCTCTCTCCTCTTTAGTCCGGAGGACACAGCCCTCATGGTTGCCAAAAAAGAATGACAAATTTCAATTCCTCTGACCACAAAACAGTTTTCCACTTTGCAACGGACCATTTTAAATGAACTTTGACCCAGAAAAGACGGCAGCGTTTCTGGATCATGTTCAGATCTGGCTGCTTCTTTGCATGACAGAGTTTTAACTTGACAGATGGTGGATTTTTGGAAGTATTCCTGAGCCCGTGCAGCGATGTTCATCACAGAATCATGTATCAAAGGCAGGGAACCCTAAAGAGGTGGAGATCTACCTGAAGAAAATGGTCAAATATATATATATATATATATATATATATAGATAGATAGAGAGAGAGAGATATATATCTATCTCTATGTATATATATATATATAGTTATAGTGTGTGCATTCGAGCGGCACGATTCTGGATAAAATGAGAATCACGATTTTCTTTGCTTAGAATAAACATTACGATTCTCGCGGCGTTCACATTATACAAAAAAATTTGGCTAACTTTACTGTTTAGTTTTTTTGTTTTTTTTTTATATTCATTGAAGTGTATTTTTCCCCCAAAAATTGCGTTTGAAAGACCGCTGCACAAATACAGTGTGACATAAAATATTGCAACAACCGCCATTTTATTCTCTAGGGTCTCTGCTAAAAAAAAAACATGTGTTTGGGGGTCCTAAGTAATTTTTCTAGCAGAAAATACTGATTTTAATATGTAAGCAACAAGTGTCAGAAAAAGGCTTGGTCTTTAAGTGGTTAAACTGACCTCATTTACAGTCCCAAGTTCTTCCCTTTTGATCTAAATTCTAAAAGAACTAAATGTTACAATGTTTCTCTTTATCTCCCAGCATTGAGGAATGTTGATAATAGAGCTTCACAGTATAAATGATCCCCTTATAGTAGTGATTACCTGCTGTTTTTGTACTCTAAAGGGATCATTTGTGTTTTTTAACCCCATTATGCCAGGTGATACAAAAAGCATGCTGCTGTTGCTAAATCTCTTAGTTGACAGCAAACACAGGTAGCTTGTATCAAGCTACCTGCCTATGAGGGGGCAGTCTATCATGCATAATATTAAAATACAGTCTTGTTTGAAAATCTGCAAAACAGTGTTTTTAGGGTTGTGTTTTTTTTTTTTTTTTACTTTTTTATTATTTAACCGCTTCAGCCCCGGAAGATTTGGCTGCTCAATGACCAGGCCATTTTTTTGCGACTGCGTCACTTTAACTGACAATTGCGCGGTCGTGCAACGCTGTACCCAAACAAAATTGCCGTCCTTTTCTCCCCCCCACAAATAGAGCTTTCTTTTGGTGGTATTTGGTCACCTCTGCGGTTTTTATTTTTGGCGCTATAAACAAAAGAGCGACAGTTTTGAAAAAAACACTATTTTTTTACTTTTTTCTATAATAAATATCCCACGTTTATTATCAAAAATATTTTTTTTCCTCAGTTTAGGCCGATATGTATTCTTCATCATATTTTTGGTTAAAAAAAATCACAATAAGCGTATATTGATTTGTGCAAAAGTTATAGCGTCTACAAAATAGGGGATAGATTAATGGCATTTTTATAATTTTTTTTTTTTTTTACTAGTAATGGCAGCAATCTACGATATTTATTTATTTATTATTTTTTTTAATCGGGACTGCGACATGGCGGACACATCGGACACTTTTGACACATTTTTTAAACCATTGACAGTTATACAGCGATCGGTGCTATAAAAATGCACTGAGTAAATGTCACTGGCAGGGAAGGGGTTAACACTAGGGGGTGATCAAGGGGTTAACTGTGTTCCCTATGTGTGTTTCTAACTGTGGGGAGATGGGACTGTCTAGGACTGTCTAGGAGGAGAGAGAGATCGGTGTTCATACATAGTATTGCGGGAGCACGGTGGTCATCGTGCCCACCTGGGTCGGGCACACGCGGCGGGCGCGCGCCCCCCTAGTGGCCAAAAGACAAAGCAATGTAAGGTAACGTTGTTTCGCCCAGCTGTGCCATTCTGCCGCAGTAAAACTGTGGCGGCTGGTCTGCAAACGGTTGAATAAAAATTTTGATCCCTGAGTCTTATGATATGTGCCAGATTCAACCTCTAATAGTATACATATATCTCTTCTCTGTTATTTTCAGAGTGGATTATATATTTTATTGCTATTCAAGAATAATTTTTTTTTTTTATACTTTACATAATAACTAAATTATACACCACACTTTTTTGAGGTTTTTAATCAAAACAATAATCGGCCAACCAATCGATTCTGAAAATAATCATTAGTTGCAGCCCTAATTATGATAGAGATCCCATTAAACAGAACACAAAAAAATCTGTTAGTATCCTTTGGAACAGTATTGGGTATTTAGCATACCTCCCAACTTTTTGAGATGGGAACGAGGGACACCTATTAGCAAAAATGTGTAGGCATAGGACACACCCTCTGCCACGCCCCTTAAAGCGGGGTTCCAGACGCTATTTTATTTTTTTAAAGTCAGCAGCTACAAACACTGTAGCTGCTGACTTTTAATAAGCATGCTTACCTGTCCAGCGAGCCCCCGATGTCACCCGAGGCCGATCTGTCGCCGCCATCTTAACGAAGGGAAACAGGCAGTGGAGCTTTGCGGCTTCACTGCCAGTTTCCTACTGCGCATGCGTGAGTCGCGCGGCACTTTGTGAATGGCCCTGTTGATTTCTGGGACGCACACATGTCTCAGAAGACAACGGGGCAGCTCGCCGAAGAGGAGGAAGTGAAGGAACAGCGCCGCGGAATAGGAAGAGGCAGATTAGGAAGAATGCCTAACAGGGGGTTCTGGTAAGTAAAAAAAATTTTTTTTTCTAATTTTTTTTATATATTTTTTTGAGAATATTATTGTAATTTTTTTAATTTAGGGTGGACCTCCGCTTTAAATGAGAATTAAACAAAAATAATAGTTAAAGTGCTTTTTTTACCACTTCTATGCATTTATATTCACTTTTGAAACTTACAAATGCAGCAATTTAGAATTTGAAAGGTTTAGCACTGGGAATTACTTTTTGAAAGCTAAATAGTGCATTTTATATACAACTATATTAACCAGACCAAAATGAGGGACAAATAAGGAGGAAAGAGGGACAGAGAGGGACTTTGTTCCAAATCAGGGACAGTCCCTCAAAATCAGGGACAGTTGGGAGGTATGATTTAGGGATATGCAACAAATAGGCTATAACCTCATTGACCTTGAAAGTTGTCAGTGTATAAAATGGGCAGTCCTTGTTTTAAGGTTTTGTAAGACCTCTTTAGCAAGCCTTATAGACCTGCTGTTCTCAAACTCAAACATTTGTTTCTGTACTTTTTAGTGACTGTATCTGCTTGGTAAAAACATGAAAGTTACTGATTTTATTTAACTTTTTTCATTCTTCACAGCTTCACCTGGTCGGCAGCAAGGATTGACCGAAACCTACTCACTGTTTTGTCTGGCCAAGTTGTGGAAACCTTTGATAGACAGTTCCAGGAACTCTACCTGCTGTCTAAGGGGGTCAGCCTTAAGAATGTTCAGATGGATAATGAGCCAGAGCCTGAACCAGTAATACAGCCAGCTGCACTGCCAGCAGGCCAAATAGAAGCAATGGCCAGGAAAATGCATAATCCTAAATATGCTCTGGTGACCGTCAAGAGTGCTAGTGAGGCTAGCAAAGACACTAAAAAAGAAAGTGATGTAGTCAAGAAAATAGCCATCAAGCCACGAGGAGCTGCCCGAGAACAGCCAATGGATGAGCCCCAGCTTCACCCAGCTTTGCAAGACATGGAACGAGCTAACATGTTTGACTATCTGCCCACATGGGTAGAGCCAGAACCAGAGCCTGGAAATGAGATCTTAGGATACATCAATATCATTGATCCCAACATTAGGAATGCCCAACCCTCTCAGATGAACAGAATCAAGATTTGTGACACTTCCCAAGCTACAGCACAGTTTATGCAACAGGCCAAAGAGCTAGAAAGGCAAAAACAAGAGAACTCGGAGCATGATCATAATAACAGTGAGCCATCCAGTCAATCTAGCTACAATAAAGAACACCAACATAGTCCTATGGCAAACCCATCCAGACAGACCAACCAAGACCAAACGGTGTCTGGTCACATCACTGTTTCTAGACAGGCCAGCCTAGAACAGAAAACAGGTCCTAGCTCTAGCAAGCCCAACCTATCTAGGCAGGCAAGCCAGGGCAGGGAATCTCAGGGTAGCAAGGATAATCCATCTATACAGAGAAACCAAGACCTGGGGTATGGGTCCAGACAGGCAAGCCTAGAGCAGAAACCTGTTGTTAGTGACATTGTGACTACTATATCCAATCTGATTAGTCTAGAGGAGTCTCTCCTAAATACTGATATTATTAGTGTAGAACAGCCTAATAATGCAGATTCAGCAGGCCAGGAGAGTCCGGATGTAAATTCTTTACAAAAATCTGTTGAAGATATTGCAGCGCTAGCAGGTAATCATCACCTTTTGTCCCACAAGCCACCCCCAGTGCCAAAACCAAGAACGGTGCCTGTAACAGACTTCATCAGCATGAAAAACGCCCTCAATGCCAATTCGGGTAGAATAGCGACACCGACAGAAGAAATCCCTGCACCGTTCATCAACGGGGTTGATGAAAGAGACGCTGAACAAATTGACATTCTCATTGAAAACGAACCTGCTCCCAGTGAGCAAGACGAAGAGTCGAAACTGCTACAGGGGTTTGCTGGAGAGTATTCCTCCAGTGGTTCTGGTTCTTTACCCCAGTCCAATGCCTCTTCTATGTCTGAGGAATACTACCCATCTACAAGCTTACAAAGGAGGAGTTCTGACCGTATCCCCAATGGAGAGCGTCCACCTCTACAGCGCAAACTGAGTGACAGTCACATCAGCAGAGGGAGCTTTTCGAGCCCCCTCACCTCCCAAAATGAAAAGAGAAGGAACACACTAGAAGAGGAGCTGAAACGCGTTCTATCATCCAGTCAACCATTGCAAGGGAAAGACCGGGTTTTCTCTTTGGAAACTCCTCAGGTGTGTATAGATGTCAACAATCTTCCCACAGACCAATGTGACAAGTGAATAACAATTCTAAAAACAAATTGCTTGACTTTAGTATGAACTAAGTTGGATACTTGAATTTTTTTTTTGCTGTTGAGTTTTATATTTCAGTCTTTGTAGACCAGTTTTACAAGAGGAGCATATCACTACTATGCTTTGTTGGTAAAAGTTAGATACCCTGGACTCTACTGGTCAAGATACTTTTGTCTTGTGACATGTTTCAGCAAATATAAAATAGCTGCTGCTTTTGGAATATTTGGTTTAATAAACCTATTCAGAGCCATGCATTTATATTGCAGGAGGAGAAACGTTTATATTAAGGTTATATAAGAAAAGATTAGAGAGGTTGAAATGCTTTTAAGCAGAACCAAAATGTCTAATTTGGTGGACCAAGACTAATACAAATCCTGCTTCTGATGATTTTTACATTTTTCAAAAGTCTTTTTTACACTTTAAGAACATTTTTACTTTCACAGATTACATCCACACTTGCTACTGCTAGCCTTCTAGATGTCAGGGGTGTCCCACTTAGACCCTCAACTAATCTGTTGTTTTACCTCATTACCAAAGAGCAAGCAAAACTACCAGCATCCATTGATTGCCACCACAAACTTGCTGCTTTTTAGAGTTGGGACTATATTTTTGCAGCTTGCATTGGAAGCCAGTGGGTTTTTGAACATGGGCTGTGACATCCAAAGTAAGCAGAATAGCTTTCACAAATATTGGCAAAATTTTGCTGCTTAGGTACAATAACTAATTGGTGGGAGGTTTGTAAAAGATTCCCCATTCGAAGTCTGACTGGTGGAGGAAATAGGTAAAGAACCAAGGTGGGGCATGTGTTTTGCGACTTTAGCCAGTATTACAGATATGAGTCTCAACTAGCTTACAACATGACTATCTCAACTTTGTCAGTAAAGCTCCAAATTCTGATTATTTAAACAGCAATTTTGTTTAATTAAAGTGCAATGAAGGCATTCTAAAGTGACCTCTTGAGCATTCCTTAACCGATTTTTAGCACGCCTGCTTCTTATTGCAGCTTAATGGATCAGTGCCCTAGTCTTTTACACTGCCAGATGTAAATACAGCAGCCCCATTTTTATTTTAGCCCTAAGAGGATTTCGATACCATCAAGCATGTGGGGTTGAGCAAGTGTTTCTGTGTACAGGACGAATGCAATATAAAACTAGAACCAGTTTGCAGGTAGCCGAGCGTGTCAAAAAGTAGAACATTCTTATTAACTGGAGTGTATCCTTAAGCCGACATCAAGATATTAGTGTTCCAACTTTAGGGATCCTGCTGTTATTTGGGCTGGAACGTTACTGGAGTTGAATCTTTGCCCTGCTTCTCGGCCTGTACACCGTGTTCTGATTACAATGTTTACAATGGCACAGTGATCCTTGTATCTCTGTACAATTTCATTGGTAGCTGTCGGATAACTTGTATATGCTTGTTTTTGCATATTTCTCACTTAAATGGTGTTTCTTCTTGCAGTGTTAGTAGTTATAAAGAAAGGTTTGGAGATATTTATGTTGAGATTTTCTTTGCTGAATAGAGTGGAAAGAATATGTCTACTAAAATACGCGTCCGTAAACAAACCTTACTTAAGTGAACATAGTTTGCAGGCACTTCCGAGATACACCCTACATCTGGGCAATCCTAATCTACAAGTTTGAACACCTTTTGGTAATGCTAAATGTCCCTTTCCTCTTCCTAATGATACATCACTAAAACTAGTGGCATCATTGGCCAAAAGGAAGGGGTGTTGGACCATCTCTTAAGACTACAGGAAACTGTTGACACTTGTAGATTAGGGAATCCCAGAGTTTTTGGGTCTCCTTCAGTGCTCTTGTAAAGTCCCGAAGGTATCTGCACTTTGGAGCTGAGCTCTCATTAGTATTTTTTTGCTGATGTGTAAAAACCATGGTCCATTTTACCTTTAAAGAGCAGTTAGGGTGAAGTTTGACCCACCAGGTTATGACTTTTGTGGTCAAACTACTGTTCTCACCGGCTCTAGAGTTGATTCTTCATGCATTCACACACATCCACCAGAGGGTACATGATTTAGCATTGCTTTATCCATACCCACTAGTGGATATAGAGTAAGAATTTATAGAGAATTTGGTGACAACAGTAGCTTTGCTAAAAAGCCACGCTGGAGAACATTCCACAGTTACAGCTCTTAAATTAATTCCAGTACATTGAAACTGCTTCATTCTCTTTGGTCTTGCTTGACCGTAACTTTTTTGTCAAGATGCACAGGTAAACTGGCATCAAAGAAGAAACCATTACGCTTTTTGCAGTTTTTCCTTACAGTTAAGCACTTGGTTTCTTTTTTCATTTCTGTTCACCTGTGTCTGTGCAGCTTTAAAATTAACGTACGGTCAAGCAAAACAAGGGTGTGAAGCGGTTTCATTTTACTGGAATTTCATTGTAAATACCAGGTCCAGGCCAAAGTCTGAAGGCTACAATCCTTGAAGCAGGGGTATGTAAAGCTGTCTATCTTGGAACAGCAAACGGTTAAAATTAACAAAATACATGGGTGACACTTGCAGCAAGAGAAAAGTTTGAGCACATTTAATGTACATTTGTATAGCTCTAAATTTAGACTATGTATATGTTAAGAATCGTCCATTGGATATGAATAAATTTAGGTCAAACAGCCTTTTCTGGGTCGTGTATGCCCCTTCATTAAACCTACATTATGCTTCTCTGTGTTCTTTCCAGTTCCAGGGCATCTTTTTTGTCAAATGGCGGCCAAAACTGTATAGTATATTCCAGGTGAGGTGGTTGTGTAAAGGAGCAGAATTATTTTATCTTGAGTCTGCGCTCCTTTTTTTTTTTGTTGTTTTTGTTTTTTTTTGCCAGACAATATTTTGCTAGCTACAGAAGCTGCAGATTGCCGCCACTGCATGCTGTTATTGAGTCTGCGAGTCAGATCCCGCCTCCCCAGCCCCAGGCTGTATGTTGCATGCATGTTTGTAGCCCCCTTTTTGATTGGTTTGGGAGTTTTCCCCATTGCACCTTTGCTAGGTAATGCCCAATCATCCAATATTTTTAGGTCAGCTAGTTCATTACAGATCTTATGTCGTTTTTTTTTATTTTTTACCCTGATTTGTGCCATCTGCAAACACTGAGATGGTAATTTTAATGATAAATTATATCTCGCCAAATTAAATGGCCGTTGCCACAACATGGAACCTTGCGACATTCCTCTTTTTACGTCCTAATTTCTTTAACGTCTTTAATTTATAATATAGAGATCTATAACTCTTTAATAGATAAGTTCACCTTTTGTAACATGTAACACCGGTATTCAGGATGTAACATGGTACAGTTGTAGCAGCCCCTGCATCCCTCCCAATCCCCATTGTGACAGTGAGCTGGGGATCTTCTCCCCGCAACCGCTGTCAGAATTTGTAAAAAAAACGCGGCCATGCAGGGTTCTGCCCACCCAGCTGTGTCATTTATTCAGAGTTCTGTGAAAGGGTGAACGACAAGTACTGACAACCTTTGCGGATGTCGGCTTGTACTTTTCAATGAACTACCAGGGCGATGCTGAGCACTCTAGGTAATTCATTGATGCTTCCTGTCATTGTGTAACTGCCTGCCAGTACGAGCAGACCGATTTGCAATGCTTTGCAGGCTCCTAATAAAAATAAATGTACAATTTTTTTTTACCTGCAAAAAGATGTGCATTTATTTTTATTTTTTTGCAAAGATGAACTTATCCTTTTAAACTCTTGCTGAGCTGAACCTTCATTTTGCGGTTTATTTTGGGCGCCTATAACCAAATCCAGTTGCTTTGGCCTGCACAACATTTTTATTTTTATCAATACTGTGTTGTAGTAGTTTTTGTTTTTATAATGTTTTGCACATGGTGACTTTTTTTATGCATGGCAATGTTTCTGTTAAGCATGAACTTTTTTTTTCTGAAATAGTTATGAGGGGTGGCAAGTATGCATCTTTCCGATGTTTGGAATTTAGTGGGAATCCTTTGCGGTACTCTTCTTATACCCATTCGTGAATTAGTTGGATGTCATTGAGTAGATTGTAGTATACTTTATTCGCCCATATACAGCAAAGACAGTACTTTAAATCTGACGGTGGAACAAGGTTGAGGTTTTGTACTTCAATCCTGTTTCGTGGTTGCCAGTTACTTGACACACTGCCTGTTAATATACGCAATATACTGTATATCCACTAATGTCCAATGTACAGAATCGGCCGCTCTGGTAAGCGAACAGTTCAAACTCGAGAAGCACTCGTCAAACTTAATAAAATGCAAGTTTCTATTACAATTGGACTTCCTACCTGGGTACAGAGCCCTGCTGATCATCCCTGGCATGATGATGAAGATCATAGGCAGCATTTTGAGGTAGCTGGCGAGGATGGATCCGGCCTTGGCATGGCTCAGGTTCTTGGCGGACAGGGACCTTTGTACAATGACCTGATAAATGAGAGAACGATGGATCTTTTTAATGCAGTGAAAGTCTCATACCCGATTTTATATCAAAAATAAAAGGCTCATTTGTAGATACTGAGATCTAGCCCAACTGGGATCTAAAACAAAAAAAAACTCTGCCAAGCTTGTATTGTGCTCCCAGTCAGGTGGCTTCCCTGACTTCCTGTACCAGAGACACAAGCGGAAGAGAGATTAAATCTGCACAAGGAACAGGTGTCCCCATTGTGAGATTTTGCTAATGCCTATTCCTGTAAATCAGGGATATGCAATTAGCGGACCTCCAGCTGTTGCAGAACTACAAGTCCTATGAGGCAGAGCAAGACTCAGACAGCCGCAAGCATGACACCAAGAGGCAAAGCATGATGGGACTTGTAGTTTTGCAACAGCCTCCCATGTAAATGTTGGATTTTTCTCTCTGACATTGTGGTTTTACATGCATTATAGCAACGCAAGTGATGTGTGTTGGTGCACTATTGTGCTATTTATTTTGAAGGGCACCCCAACACACAAAAGTAACGCAGCTCCAACATACGTGTTGCAGTGCACCTCATCGCACTGTAATGATGCACTTGCACAGATGTCAAATTAGAAGCAGTGTCCATGTCTCTGCAGCTGCTGCATTGCCAAAATAGTGAATGTCTGTTTTTTTTTTTTGGAGTTGCCAGCCCATGCAGGCATTCCCATTGATGGTAGTTGGGATGCAGCAGCTGCAGATACATGGACACTGCTTCTAATTTGACATTCGTTCAAGTGCACGGCCCCAAGCGCACTCTGTGTGTGTTCAGGACCATGCACCTACAAGGATGTCAGATTGGGAGTAGCGACTGTATCCGTGCAGCTGCTGGGTCCCACTTGACTTCAATGAGACTGCATGCACAGGGATGTATGGAACACCCGTGCATCCCTGTGCTGGTAAACATGGCCCTTCTACGGGCATATGCTTTAATAAGTCCCATGTGAATGAGGCCCAAATGTAATTGCATTCAGAGTATCTACTCTGACCCTGCACACACAATTCTATTTTCCATAACCACAGATAACATGAAAGCACCTAAATGCCAGCAAACTCAGTGTGGTGGATAATACAGTTTAAAATCCATTTACAATTTTTTTTTCTTGTGTTCAGAAATATCCTATAAACGCATGTATGTTGTTGCCAGTGTGAATGAGCCCTAAGGCCCCTTTTGCATGGGCTTTCCGGCAGTGTGTGTTTAACCCATATATATATATATACACTGATCAAAAATGGAATGCACAGTATCCCTATGGGTGGCTGGATGTAAGCAGACATGCATCCAGCTATAACCGCCTACAGCAGAGTCCGTTTAGGTTCATCGGCCCGAGCAGAAAAAGCTTGTGTCCAGGTCCGCTTCTTATGACCTGATCGTATGTGGGTGATAGGCTGATACACATCTGGCTACCCACAGGGATTACACGGGTCTCTTTTTCCTACATCAAAAGATGGAGTAACAATCGGAATAGACCAGCCCTGTGTGAAAGGGGCCTAACTGGTTGCAATGGATGAGAGCTGTGTTTTTAACTTTAAAAACTCGTCGCATCCACCACCTGGGAAAATGCGAAGGAGCATCGTATTGGTTGTTGCTGGCAAACCAGACAGTCTTTTTAGATACCCGAAAAAATGAGGTTCAGTGAGCAGGTGCAGTGTATAATAGTAAACCGACACTAAAAGGTTTCTGGGAACCTCGCACAAGGCCATTGACATGTTTCCTGTCAGTTTTATTCAATTTACACCGCAACTTTTAAATCGCACCTGCATCGTCATCTGATAATTCTCTGCCGTGGGCCGGCGTTGCCCTCTAGTGATAGAACATGACGTTCACTTTTAAGGGCTTATTCACTTAGGCATATGCATATTTTCTACACGGAACTCAGGTTCTTGCTGGCTGGGCTAACAAAAGATCCTGCAAAAAAAATATGCACCAAGTACTTGAGTTTGGACACATAATTCATCTAGTGACTTTAGGTGTGTATACAGAGTGTAGAATCAGCAGATATGTATGGCCCCAGACGCAGCTGTGTCCTATATTTTTTTTTTTTTTTTACACACTATGATAGGTACACTTTATAGGAGATCTAACACATAAAGGGGATGTTTTGAAATGTAGAGCGGTTGAAATTGTAAAAAAAAAAAAACTCTATTATAAATGCTCTTTGCTATGATGAACCAAATAATTTATCAGATTTCCGGGGCTTGGTGTCCATGCTTTTTATAGTGGCGCTTGTGTAGGAGCAGAGCTGGGAACATTCCCATTGCATCATAGGAGCTCAGTTTGTATTTCCTGGTGCAGACATTCTCTTCTGGAAAGAGAAGTGTCTGTAAACAGGAAGAGGGGAATTCACAAGTAAATGGTATAGGAATTCCATGAAAACTACAATGAATTGCTAAAGTTTGAAGTCTTCCTAAAATTTATAATTGAATAATATATTGTGGTCATCTTGCACAGGAATAGTTCTTTTAGAAGTCGCTTGCTATAGTATTATTTCTTATCGTTGGCCTGTGCTATGTCCTCAACGCATGTGTGTGTGTGTTGGGTTTTACATCTGTGGTCCTAACTGACTAATATGGCCTGCTGCATGTTTACTAACCCGCTTTCCTTCTCTTTCTGCTCCTCAAGGAGAAAAACAATTTCCAGTACACTTCCAACGGGCCCCCGGGAGGATATGACCGATTCTCATCGCAGCACGGGGCCCGAAACATAGGCAATGGCAGAGGCCAAAGGGAAGTAGGCATGGATGGCCCCAGTGCATATCGCCATCTCAACAGAAAGTCTGAAGGACTTGCGTCAAGACCTGGATTGTGGAGCGCCAAGGACTATGGCAGAGGATACACCAGCCCGCTGTCTCAAAGCCCCGTGCCCACTGAGAATGCATCAACTCCATTTGGAATTCCTTTTTCTAAGCTCTCCCAAACCAAACACCTCAAGAGCAAGCTTGGGACAACAGGCCTAGACTCTCGGAGGAGAAGTCATGGCCCACCGGGGCACAAGGACCTGTAAAAAAAAGCTGCGTTTATGGACTTGCCTATTCTTCAATCTTGTGTGAAGGGACAATAATTAACCTACAAACACGGTCATTGAAGAGTACATTATATGAATGTATGAAGGACCGTGCCTGAATCACGAGTGGCCATTACCATGGCCTATTATGTTCTGGGAAAATGCCACGACTGTGCTGACCATGGACTGCCTGAAACTTGTAAATGCTTGGTGAGGTGTGCAGGAGTTTTATGAGGGATTTTCATGTCAGCCTTCTCTGCCTGTTCTTCTGGTTCTGCATCCACTGCACTACCGCGCTTTGTTTACATTGAGCCAGGTCAATTTTTGTTTGCGTAGACTGGTTTCATTTCTCTGTGAAGAATATATTATTACAGGTCTGAGACACTACCCAATGTTCTCCAAGTAAACCTGTTGTATGTGGTGGCCTTACCCAGAAGAGAGCTCTTTTTCAGAAAGCCTAACAAGTCCCTGAAAAAGATGTTCCATCTCTTAGACCTTGTAAAAACAACCTCTATATTTATAGCCTCCACTTTCCTATTATATAAGTTGTGTAATTTAATGGCCAGCAGTTTGGCCAATCTTGCCAGTGCCCTGTCAATAAGTCCCCTGATCCCTCCTCTACCCTGGAGAGCACGAGAGCACCTCTGCTTTCCAGAAAGTGTTTACATTTGCCAGAACCAGAAGTGACATCGCTTCCGGCCTCCCAGCACCCTAGAGATGGCTGGGGACCATCTGGTCCCCAGCCAGTTTTATGGTAACGTAGCTGCACTGCCACATCGGATACTGTTCTTCCTAATCACATGGGAGGGCCCAGAGAGGCGCCGGTGGGCAATGGGAGGCAGGGGGGAAACGTCCCCTCGGGATGCCTGTGAAAGCAATCCAGCTGTTATTGAGCCGCTAGGATGGCTTTTACAACACAACAAATCATTGGCTGAAAAAAAAGATACCGGGATGATGCCTGTAGCTGCAGGCATCATCCCAGTATAACAGATGCAATTCAAGGATGTCCACCCGTCATAAAGTGGTTAAAATTATAACATATGGCAGTAAAGAATTATCAAAAGGAAAAAAAAAAGTCTTGAACCCTTAAATGGGCTTTAAGTGCTAATTCAGAAATCAGAATTCACTCTACTCAAAGCCCATCAGTAAAAGATGGATTCTGATTGAATTCTATGACTTGCACCACCTAAGAACAAGAACTATTTACTGGGTAATGCTGACTAAGTTTAGGAAACTTGTGAAAAGAAATTTTGGGACAAATTTTTTTTAATGGTATAAAGATGACTGCTCAAAAACTTGCACCTTTAAAGACATATCAGCAATAACAACTCATATTTGTACAATGACAGGTTTACTTTAAGGATTATGGGCTAGATGTTTTATTTAGAACGTTTTAAGTTTAGTTTTACAAATCTCTTTTAATTGGTGCTGCTTAAGTGGAGCTCGTCAGTAAGTGACAGAATGATCAGGCTGAAAACAAAGGTCTTCATAGCTAGTTTGTTTTTTGAGGAGTAAAACTTCAACTACAAAAGCCAATTTGGTTTTAAGATGGAAAGATTTTTTTGTGAAGTTGTCAAGATCTCGGCCCTAATGTCTAGGGAGTTGAGAGTTGCACAGAGAGATTAAGGAAGTGAGTGAAGAAAGTGGATGGTTTGGACACAGTGTGCCCATCACCTCAGTGAAGGGAGGCGGCCATTTTGTGTGGTGAATTGAATCATTGCTTATGAAAATGAGGCCTGTCCTGTTACAAAATGGAAATAATATCCTGAAAACACAGCAGTATACTACAATAGGCCTTGTATGTAACAGGATATGAAAGGAAATAGCCATTCAAATTCCACCTTCATAGATTAATTGAAAGCGCAACACAGTTTCCGTTCACAAAATTCACCACAGAAAGCCTGTTTTGCTAGGTATGGTTTAGGCCAAAAAATGGCCACCTCCTTAAAGTCACAGCCTGCAGGGTATATTCTAACCAGCATTATCAGGACCAGATGGCCAACCCATCTAAATGGCTGCCTCCGGGATTTATACAGTTTAAAAATCTATGTCCAGCCAAAGCTTTTCATTTTAGTTGGAGGAAGGATTGGAATCCCTACCACGTTTTAATTGCTATCTGAGGCACCATTTCCCTCCACTTCCTGTTTTGGTGACATTTGGTTCCATTAGACAGGAAGTGAGGGAAAATCTGCAACAGCAGCACAGAGAGCAAATAAAAAATGTCTGTCATATTGGTACCATGATTGGAGAAACCTCCCACCATCAGAATACAATGGCACAGCAAGAGGGATTCAAGCGATTTTCTTTCCTTTCGCCCGTGGTGGAAGGAAAAAAAATAATTGCACGATCTATTGCCAGCCTAAGGGAGGGTAAATTCTACTAATAGTGGCATTTGCACTTTAATGTTCTTGTATGATTCAAAGAAAATTATCTGCAAATAATCGAATAGCCATGACTTCCCTTAAAGTGGAGTTCCACCCAAAAGTGGAACTTCTGCTCATTTGTCTCCTTCCCTCCTCTAGTGCCACATTTGGCACCTATCGGGGGGGGAGGATACCTGTCTTTGCTAGGTAACCTGTCCCCACATCCGGGAGTCCAGGCGTTGGCCGTTGACGTCACCACTCGGGTCCCCCCGCCGCTGGGCCAGTAGGAGAGTGCAGCGGGTTCCTCGAGAGCGCGCAGTAGGGACCTGGCGTGAAGCTGTAATGCTTCACTACTGGGTTCCCTCACTGGCTATGGTGGCGGCAGCACCCAACAGCTGATGGAAACATTGGCTGCAGTGCCGACATTGCTGGACTCCAGGACAGGTAATTGTCCTATTATTAAAAGTCAGCAGCTGCAGTATGTGTAGCTGCTGGCTTTTCATTTTTGCAGGGCGGACCTCCACTTTATTATCGATTTATCCCCTGTTCACACCGGTGCGACTTGTCATGCAATTTGACAGTTCCAAAGCGCATGACAAGTCGCACCCCATTCCTGGCAATGGAACTTTTCATATTGTCGCGACTCATCTTGCAGCCATTATGAAAGGTTCCTGCACTAATTTTTGCCGCTTTTAATTGCAACTTGCCTACGCTTCTGTTAAAGTCGCAGGCCGCAATGAAGTCGGTGGTGCAAATCACACTTATCTGCAGCTTTTAAATCGCATTGAAGTAGCACCATTTCAGAGCCGCACCAGTGTGAACCATGGCTTAGACTCATTTTAAATTTGGATTTGACCAGGGCTGAAATTTAGTTTGTTTTGCATTGATTGGCAGCTGATACTTTGTTAGTGAATACAATTGTATTTTCATCGATCAGATTACATGGTGGAAACCGATACGATCAATAATTATGGATCAAAATCCACTTCCCTGGAAATGGGTTGTTGACTGTAGATTGATATCTTCTGAAAGGAATAATCGATCAGAAAAGAAATCTATCATTTGTCGATGCGTGTGTGGCCCTCGTCGTAATAGAGACCCAATTAGCAGTAAAAACTTGACAAAGTTCTAATCCTTCGCATCCCCCCCCACCATCACCAGAAAAGATTTAGCTGGACATACCCTTTAACTAGAAAGTGTTACTGCAAGTATTTTGTGGGCCTCAGGGTAACGTGGGTAAAAGACAAAGTCCATTGTGGAAACCAACCGAATTGTACCTTTTTATTTCCGAGTCAGAGAATCTGACACTCATTCAGCCATTTTCAGTCATGAGGCACATCCGTGTCTCCCAGTCACATCACAGTAAATGACCAGCAGCGCTACTGTCCATGCTCTCCTCAGATAACAGGTTCGAAGAGCTGTGTGTTCCTCAAACTAAGCTTTGCTAACATTGCTAATGTGTTTTTATTTCCACCTGGTTCTCCTGGAATAGTTTACTGTTTTAAGCTAGTTGCAATTGTATGTATGTGAATATGTAAGTTTATGTATATATGTGTGTATGTATGTATATACTGGATCTCTGTATGTGAGAGAAATTGCAACGGTTTTAAGGTACTTATGTACTATTTAAGGCAATCCTAGTTTCTCACGACAACTGATGTTCTCACAGGCCATACATTTAGAAGTTCACAAGTTGCCTATGAAGTGCAGCGGCCATTTTGTGTGACTCCATAGTCAGCTTATACATTCACTTAGGAACGCCACAGAACAAGAAATCAAGCCACGTGTTCCTATTGACAAGGTGCACAGTTTACTCTGGAACATTGGCTAACCTCAGAAAATGGCTTCCGTCTGTGTGTATCAGTAACACTACAAAAGCCCACGGCTGGGTTCACATGCGTGCGATGTGGCAGTGTTCATGCATTACCTTGCATTGCGCTAAGGCAGCCTATTAATTTTAAAGGGCTGCTTACCACATCTAAATTGCACTAAAGAAGGCCTCATTCACACAGGGCATTCTGTAGCGTACACCCAAGCAAGACCATGCTTACCCACACAGCAATGCACAGGTGTTCCATGCAGGCAATCCGACTGACGGCAATTGGGATGCAGTGGCTGCACAGAGACCGCCACTTCTCCCAGTTTGACATCTGTGTGGGTGCACTGTCCTGAATGTACATTTAAACAAGGCCAAAATTGCACCACACTAAAACGCATGGTACTTTACCATGTGTCTTGTGCAATTTCTCAAGCACTTTAGCAAGGTGCTTAGGGGTGTCATTAACAATTAATGACCCCGCATTGTGCCTGCAAAAAAAAAAATAATAAATGGCCTTTTTTTTTTTTTTTTTTTTTTTTGTGCTCTCTATTTTGAGTACATTTTTGGTATCGCACAAGTGTGAACTTTGATGCAGGTCACTGTTTGTAGACATGGTGGTGTACCCTTGAATTTGTTTGTGGGAAGTGACTATTTTAACATGAAACAAAAAATAAGATAATAAAAATTGGTGACTTATGGTAAGATTTACAATTTTATGTATATGTTCGTTATTTCTACACCTGAATTTATTTTCCTCCTGTTGGCTGCAGTGAATTAAAACATGTCCCGGAAAATTTTGGATTATTGGCACTAATCAAGAGGAATAGGACATGTAGGGTGTCTGTATCTATGCTTTCTGACTCTACATGTCTACCCCTCTATTAGTTTGAACCCTTCAAGTTCTTCATTGCGCACATGAGACCTTAAAGGGTTAGTTTACCTTTAACAAAAAACTGCCTATGCAGATAACCGGCATTTGTAGATAAAAACAAACTGTGCAGCTTTGACTAAAGCCTTTGCTATAGGTGTAGATTGTCTACGTAAGTACCTCCCCAAAACCTGGCCAAAAACACCCAGATGGGCATCATTTCATCCTGCCTTGTTGCTAGTATGTTAAGACACTCCCAGCCATTACTGCTCGCCTCCACCATCACATGAACGAGTTCTTATACCCCATGCACATGTGTGGTCCACTACCTTCTCCATCGCTGCTACTGAAACATGGGAGGGGGAGTTCATGCAAGGAGGTTTGAATTGGCTGGGAGTGTCTTGGCAGCATCCTAGCAGCAAGGCAGGATAGGATGAGGTCATCTCTGGGAGTTTTTTGGCCAGGCTTTGGTAGGTATGTAAATTGCCTACACCTATAGCAAGCGCATTGAATGTAAAAGTGCATCATGCCTACTGGAGGGAGCAATAAAAGCATATCAGCCTGCAGAGTTAGGCAAGTCCTTGTGTAGCAGGCACTGTTGCCTTGCAAAAGAAATTGAGTCATTTGGCTCCATATTCTCTGTCCTTCCTGACATCTGGGAGATGGCAGCGAACGTGTGACAAGCACCCCTCGTCCCACCTTAAGAAAAGTTGTACTATAACAAATATAAGACTGCCACTGCTGACCTCTTGAAAAATGCTAGTTACTTGGCTTGTCTGGTTTCCAAATGTTTCCAGTATGTTGAGTCCTAGTCAAGTAGAACTTCTGATCTACTTGTTCCTGGCCATTAACTCAGAAAATACTGAAGCCATCATTATGTCAGACAGGCAAATAGTAACAGTAGCCTACAGCTTTCTCCCAGTGCAGGTTACCTTTACGTCTTTAAAGAGACCCTGTCACCAACTTAAAGATTCAATATTTTAAATGCTAACTGGCAGTTTTTTTTTTTTTTCCTTTCCATAAATGATTTTGTATTCCCTTGCATTGTGCCTTTTAACTTGCTAGAAAATGTGATTGTTCCAGGAGGAGTCCATTGCCTAGCATAGCCCAATCCCTCCTTCCACATCATAGTCCTCGCCTCTTCAGGGACAGCCTAATTACTCTCTATGCTGGCCCAGATCCTTCATCCGTCACCTTCCTACATAACCAGCTGCCAGTGGAGGAGTGAAGGGGAATACTATAGCGCAGCCATTCTCAACCAAAGTTCTTTGGAACCCTAGGGTTCCCCGAGAGGTCGCTGAGGGTTCATTAAGCTGTGGTAGCTTCAAATTCCAGGGACGAATATCACTCAGAAGGGCCAGTGGCGGCATACCATCTATGGTCTTTTTAGCTGTCTGTAAAGATGGTATTGTGACCACCACTGTAAAGAGGGTATGTTTCCCACTGCCCCCAATAAATAGCAGGGTTTCCTCTGGTCCTGATAATTATTTTTAAGGGTTTCTCTGGATTAAAAAGTTTGAGAAACTCTGCTTATAGCGTGACGTGTATAACCCTAGCGCTCCGCCAGAGGTTGCTGAGGGTTCCTGGAGCTGTGGTGGTTTGACCTACCATTTAATGGTGGCTGCAAAGTTCCAGTTACTAATATCACTTGGAAGAGCCAGCGGCATACCATCAATGGTCTTTTTAGCTGTCTGTAAGGATGGTATTGGGACCACCACTGTAAAGCGGGTGTGTTTCCCACTGACCCCAATAAATTGTTCTTAGCAGCTGTTCGCCTGAACCTGATTATTTTAAGGGTTGCTCTGGAGTAAAAAGTTTGAAAAACTCTGCTATAGAGTAACAGCTCTGAGTCTGCTGGGGGTGCTGATATCACATCCAAGATGGCGGTTTCCCGTCAACAGGCTCAGGGCTTTTGGTTATCTACACAAGAGAATTAAGGGGAATACTATAGAGCAGCTATTCTTAACCGATGGTCCTTGGAACCCTATGGTTCCTCCAGAGGTTGCTGAGGGTTACTTGGGCTGTGGTTGGTTGACCCCCTATTTAATGGTGGCTGTAAAGTTTCAGACCAACATCACTTGGAAGAGCCGGCAGCATACCATCAATGGTCTTTTTAGCTGTCTGTAAGGATGGTATTGTGACCTCTACTGTAAAGAGGGTGTGTTTCCCACTGACCCCCAATACATTGTTCTTAGCAGGGGTTCTCCTAGACCTGATAGATATTTTAAGAGTTCTTCTGGAGTAAAATGGTTGCTAGAGCTGTCACTTAGTCTATAAGTCTGCTGGGGGTGCTGACATCACATCCAAGATGGTGGCACCCAGCAGCTGTCTCGGGGCTTTTGGATATCTACACATAGGAGGCTTTCACAGGTAAACAACATGCCTACAATATCAAAAGCCCATAATGCCATGGGATAGTTTTTGTTGAAATTAATGCTCTGGTGACAGGGTCTCTTTAAACCGAATCTGGCTTACATTTTTTGTATAGTTTTTAAGGTGCTGCTATGTGTATAAAATACTCATGCACTTTAACAGTGGGGGGGGTTGGTTTATTTATTGTAGACACATGACAGAAATTGGGTAGTAGAGCCAAACTAAGCTATTGGCACTTAAAGTGATCCTGCTTTTAAAGTGACACGTGCACAGTCATTTTATATCTGCTGTTTTGTCGCTTTGAAATTTGACTAGCCAACATCAACTCTAGTTAGAACGCTCCTTATCACATTGGTTTGGCAACTGGTAAACAATCTTCCAACATTTGTTACCTGATCGGTACACCAGTACCAAGCTGCAATGATGGTCAAGCCAAAGGTCATTCCTGTCCAAGGAAGGTCGCCGGAGACTGGATCTCGGAATAAGTGCATGGCGTCTGACCGAGGAAGGTGGCATGTGGTATTTGGGACCACTAGCATTGGTACAGCCTCAGTATAAGCCTTCTGTAGATTTTGGTAGCCCCCAATTTCGTTAAAAGCTGTATAAAGAGGAAAATAAGCACAAATCGTAAATGCAAATCTGTTTTTGTTGTCTGGCAGCTCAAATTCAACACTATGGGGTGCAACTTATAAACCTGTTTGCAGAGCTATTTCTCCTGTGAAATTGCATGTACATTTGATCACTGCAAATGGGGGGGCAATGCTCATCAGCACCATCTAGTGGCCATAATGTGGTATTTACCTGATTCATGCTATTGTGAATGAATGACATTCGACCTGGAGAGATAATAGCCTAATTACATTTGTTTTCAGCCTTATTTACACAGAAAAAATGTACACACGGTTTCACAGAATGAATAGCAATGCTATTTTTTTTTAAATACATCCCTATGGTTTTAGCAACACTCCAGAGGCAGCAGCTGTTTTTATCATATCACGGTAGCGGCAGGGTGGAGAACGTCTCTCTTTAAACAGGGTTAACGGCTAGCATTTTGCACACTTTTTCCAAACCTTTGTTTATAGCAGATAAATCCTTTTTGTAAATATCACATCAGGTGTCTTTTGCTGCTTTGGTAACAAATAGGCTGCATCAAGACGACTATGTTTGACACTAGTAATCCCATTTTAGTCAGGTGAGCTCTTGGCAAGCGTCCACTCTGTCTGTAACAGTATCCAAACTGCGTGATTGTCTAGGAACACTTTGGCGATGTGTCCTCAGGGGCTCGGTGTACAATGGCAATAAGACGACTTGTTAGCCGTATTGTACACGGAAACAGGTGGCTGTATTGTGGAGCTGACAAGCAATATGATAAACTGTGTGACAATTTGGATTGTATGCCCTTTAAAGCCACCTGTTCTGCCATTTTAGGAGACTCATTGGCTTAATCAAGCAGGACGTGCACAGTGCAGTAATCCCAAGCGACCAATCAGGTTAGTCTCGTTAAACAATAAGTGGTTGCTATGGGTTACTGTGCTTAACACGTCGCCACTGTGCTTTGCACTACCGTATGGATTAAGTCGGTGTATGTGGGAGTTCTGAGAGATAATAGAAAATCTTATTTGTTCTCTACAAAATAATAAAAATCTCAATGTTCCCCTTTTTATGTTCCTCATGTTCCAGCCATGACAGTCCTGCAAAGTACTGAGACTATTTTTGTACGGTGTATTATAAGTTTTGAGCTGTTTTTAAATATATGCAGTATTTAAAATCTTTCCTGGTGTCATTGTGTTTTTTGTTTCTGTGTAGGTCACTGCTGGGTGAAATGTTTGGCCTTGTTCAACAAATTGTGTTGCGCCTAACAAGAATCTGTAGTTCATAATTCGAGTATAGAGTTAAAAAAAAAAAAAAAACATTAAAAAAAAAGGACGAATGTGATTGCTTGCTACGTGCATCCTAGACAGTTCTTTTAGGGCTCATTTGCGCTGAAGAACGATCCACACCCTGGGAAGATGTTACTGGGTGTAGGGCGAAGAGAGCTGGGCAAAGAGAATCTGTTCACTGAACCTCCCTCTGGTGAATGAACCAGGAAGTGACAAATATTACATCACTTCCTGGTCCAGAGCTGTCATTTCCTGCGAGGGCCGGGGTTCTGCTGAAAACTCCAACTTGCCAAAATCTTCAACCACACCACTTCCGGTGACTCTGCAGCATCAATATTTGGAGATTTGGATGAAATGGCTGTTTTGACAGAACAGCAGCAGCGTATACACTACGGTACACCATATGAGTGGATATTGTTGGTCGGCCCGATACTAACCAACAACGTGGCCGCCTCCAAGGTGGCAAAAAAATGTTTCCTCCTTACCCGGTATTCTTTCAAAACAGCCAACTCATCCTTTAGCGTACTATATACGCTGTTCTGTGACAACAGACAACTCATCGAAATCTCCAATTATTGCTGCTGGGGAGTCACCGGAAGTGACGTGGTTGGCGAGTTGAAGTTTTCAGCAGAAACCGGCTGGGGAAGCAGCTAATGGAGCACGATCTGTTCTCCATTTACTGCAGGGGGAGACACCTGATGGATGCATAAAGAAAAGCTGTCGCAACCTATATGTTATCACAGGCGGCACTGGGTCCCCTATGTGATGGCGATAAAGTTATATTAAAAAAAAATCATTTTAAAACAATGTAAAAAAAAAAATGTAAAGCCTCCCCTTTCCCTCATCCTCCCACATACATACAACTGCATATGTTTGGGCACCTACATGTGAAAACGGCAATAGAACTACACTGGTTCTATATTGCCATGCATGCAGTGACCGCAATGATTCTAGGTCAACTATTCACGGATAACTTTAACCTGATGACATATAGGGGCGTTTAACTGCTTGCTTATTGGGCACTGAAACCCCCTTCCTGCTCAGGCCAATTTTCAGCTTTCAGCGCTGTCACTCCTTGAATGACAAATGCAGTCATGCAACATTGGACCAAAAATACATTTTTAGCATTTTTTTTCACACAAATAGAACTTTCTTTTGGTGGTATTTAATCACTGCTGGGTTTTTTATCATTTGCTAAAAAAAACGAAAAACTGAAAATTTTGAAAAAAAAAAAAAGTTTCATAGTTTGTTATAACATTTTGAAAACAGGTAATTTTTTGTTTCATTGATGAGGGGGCACTGGTAGGTGACACTGGCAGGCACTGCATAGCAGCAGTGGCTCGCACTGTTCGGGACTGATGACAGAAGGCGGTGATCGGCTTTTTTCTTTCTCCTCACGCTGTCAGCTTAAGGTAAAAAAAATAAATAAAAGCAGATTTACCGATCTTCTGTTTACATCACGTGATCAGCTTACTCCGATCAGCCGAGTGTCATTGACTTGCTGATCACAGAGCACTCCCTGATCTCGGGAGGACGAACATGGACGACCCTCCCAGCAATCAAGGCCCACGCTGTAGACATCTTTCGGGGCAGGGGGAGGTGAAAGTGTCACCTATAGATAATTTTGACAAGTGTATTGCCAATTTACTGGCGCACGCAATTTTAAGGCTTGACGTTGTGGGTATCTATTTACTTAGCACAACCTCATCTTTTGTATTTTACAAACAAAAATGAGTATTTGTTTCTCTGTACTAAAATTAATTTTAGTGTATTTTTTTCTTTTACCGAAAATATGGGTTTGATAATCCATTGCACTAAGGTGACAAAAAAAAATACAACTGCCACTATTTTATTCTCCAGGGTGTCTGTTTTTTCTAAAAATATAGAATGGTTGGGGTTTGATTAATCTTCAGGCCTAAAATGCGCATTTTAACACATGGACAAAATGGCTCTGAGACTGAAGTTGAGGGTAGTAAAAATGCTCCGTGCATAGAAAAAGAACTTGATGCGCCAGAAATATAATGTGCTTGCTACCTTCATCCTTAACCACTTGAATACAGGGCATTTTCACCCCCTTCCTGCCCAAGCCAATTTTCAGCTTTCAGCGCTGTCGCACTTTGAATAACAATTGCGCGGTCATGCAACACTGTACCCAAATGACATTTTTATCATTTTTTCCCCACTAATAGAGCTTTCTTTTGGTGGTATTTGATCACTTCTGCGGTTTTTATTTCTTCCACTATAAACAAAACAAGAGTGACAAGTTTGAAAAAAACACAATATTTTTTACTTTTTGCTATAATTAATATCCAAAAAAGTCACTTTATAATATTGTTCAATCACGTTTATATGCTGGGGGGAAGGAGTTGGAGTATTTAATACCAAGGATAGGGGTGACTGGAGGAACTATAGATTTTAATAAAGAAATTTTTTTTCCCCCTTTTTTTTTTTTTTTTTTTAAATTATAAACCTCGGTTAAATGGGATAAGTGGGGTAATCTGTAGTTCTGTTATTGGGTTGAATGTAGGGGTATAGTATGTTGTATAAATGATGTATTATATAAACGAATAAAAATTAGATTATTGAAAAAAAAAAAAAATATCCAAAATTTTTTTTTTAAAAACAAATTTTTTCCTCAGTTTAGGCCGATACGTAATTTTCTACATATTTTTGGTAAAAAATATCGCAATAAGCGTATATTTATTGGTTTGCGCAAAAGTTATAGCGTCCACAAAAAAAGGGGATAGATTTATAGTATTTTTTTTTTTTTTGTTTACTAGTAATGGCGGCGATCTGCGATTTTTTTTTTTTTTTTTTTTTTTTTTTTTTTTTATCGTGACTGTGATATTGCGGCGGACACATCGGACACTTTTGACACATTTTTGGGACCATTCACATTTATACAGCGATCCGTGCTATAAAAATGCATTGATTACTGTATAAATGTGACTGGCAATGAAGGGGTTAACCAGGAGGGGGCGCTGTAGGGGTTAATTATGCTCCTGAAGAGTGATTGTAACTGTGGGGGGAGGGGACTCACAAGGGGAGGAGACCGATCGGTGTTCCTCTGTACAAGGAACACAACATTGGTCTCCTCTCCTCTGACAGGACGTGGATCTGTGTGTTTACACACACAGATCCACGGTCCTGCTCAGTTACTGGGCAATCGCGAGTGCCCGGCGGACATCGCGGGCACGCGCACCGGGACCCGAGTGACGCAGCGGCGCGCCCAGGATAACAGCTGCACAGTCCCGCCGTCCTATGACGGTCAGCGGGACAGCAAGTGGTTAATGTGACACTACAGATCTGAATTCCAAAGCATGTGGTGTCAGCCCCGCCTACTTTATTTCTGATGGATTACAAAGAACATATATTTCTGCTCATCTCCATAACCCCTCCTTCCCCCCCTTCCTTGTCTCTTTAGCTCCTCCCGCTACACTGACAGAGAGCACAGGAAGTTGTCACCGCACAATAATTCTGTCAAAATATGGTATTCTTTGCAGATATAATAAAAAACTTTCAGTGGTGGATTTGGCAGATGAACAGGCAACAAAAAAGGTTTACATAATTTTTAAACAGTTATGAAATAATTGTGAATTCTAATGATAACCCCTCAAGGGTGTAAGACTAGACAACATAAATCAGAATAGCTGAATTTTTAACATGAGAACATCTCCAGGCAAATACATAATGTCTTCATTAGATCAGTTTTCAGTTCAGTTTGGGTTATGATCTCACACTACATCTGTGTATACTGTATGTACCCATTGGTTGGAGTGAACTGTGCGTGATTTTTAATATCTATGTGATCAGGGTGGATGTCGCTCAAAGGCTCCACTCTACCGTGTAAGATGAAAGATACCAAACAGCGCATATGCAGAACCGCAGTGTTTATTCCAATGGTAAAGCGGGCCATGCGCTAGAAGAATTTTGTTTAAAAATGTATATTTTAAGAACCTTTGTTTGATTTTCTAATCGTTAGCCAGGTTAAACCGTTCATTTTCAAACGCAGTGATCAGTAAATTTAGAGGAGCAAACAATATATCCCCCAAGTAGCTAGCATCGATCCACCTTCCAGCACCCCTTGCCAACACATATAGCCAGTGTTGGAGGTGCGTGAACTGCGTACCAGCTAAACCCCCCCCCCCCCATCATAAATATAGCCAATATAGTGGGGTGCATGTAGTCGACACAATCCAATAAGGATGATGGAGCAAGTGCAGGAAAAAGACAGACTAGTAATAAATACTGCAAAATTTTACCCTCCAATTTGCTGCTGCAGTCTTTAGAGACATGTATTTGGCAGGTACAAAGGTAAGTGCTTCTTGTTTTTAAATATATATCATTTTCTTGTAATAACACCACACCTGAGGAAGAGTTGGGATGCTGAGACCGGTGGGGTTGTACTTACCTTTGTACCCGATGGAATCACAGGCTTTGTTTCATGAACAGTCAGGCATAGACAGGGAAGAGATTACTAAGCTCTTTAAGCCATGAATATGATTATCTCAGAGTTGGGCTTTAAGTTAATGAGCACTAAAAAGAATGTTTTTTGGGGTTTTTTTCAGCAAGCTGGTAGTATTCACCTATTATCTTTTTTAACCCCATCCTGTCCATAACTCCGGGGCTGTGTACCTAATGTGTAATGATGGCATCAGTATAGACACCAATTCTAAACAGCTTCGGGAGAGCGAGACTCCCGGGGGTGTCAGGTTTTTTAAGAGAATTCAGCTGGTGAATTCTCATCTTTACAGCTAAGTTCATTGTAGGAGGAGAGATAAGTATTTACTATGTCATATGCAGTCGCTGTTAGAACATTCTGTTTTTCTATAGAACAGTTTTTACTATTAGATAGGCGATCTGCTGAGGTCACAAAATATAGCCATGATTTTACCTATTTGTAATGGCAGAGCACCCATCACTGAATTTATAACAATGGTTCTCAACCATCGGGCCGTGGCCACTACCTCACTCCTACAGGGCCCCTAAACCTTTCATAGTGGACTGCAGTAACCCTAACTTCCCATCGTGCTCTCCAACCTACCACAGCGTCACCCAGCCCTTACATTGCCCCCCAACCTACTGCAGAGCCTCCAGCCCCTCCATAGTGTCCCAAACCTCCAACAGTGTCCCATATTGTTCCCCGGCCTCCTACAGTAGCCCCAGTAGTACCTTCCAGTCTCCCACAGTGCCCCTGCAAAGTCCCCAGCCCCCACCAGAGACGGCATCCCTCACAGTTTCCCCCAGACCCTTCCAGAAACCTCAATCCCTTACAGGGCCACCTAGTCCCCTAACTCCTTACAGAACCCCCATCCCCCAACAGTGACCCCTGCCCATCCAGCTTTTCATTATATTTTTTGCATTGTCACACTTTTATTGTGTGAGCATAAATTTTGTTTACTGTTGGGGCAATTACGCATTTGGAAGAATTTACTGGGCCCTAGTATCAATAAAATTGAGGACCACTGGTCTAGAACATGGCACACTGAAATATGTTGTGCCCAAGCTACAGCTTGAGGCAGAACAGGGAAAGCTTATGGCAACATGGGAGCGCTGTATTTTTATGGTGCAGACTGATAACATGCTGAGAAGTAATGGTCAGGGGCCATTTTTTGAAATCAATAAGTAATATATTTCTCTGATGAGACTGG
Source organism: Lithobates septentrionalis (assembly GCA_037952835.1). Lineage (NCBI taxonomy): Eukaryota > Metazoa > Chordata > Amphibia > Anura > Ranidae > Lithobates > Lithobates septentrionalis. Next base: position 654,649 of record JBBDGP010002561.1, on the reverse strand, counting down.
AAGCTAAGAGATATTACACTTTTTTTTGCCTCACTGAGCAGCAGGGTTCTTTCAGGCCTTTTAATGAATGATAATCTGTCCTCTGTACAGCCGGGGGCCTGGTCTCAGGATTCTCTAAGTCCTTTCAGTGAATGTCTGTCCTCCCTACAGCCCAGGGCCTGACGTCAGGATTTCCTTAGGCCTTTTAATGAATGTCTGTCTTCTGCACAGTCTGGGGCTTGGTCTCAAGGTTCTCTTAGGCCTTTCAATGAAGGGTTGCCCTCCCTACAGCCCGGGGCCTGGCCTCGGGGTTCTCTCAGGCATTTTAATGTATATCTTACCTCTGTACAGCCCAGGACTGGATCTCAGAGTTCTCTCAGGCCTTTCAATAAATGTCTGTCCTCCCTACAACCCGGGGCCTGGTCTCGGGGTTCTCTCAGGCCTTTTAATGAATGTCACTCCTCCTACAGCCCGGGCCCTGGTCTCGGGGTTCTCTCAGGACTTTCAATGAATGTCTATCCTCTGTACAGCCCAGGGCCTAGTCCCAGGGTTCTCTCAGGCCTTTCAATGAATGTCTGTCCTCTGTACAGCCCAGGGCCTAGTCCCAGGGTTTACTCAGGCATTTCAATTAATGTTTTTTTCCCTTCACCACAACACTACTAACCCCCCCCCAGGGGGTTATTTACGAAAGGCAAATCCACTTTGCACTGCAAGTGCACTGAAAGTGCATTTGGAAGTGCAGTCGCTCTAAATCTAAGGGGTAGATCTGGAATGAGTGGAAGCTCTGCTGATTTTATCATCCAATCATGTGCAAGCTAAAATGCTGTTTTTTATTTTCCTTGCATGTCCCCCTCAGATCTACAGCAACTTTACTTCCAAATGCACTTCAAGTGCACTTGCAGTGCAAAGTGGATTTTCCTTTAGTAAATAACCCCCTGGGAGTTTTGTTCTCAGGCACCTGCTCTATTTCAGGACATACAAACACTATTTACATTTTCAAATCATATTGTCATAGTCCTGCTGGTCCATTTGTGTCAGAACACATCAGCTGGGTGGAGTATTTGACTAAAAAAATAGAAAACAAAGAGCCTCCTGGATGAATAATGTAACCATAGCACTGAAGAACAGAAAACACCATGTCATATCAGAACGCACACCCCAACTCTGAAATAACAGATCAGATGATTACTAATTTATAGCTATGTAATGATATCAGTTTACACCTTATTTGCCGTTAATGGTGCTCACTGACATACAGCAAAACAAAAGGGCTGACAGGTTCAGTTTTAGGCCTCGGGCACACAGGATGTTTTTACAGCAGCTGTTTTTGGCTGTAGACGTTTTTTTTCTTCAGTCATTAAACTCTCCATCATGTTATCCTATGCGTCCATGCACACATAGGCTGTTTTCAGCAGTTTTGGGCAGTGGCGTTTTTGAGCAGTAAAAAAAAACAAAAACTAGTGGGTTCTGAGAGACCTTTTTCAGCTGTAAAAACGCTCTAATGCTGATAAACATCAATAAACACTCAACGTTTTGATCCATTGAAAAAAAAAAATTCTTAAAAAAAAACACTAACGCGGAAAAACGCTACAAAACGCTAAAAAACGATATTGCAAAAATGTTGAAAAACTCACTGCAAAGCTACTGACATTTTTAAAACGTTTTTTTTTTAACGCCCAGTGTGCATGAGGCCTTAAACAAAAATCACTCAAACTGATGTTTGAGAAGACACAGATGAAAGCTACAATCCCGTCTTCTTGTGTAACCATGCTCAGTGGTTCCTTCTGCCAAAGTGATGTAGGAATCACTAAGTACTCCCCAACCACTGCCCCCTGTAGCTGCAGAGGTAACAGCTGGGAGCGTACAGGACATGAAGTGAAGGAATTGTGGCCCCTGTTGCTTTTGGCAGGTGAACAGTGAATTGAGTCCAATCCTCTCTGAGTGGATGAGTGCAATTGAGTCCAATGCACTCTGAAAGCTCCCCGCAATTCATGCAGCTGGTGCAGGGATCAAGAGGTTAAAGCAAGGAGTGAAGAGGCAATTACAGCGCCTCCTCACCACCTGTCAAATGTTCTTTAAAAAGAGATCGGAATGCAGATTGCTCTTAAAGCTGTAGCATACCGCTGTCTTTTTTTTTGTTTTAAACCCTTCAAGACAATATCATAATGTGTATGCATCGCTTGACTGGCTGAGGCTGGGCTCTGGCAGAAACTTTACCCCAGGACCAGGAGCATCACCCCCCCAGGAGGCCGTGGCGTGCAAGGACCTGCTGAGCTGCCAGGTGAGAGACCCCGACACCCCCAGCTGACCCCCCCATACAACCCATTTGCCCTGCCCTAGTGATCAAGCTGCATTTATGGACACCGGTGAGGCTGCATTTATGGACACCGGTGAGGCTGCATTTATGAGCACTGGTGAGGCTGCATCAATGGGCAATGGTAAGGCTGCATCGATGGGCACTGGTGAGGCTGCATTGATTGGCAATGGTAAGGCTGCATCGATGGGCACTGGTGAGGCTGCATTGATTGGCAATGGTAAGGCTGCATCGATGGGCACTGGTGAGGCTGCATTGCAAATCTTTTCAGGTGTGCCGCAAAAACTTTTACATTTTTTTGGTGCTCCGCAAGACAAAAAAGTTTGAGAAACACTGATCTACCTGGATTGCATAGAGAAACACAGTGACTTAGTGATGACATCACCATTTCGAAAATAAGGTATGTAATGAAAACAGAGATGTTTTATTTAAAAATGTCATTATCATGTTGATAAGCAAGAAAGAAGAGTTTCTTATCCCTTTCTACTCTGTCCCACCTATAAAAAAAAAAAGTCTTAGCTTTCATTTTAATTTAATTTAATAAATAATATGACTGGTTTATCATTGCTTTTGCGTCTTTTCTAGATCTGTAACTTACATGGATACCTCAGTTGTACAGTGGGTAGGAACACTGATAATTACCTGTAATAGTCAGGATAATGGCCCCCACAATCATGATGACAGTTTGTAGAGCATCAGTGTAAATCACAGCGGCCAGACCTCCTAAAAGAACATTGTGAAATAAATGGGATTTATTGTAGAAATAAGAAATTTAGGAACACTAGAAAGGTATTGACTTGATGATACAAGAGTCAGAAGATATTAGTACAAATACATTTTTTGGGCTGCAATACCAGTCCAAACCTGCGAGGGGGGATGCAGTCAATCACCAACAAAGGCTATGTTAAAGCAAACCTGTCACAAACTTAGTGAGCACTAAGAGATTAACTTGTTGCTGCAATAATATGCCTATTTTTAACTTTTTCTTGTAAAAAGAAAACAAAAAGGTTTGGCTCCTCCCCCTCCTGATTTCAGATTCTTTTATAGGCTCCTTAAAGGAAATTGATAAAAACATGGAGGCTACCATCACTAACTTTCTGCAAATGCATGTCACCTCTCTTGCCCTAATATTTTGAGTACTCACCCCAAACAAGTATGTACACTATATTACCAAAAGTATTGGGACGCCTGCACATGAACTTTAATGGCATCCTGGTCTTAGTCCGTAAGGTTTATTATTGAGTTGGCCCACCCTTTGCAGCTATAACAGCTTCAACTCTTCTGGGAAGGCTGTCCACAAGGTTTAGGAGTGCGTCTATGGGAATGTTTGGCCATTCTTCCAGAAGCACATTGTGAGGACGGGAACTAATGTTGGATGAGAAGGCCTGGCTCGCAGTCTCTGCTCTAATTCATCCCAAAGGTTTTCTATCGGGTTGAGGTCAGGACTCTGTGCATGCCAGTCAAGTTCCTCCACCCCAAACTCACTCATCCATGTCTTTATGGACCTTGCTTTGTGCACTGGTGCGCAGTCATTTGGTGTAGCATGAATTATGATGTGGGGTTGTTTTTAAGGGGTTGGGCTTGGCCTCTTTGTTCCAGTGAAGGGAACTCTTAAGGCATCAGCATACCAAGACATTTTGGACAATTTCATGCTCCCAAGTTTGTGGGAACAGTTTGGGGATGACCACTTCCTGTTCCAACATGACTTGCGCACCAGTGCACAAAGCAAGGTCCATGAAGACATGTATGAGCGAGTTTGGGTTGGAGGAACTTGACTGGCCTGCACAGTGTCCTGACCTCAACCCGATAGAACACCTTTGGGATGAATTAGGGCGGAGACTGTGAGCCAGGCCTTCACGTCCAACATCAGTACCTGACCTCACAAATGCGCTTCTGGAAGAATGGTCAAACACGTGGACAGCCTTCCCAGAAGAGTTGAAGCTGTTATAGCTGCAAAAGGTGGGCCAACTCAGTTATGAACCCTACGAACTAAGAATGCAATGCAATTAAAGTTCATGTGCGTGTAAAGGCAGGTGTCCCAATACTTTTGGTAATATAGTGCAGCTTCTGACTTTACTCTGACATCCCTGATAAAAATAATTGTTCTAGGGCAGTAACATAAAGTATTGGATCCATTGTATCAATATAACCAGTTTAAGGAGGAGGTCAGCAATGGAAGTCTCAATTTTTTTCTTTAAAATGGTCCAATGGACTGTGATGGGCTGACTAAGGCTGGCCATACACTATTCAATTTTCCTGTTCAACATTCCTTTAGATTTACCAAAACCATATAATATGAGGTGAAACCTAAACCTTTTCAATGTGTATGCAATCAGGCAGGCTCTTGCACTACATAGTTGAAGGTAAATCTAAAGAAAATTGAATAAGAAAATTGTATGGTGTATGGCCAACTTAACTTTGCTTATAACTTCAACTGCCTGTATCTCTGGATCTACAGATTAGTAATGAGCTCAGGTGTGATTGGATCCTAGCCTGAACCTGCCTGAGCAAGCCCACAGGAAGCTGCCACCTTGTACTGGCAAATTATCTGCAGCCGGGGCATGTGCCTCACAGCCACACATATACAGGGCAGGGGCATGTATATACATGTGACTAAATGGCCAGGAATGTCTCGCCCACTTACGATGGTATAGGGCGTACACACGGTCGGACTTTGTTCGGACATTCCGACAACAAAATCCTAGGATTTTTTCCGACGGATGTTGGCTCAAACTTGTTTTGTCTACACACGATCGCACAAAGTTGTCGGAAAATCCGATCGTTCTAAACGTGGTGACGTAAAACACGTACGTCGGGACTATAAACGGGGCAGTGGCCAATAGCTTTCATCTCTTTATTTATTCTGAGCATGCGTGGCACTTTGTCCGTCGGATTTGTGTACACACGATCGGAATTTCCGACAACGGATTTTGTTGTCGGAAAATTTTATCTCCTGCTCTCCAACTTTGTGTGTCGGAAAATCCGATGGAAAATGTGTGATGGAGCCTACACACGGTCGGAATTTCCGACAACAAGCTCCGATCGGACATTTTCCATCGGAAAATCCGACCGTGTGTACGGGGCATTAGGCTCACTCAGGTGGGTTCGGACTAGGATCCCTACTATAGATCAACGCCACTTGTAGTCACTAAAGGTGACGCTTTTCCTAATTATATGCTCATTGACTTGCCCAAAATGTTGCCAGTAGTTGGCTTCTATTCGTCTTTTTTGTAACTCATATTAATACATAGCCATGGTAAATATGTGCTTGATATGGCCAGAATAAGGCTAACCTTCAACTAATATGCCCCAGAACATAGAAGAAATGTCTGAGATGTCCTAGAAGACCAATCAGGTGTTGTGCTTCCTCCTCTAACCTATGAAAATGGCACAGATGTGTTTCTGTTCCTCCAGATGTTGTACATGACTACAATTGTGTTTATATGACAAATAAGGTCACCGTCCCACCTGCAATGGTGTATAGTGCCGTCACCACCAGCATCAGGACCGTGGAGAGGTAGAGGTTCCATCCCAGGCACACCTGGACGAAGAGCGCCCCAGAATACAGGTCTGTCTGTCAAGAAACACAAAAGGAACATGGATTGTAAGGAACTTCTCAGCTTGGGGAGCCCATAGACATCTGCCTACTAAATCCATCCCAGGTGTCACTTATTTTCCTGTTTGTGAATATAAGACTAAAAACAGCTCCTGGTTATAAAGGTCCTTCTGAAATGTACTCTTCAACCATCTGATCATGAAATCAAATTTTTACCCCCCCAAAAAAGGTACATTGATATATATATATAAAAAAAAGTGGTCTGATTCTTTGTATAACAGAACCTTCAAATTGTGCTTACCACTATGTGATGAATTGGATGGTAAAAAGACACAGGTCCTCTTTAATAAAGGTACACAAAAGCTTATGTCATATCATACACAAGAAGTGGTAAAACTAACATTATATAATGTATGTGCTGTTCCCTAAATGAAAGCCTAGGCCTGGCCTAGAGCCAATTATTGTTTTCTAGTTTGTATCGAGGGCGAAAGAGCCTCAAAGGGTCACCTGTAAATAAAGCTCAGACTGTAAAAGAAAACACTTTATACCTACCTTTCTGGCAACCCGTGTGTTGAAATGCTGACACTTCTCTCCTACCTGGCCACTGCAGGTTTTCAACACTTCCAGGTGTGTCAAATGCTTGCTCCCCCTGCTGCTCACTGTGGTTTCTTCCTCAGCTCACATTCCTTGTACTAATGTAGTAGCCAGTAAGAGGAACTAGAGCATGCATTGGGGGAGCAGCAGGGGCGGACTGACCATTCGGGCACTCGGGCACTGCCCGAGGGCCCCATGCCACTAAGGGGCCCCATCAGGGTTGCCAGCCTCAATAAAACCAGGGACAGTATGTAAAAATCTGTGTTTTTAAAAAAAAATCCCAAGATTATAGCTGCCCTGCCTCTCCAGTACCTTTTCAGTGTGTGTATGTGTATTCTGTGTGTGTATACTGTGTGTGTATATTGTGTGTCTGTGTGTGTATACTGTGTGGCCCCATAATCTCCTATTGCCTGGGGGCCCCATAATCTCCTATTGCCCGGGGGCCCCATAATCTTCTCCCATTGCCCGGGGGCCCCATAATCTTCTCCTATTGCCCGGGGGCCCCATAATCTCCTATTGCCCGGGGGCCCCATGGGTTGTCAGTCCACCCCTGGGGAGCAGGTATTTACCGTACCTGGTGATCCTACCAGTAACACACTATCTGTCCTTGAATGGCAGCGCTAAGGCTACATACGCATGGGCTTAAAGCCATGGTGCGAAGCCCAGCGGCAGGAATCTATTGATTTCTGCTGACAGGCTTGACAAGTGAGTGCTGTTAGCAGCAGCCACTGAACATGTACACTGTAGTGATAGGTGGCTGCAGCTATTTGTGCCTGTTCAAACAGCCACTACAATGAGTATCCAGCTGCGATTACCACAGGTAATCACTGGTTGTGCAAACAGCCGGTCTCAGCTATCAAACCCAGCAGCAGGAATAAGTTGAATCCTGCCGCTGGGATTCGACCATGGCTAAATGCCCGTGGGAATGCAGCCTAACTCACTAGATTGTATCTATTGAGGAGCAGCGTTGTGACTCTAGGACGGGGAGGGAAGTGCTAGAACTACAGAACACCTCCTTTACTCCTCCATAACATAGGGTGTAAGTGCTCCATAGCCCTAACTAAGGATGAGCTCAGGCGTGTTCGCAAACAGCATGTGCAGAGCCCGCCAGGAAGTCGACACTGCGGATCGTTAATCACAAGCATTGAGACATTGTCCCGGTGCGCGGCTGCATAGATCGGGAAACGTCTCACTGCTTATGATTAGCGCTCCCCAGTGCCGATTTCCTGGCGGGCTCTGCACGTGCTGTTTGCGAACACGCCTGAGCTCATCCTTAGTCCTAACTCAATTCCTGATATTATGGCTTGAGATAACACTGCAGAGTGCACATTGCATCACTGGATTTTCGGCAGGATCAACAGGTATTTTTTGCACTCTATCAAACAAATGTAACAAAACCCTTTCAGTGGTATATTTAACAGACCAGAAGGGGGCAGATAAGAGAAGGTTTGGCACTACATAAACTTTAAAGGAGAAGTCCAGCCTTGGGCTCATTCGGCTGGGCTTCTCCTATGGGTCACAGGAGTGCAATTCGTTTTGCACTCCTGTGACCCGTTTTCAGCAGAGAGCGGTCTGAAGTCGGCTCTCTGCTGACGTCACCAAGTTCAGTCCAGGTACCGCATCATCCCGACTTCGGAAGTCTGGATCCGCCAGGTGCCTGGACTGATAGGCGTCTCAGCCTCTCAGCGAGCCGCTGAGACGGCCGCTCCCCGCCCCTCCACAGCTCGGCGCTCCAATGAGCGTGGAGGAGCAAAGCAGGAGAGCTGCTGATAAGGCAGCAGCTCTCGGCTCGGGGAACTGTGAGAACCGAGCCATCGGCGGTGTTCGATGGCTCGGTTCTCAGTGAAGAGGCGGCGGAGGACAGATGCAGCATCAGTTTGATGCTGCATCCACCTAGGTAAGTATGAATATGGGATAAAAAAAAAATCCCATACTTCTCTTTTAAGCCTTCCAAATCGGGTCACAGCTATTAAGCAGCCAGGTAGTATTACATCTGCATTGTCAGCATGAACTCAGTGTTTATGTGTTTTCTGTGCATATTCCATAGATTATTCTCAGGTGTACAGGACTTTGCTACTCGGTTATCTAAACACCTGTACTACAGGATGTCAACAATAGTTATATACATCATTAAGGCTCTTGACTTCTGATGGTGGAACGGTTCTTGACATCCGATGTAAGGGGAGGTGGGGTGCTCTGGACATCTCCATATAATTATTACACTGGGTCGCACACCGCTTGTATCAGAAAGAGTAGATACAACCAGCCCTTTGAGGGGACCATAATGCTGATGCGGCCCCTAAAGTGTTTTTTAAGCCTATTTATTAAAAACTGCCAGCCGCACTATTAGAGGCTGGCATACCACACTATGTAAATCCTTTCTAAAAACGAGCGTTGTAAATAGCTATTTAGAGCTGTCTTCAGGCCCGTCACGTGACCTCGCAGCCGCTTTATAGCTCCGATACATACTGCAGGAGGGACCATGATCTCCCTCTGATGTCAGCCGGGGGGATCACGTTGCCGCTCGGCTCCTCCCGCAGAAGCCCTGTCTCGGAGCTGTAAAGCAGTCGCGAGACACGTGACCGGCCTGAAGACACCTCTAAATAGCTATTTCCAACGCCCGTTTTTAGAAAGGATTTACATAGTGTGGTATGCCAGCCTCTAATAGAGGGGCTGGCAGTGACCATTGTAGGTTTTTTTTTTTTTTTTTTAATAATAGCGGCGGGGGGCGGAGCGGAGACAGAGAGAGGGAGCTGACAGGCAGGAAGGAGGGGGTGAGGGGGAGAGAGCTGAGAGCAGGGCAGCGTATGACGGAGGGACGCAATCTGACCACGGTGGTCAGGACTCAGTATCCCTGGTTATCGTGGTCAGTATAGAGAGGGCATACAGGAAGTGGCAGGTTCAGGGAGGTTTTTTTTACAGTTTAGAGGGGGGCAGATTACACAGGACAAGCACTGTGCTATTTAATCTGCTTTAAGGGGCCAGAATGTTTTTTTTTTTTTTGGGGGGGGGGTTAACAAACACTTTAATGAAATTGAGTTTGACGCCCCTGGTGAAACCCTTGCAGTGCAGGGTGGCCCCACTGCGAAGGTAGTTTTTTTGTAATTTCTGGTGTTGGGCTGTGAAAGTAAACAACATGCCACACAGAGTTTTTTTATGCAGACATAAACTTTAAACCACTAAAATGCAAATTGCTTCTTTTTGTCAGACTTTATTCTGCCAGTGTTGCACTTTTGTGCAGTTTCCTGCCTGCTCTAGATCTGGTTTCCTAAATGGCGCAGTACTCTGGTATGAGACAGTGAACTCATGTGAAGTGTTTTGTGCTCCGCTTTGTATTTGTGCACTTCATCGGACAATGGCCACCGCCAGAGCTTTTGTTCACAGTCTTTGAATACTTCAATAAGCTCTCAGCTCTGCAGACACAACATGTGACAATATTATGTCCCGCATACAGATAGATGACAGGCGTGCCCTGGCCTCCAGCAGGCAATAAAAGACATCTGAATTCCCCAGCAGGGCGTGAGAGGACACCCCGAAATAACACAAAGAGGGAATAAAGAGATGATCACTTTGTGCGAGGATGAGATGTAAACAGTGACAGGTCACACAGTGTTATAGGCCGTGTCATAGTTAGGTCAGCAGATGTCTGTACTGTACAACCTAACCCAATGTGTCTGACACCACACCGGCATTGTTCAACATAATATATAAGTAGAATGGCTCAGGTCTAATGGTTTACAACAGGAGATAAAAAAGCTTAAAGTGGAACTAAACCTAACTTTTAGAAATTTGTGACCAGGCAGCTCTTTATTGCAGAAGAGACATGCTACAACATACACTTACCTGCCTGCTCACAATCCTCTATTGAATGTACAGTGAGCTGCACACGCAGCTCAGCATGCATTCTCCGCACACTCTGTGGGGGTATTTGAAGGGGGGAGGGCAGATATATATATATATATATATATATATATATATATATATATATATATATAACATTTTTTTTCTTTCCTCATTTAATACTGTAGTAAAGTATAACTGAGGGCAAAACTCAAAACCTTTTTTTTTTTAATTTTTAAATAAATCCCCTTCAAAGTGGTGGTCATCAGAACTTGTGTCCCCATTGGAAGTTTTCCCCTCTATTCCTGTTCCGGTGACAACCCCCTTTTGGTGATAACAGCACAGAAAAAGGCCACTGATGGTTATTTCAGCATTCCTGTCGAACAGCATTTATTTGTAATTCCTTAAAGCTGACGTTTAGAGCCCTTTCACACTGGGGCGGTTTGCAGGCGCTATTGCGCTAATAATAACTGACCCGAAAGTGCAGCTGCTTACATTCCAGTGTGAAAGCCCCGAGGGCTTTCACACTGGAGCGATGCGCTGGCAGGACGGTAAAAAAAGTCCTGCCAGCAGCATCTTCGGAGCGGTGAAGGAGCGGAGTGTATACCACTCCTTTACCGCTCCTGCCCATTGAAATCAATGGGACGGCGCGGCTATACCGCCGGCAAAGCGCCTCTGCAGAGGCGCTTTGCGGTGGTATTTAACCCTTTCTCGGCCGCTAGCAGGGGGTAAAACCGCCCCGCTATCGGCCGCATACCGACGGTAAAATGCCGCTAATAATAGCAGCGTTTTACCGCCGACGCTGCCCCCTGCCCCAGTGTGAAAGGGCTCTAAGTGATTTATTTATTTTTTGCAAATCAGCCCTGGTACTTAGAATGAATGAAATGTTTCCCTTGTGTTGGTAACTGCTCTGTTTGTTGAAATCTTTATATATATATATATATATATATATATATATATATATATATATATATATATATTCATTCATTCAAAATGAAAAATTGATGCAGCAGCATATTGCTGAAATTTCATTACAGGAACTCAAAATGGTATTTAGTAGTTTGTATGGTCGCCACGTGCTCGTATGCATGCCTGACAACTTTGGGTCATGCTCTTAAAGAGATGGCGGATGGTGTCCTGGGGTATTTCCTCCCAGATCTGGACCAGGGCATCACTGAGCGCCTGAACAGACTGAGGTGCAACCTGCCGGTGTTGGATGGACCGACACATAATGTCCCAGTGGTATTCTATTGGATTTGGGTCGGATGAGCGTGGGGGGCCATTCAATGGTATCAATTCCCTCATCATCCAGGAACTGGCTGCATACTCTCACACATGAGGCAGGGCATTGTCGTGCACCAGGATGAACCCAGGACCCACTGCACCAGTGTAGGGTCTGACAATGGGTCCAAGGATTTCATCCCGGAACCTAATGGCAGTCAGTGTGCCATTGTCTAGACTGTAGAGGTCTGTGCGTCCCTCCATGGATATGCCTCCCCAGACCATCACTGACTCACCACCAAACCGGTCATGCTGAACAATGTTACAGGCAGCATAACATTCTCCACCACTTCCCTAGACCCTTTCATGTCTGTCACATGTGCTCAGGGTGAACCTGCTCTCATCTGTGAAAAGCACAGTGCACCAGTGACTGCCAATTCTGGTGTTCAATGGCAAATGCCAATCGAGCTCCACGGTGCCAGGCAGTAAGCACAGGGCCCACTAGAGAACACTGAGCCCTCAGGCCACCCTCACAAAGTGTGTTTCTGATTGTTTGGTCAGAGACATTCACACCAGTGGCCTGCTGGAGGTCATTTTGTAGGGCTCTGGCAGTGTTCATCCTGTTCCTCATTGCACAAAGGAGCAGATACCGGTCCTGCTGATAGGCTAAGGACCTTCTACGGCCCTGTCCAGCTCTCCTAGAGTAACTCCCTGTCTCCTGGAATCTCCTCCATTGTCTTGTAACTGTGCTGGGAGACACAGCAAACCTTCTTGCAATGGCTCGTATTGATATGCCATCCTGGAGGAGTTGGACTGCCTGTGCAACCTCAACAGGGTCCAGGTATCACCTCATGCTCCCAGTAGTGAAACCAACCCTAGCCAAACGCAAAACGAGTGAAAAACAGTCAGAAAAGATGAGTAGGGAAAAAAATGTCCGTGGCCTCCACCTGTAAATCCATTCCTGTTTTGGAGGTCGTCTCATTGTTGCCCATCTAGAGCACCCCTCTGCTGCTTACCTGACCAGATCAATATCCCAAAAGTTTAATTGACTTGATGCTATACTCTGATTAAAAAGTGTTCCTTTAATTTTTTTGAGCAGTGCAGGGCTTTTTTTCACAGAGAATAGGTGCAGGAACTCTCCCTTTCTGAGTCTGCCCTTGTCTCCACCCCCTACCAACGTCTGAGCATCGTTCCTTGGTTCCACCAATACCCACTTCCCAGTACTGCCCCTTTGAGAGACTATAGAACAAAGCAACATTTGTGGTGTTAAGTCATTTGTATGGAATTTGTTAATGAGAACAATAAAAGCAGTAAAATAGATCCCCTGCAGCCAGCAACAAGAGACCACCCCAGCAACAATAGATTGCTGCCTTAAACAATTGACCACCTGCAACAAAATGCCCCCCTCAGCAACAAAAGGGTTACCTTTTAGGGTTAGTGCTAGGGTTACCCTTAAGGTTTGTGCTGTGGTTAGGGTTAACTTTAGGGTTTGTGAAAATATTATAGTGATAGTGCAATAGTTAGGGTTACATCTAGTGCAAGAGCTACCATTATGGTTAATAATAGAGTTGTCTTTGGGGTTATTGCAAAGATTTAGGTTAGCAGTTGGACTAGAGTTACCTTTAAGGTTAGTGCTAAGATTAGGGTTACCTTTAGAGTTAGTGCAAGGGTTATCAGTAGGATTTGTACTGGGGTTAGGGTTAACTTTAGGGTTAGTGAAGCCTTTACCATTAGGAATAGAGTTACCTTTAAGGTAAGTGCAAAAATTAGGGTTACATCTAGGGCTAGGGTTATCATTAAGGTTAGTAACAGGATCATAGGTGTGCGCAGCCTATAGCATTAGCGTGTGAACCCCAAAAGTCAAACACACATGCCTTTCTCTGCAGCCTCAGCTGCACAGGGCAGTGAATGAATGGGAAGTGCTCTGTGCTGAGTGGCTTTCTGTTCATTCACAAACCGAAGCACAGTAAACATAGTTTACTATGCTTCAGTTATGAATTGCCACAGTGCGCAAAATTGTTCATTTAGAAAAGGAAAGGGCTGGTAAATTGCATATTTACTAGCCCCTTCCCCTGCTCTCCATCCTGAAACATCCTCCACAGCAGGTAGAAGAGAGGAGGGAAGCCAGCAGGACTGCAGGACCAACAAGAGGGAGAGGGAGGGGAGGCCTGGGCAGTAGGGAAAATCGCCACCGCACATAGTGATTAGGGTGTGCCAAGGCACACCTGGCACACCCTCTGCATACGCCTATGAGCAGGATTACCTTTAGGGTTAGGGTTAATCTTAGGATTAGTACTAGGATTGGGGGTTACCTTTAGAATTAGCGCTAGGATTGGGGTCAGCTTTAGGGTTGGTGCAAGCAGTAGGGTTATTTTTAGGGCTGGGGTTACCTTTAGTGTTAGTGCTAGGGTTACCTTTAAACTTTATGCTGGAGTTAGGGTTAATTTTAGGGTTAGTGAAAATATTACAGTTACCATTAGGGTTGCCTTTAGGGTTACCATTAAGGATAGTAATAGGGTTACCTTTAGGGTTAGTGTGAAGATTTGAGTTATTATTAAGGCTAGAGTTACCTTTAGGGTTGGTGCCATGGGGTTAGTTCTAGGATTAGGGTTAACTTTAGGGTTAGTGCTAGGGTTAAAGTTAACTTTAGGTCATGCGCGGGGCGCCGGGAGCGGACATGTTCTGACCGAGCTCCGCTCGCCGCCGGACTTTCCCAGCTACAACGAGCATTCTGGGTGCAGTAAGCACATTCTCAGGCACTGGACCGAACGATGCAGTGGAGGACAACGGGGACAACGAAAAAAAACAGTTTGGGGTGCCAGGTCTCTGCAACATGCCAGACTCCCTCTCCCAAGATGGCGCCGGACGAGAAGAAGAAGCAGAGACAGGCGGCACAGCCGGCCCACAGCCCATCCCCCCTCATCCTGCGGCAGCTTCACTAAACCCACAGGACACCCAGATGCTGGATCCCTTCCTTTTACAATCACAGGAGGAGTCGACAGGGCAGCACAGAGGTGAGCTCCCCCAGTTCTCCCCATCCACGGGATCCCAGGGAGAAGGTCCAGACTATGCAGGGTCCCCAGCTTCCTCTATGGACAGACACATGGCGGACCTCACGGAAATGGCTCTGAGTCAGTCCGGTTCCATAGGGGATCAGTCCCAGCCACCACCACCTGCTCCCTACTCTGGAGACGCAGCCCTGCTGGCCCTTTTCTGTGCATTGCTCCAACAAGAACTGTCTAAAGCCTGTAATGCAATGACAGCAGAGATAAGAGGTGACATCCACTGAATTGGGGAGAGACTGGACACGATCGAATCCAAGGTGGATGGAATGGTGGGTAGGGTCAACCAGAACACCAGGATGATCTCCTCCCTGCAAGACCAGGTTGACCAAGCAAACGCAAAAATTGAAGATCTAGAGAATAGATCCAGACGCTACAATTTCAGGCTGCGTGGATTGCCAGAATCGATCACTGATCTAGAAGATGCAGTACACACTCTGATACAGGAGCCGGAATCTCCCCTCATCATCTGGAGCTCAACAGGGTGCATCGAGCCCTGACAGCCCTGAGAACGGATGGCCTCCCCAGAGACGTGTTGGTAAAACCACACTTCTACAGAATCAAGGAAGCCAGGAGTATGGGAGACATATCCTTGCTAGGTCACCCAGTCCAGATATTTGCAGACATCTCCCAACAAACCATCCAGAAGAGACGTGCCCTGAAGCCACTACTGTCGCACCTAATCAATCGCCACATAAAATATTGATGGTCTTTCCCCTTCCGTCTCTCATTTGCCTACAAGGGTAAGACGCATTCGTTTGCCAATTTGCGAGATGGAGAAGAAATTCTGCTAGACCTGGGACTTATCACTCGGGAACCTTCATCGCCCTCTCCCTGGCAAGCAAGGGAATGACCGATTTCACCCATATGGTCCCAACAAGGCCGTTCCACATCCAAGGAGCATACGGATGAATAGCCTGCCGATATTCAGACCTGTTGGATGTTTAACGAAACTCCTCCCTGATGTTGGACACTTAGTTCCTCCTTGACTCAACAGCAGGGGGGGGGAGAAGTTTTTTTTTGCGTTTTTTGTTTTTCTCTCCCCCTCCCCATTCTGGTCCTAAGCTGAAATGGAAAATCATTTTGGCCAGATTCGTTTATTTGTTTTTTGTTTTTTTTTGGTTTTTTTTATCCAACGTGCCTGGTTATATTTATGTTGAGGTTTTGTTTCCTGGACACATCTTTCCTTCACCATTTTAGGAGTGGAAAGAAACCGGGGCGGAAACACATGCCACTTCTTGGTGAGCTTGTCTGTCCTTGTTAGAGGACAGAAACCTCATGATTTAATATGGGAACATTGAATTCCCAGAGGTCATTGACCTATGTTACATCACAAGATGTTACATTGCTTATATGTATTGAAATTTTTTATGACACGCTGATAAACAGTGTGTCGGTACTATGTTCTCTCTACTCTTTCCTTTTTTCTCTCTTGCTTTTTACTTAAGTGCACTCCATACTCCGAACCCAGTGGTTCCCCCTCAGAGAGCCAGGATCTCGAACGAGACAATGGAAAGCTACAGTCTATCGAACCACCATGTTGAGTGCCCCGTTACCCAAATTCTCTGTAGTCTCCCATAATGTGCAGGGAATAAACCCCCCAACCAAAAGGGCTAAGGCTTTCCACCAATATCATACCTGGGGAGCGGATATGGTGTTCTTACAGGAGACCCATTTTTCCCAGACTTTGGTACCCAAATACCTTAATGCCAGATACCCAACGGGTTACCTTTCCAGTGGCCCAGAGAAAAAGGGAGGAGTCGCAATTTGCATTGCTAAACGCGTACCCTTTACCCCTGACATGGTCATAAAAGATAAAGAAGAGAGATACGTTATGGTGGTAGGGAGAATCAACGAACAGGTCATAACCCTAGTCTCCTACCTAATGGAGGACAGGTACAGTTCTTTGAAACCATGCTAGCGACACTAATCCCAGATGCAAAGGGTCAGACCATAATAGGCGGGGACAGTAATGTACCTTTGGACCAAGCCCTGGAGAGGTCTAATCCATACAAACCAGTTTTGAAACACACTCCGAAGCAGGGCTGTAAACTGGCCAGGCTGGCACACTCCTACAACTTAATAGATATCTGGAGAGAGCTCCACCCGACCACTAAAGATTATATGCATTACTCTCACGTACATAAAACTTACTCCTCGAATCGATCATGTTTTCACCTTATCGCACCTGCTCCCATCGATCAAATCAGCCAAAATACTGGCCATGGCGTGGTCTGATCATTCCCCGGTGCAAATCTGCTTATCAGACCTGGGGACAAAACCGAAACCAATGAATTGGCGCCTTAACGCCTCTTTACTTAATGATCCTATTATATTCCCCAAAATTGAAAAGCCATAGGCCAATACTTTGCCGAAAATCAGGCCACCGATATGACCCCGAGCATCAATTGGGCAGCGCACAAAAGCCATGATTCGCGGCCAATTAATCCAACTAGCTTCTAGGACCAAACGCATACACGCACAAACAATTCAACAACAGGAGATTGATCTACAGGCCCTTACGTGTGAGCAGAAGAAAAACCCCCAGCTAGATTTAAGACACAAAATAGATGCGGCGAGCATGGCTCTAAATCTTAGCCTCACTACCAAAAGCAGAGAAGCAACTCCGCTGGTCTAGACACCGATTCTACATTTTGGGAGACAAGCCAAACACCCTATTAGTTAGGAAACTCACTCCTCGCCTGTATAACCCAGCCCTACCAAAATTAAGTTTGAGCGATGGCAAACTAACCCAGAACCCACAACTGGTGGTACAGGGATTCTGCACCTTCTATTCCAAATTATACGCCTCTCCAAATGTATTCCCCGTAACTCTAGCTGATAAGTACTTTAGGGACATATCTATACCCAAGGTAGCAAACGATCATATTGAGCTGATGGAGGGAGACTTTACAGAGGGCGAAATCAAAGAGGCTATCAAGAGTCTAAACCCCTCAAAGGCATCCAGTCCTGATGGATTCTTGGGTCATTATTACAAGAAATTCTCAGAGTTGTTGGTGCCCCACCTATGCTCCTTCTTTAATGACCTGAAGAGAGGCTCTGCATTAGCAACGCATGAAAATGTTGCCTTTATTCATGTCATCCCTAAACCTGGGAAGGCCCTGGGGGATTGTTCCAATTATCGCCCAATTTAATTAATTAATGTAGATCTTAAATTGATGACCAAAGTTTTGGCAAACCGAATGAATACCTTCTTATCCAGTTATATCCATTCAGACCAGGTGGGGTTTGTGCCCAATCGCCAGGCGCCAGATCAGACCCGGCAATTAATAGATGTCATGTCAGCGGTTCAGTCCAACTGGGACAAACATGGACCCAGGAGGAGCATGTTGTTATTATTAGACCTTTGTAAGGCCTTTGACTCTCTGTCATGGGATTACCTATTTTATGCACTGAAAAGCTACGGGTTTGGCCCAAAATTTTTGGGAGTGCTGCGGACCCTTTATAGCATACCCTCGGCAAGAGTCCAGGTCAAGGGATACACATCACCTCAAATAGATATCCATAGAGGAACTCGACAAGGGTGTCCTTTATCTCCCATTCTTTTTTTATGGGCCCTGGAACCCTTAGCCATTAAAATTAGGAGTCACCCTGACATAAAAGACATACATTGTGGTGAGCTAGAGCACAAGTGTGCTATGTTTGCTGACGATATCCTTGTGCTCCTTACGTCCCCGGTCATGTCACTACCAAATTTATACCGCACATTGTGCCACTTCTCCATGATCTCAGGTCTTTCCATCAACCACTCAAAATTGGTCACCCTCAACCTCTCAATAGACGCGAACACAGTAGCACAACTACAAACCTCATTTCCATTTAAATGGCAGCCCTCCCATACTTAGGAATCTTCCTGACCCCCACTCTAGATAAGCTGTATCGGGCAAACTATCCCCCTCTTTACAACAGGATGATGGCTGATCTCCAACGTTGGGGCACTAATCCTCCGTTGTGGTTCCATTTGCATGCCAGATTTACGCAAATTCCAAAACAAGGTTTTGCAATTCATATAGGGGAACAAGAGACCTCGGGTGAATAAACGCACCCTTTACACGCCTAAGATGGGGGGAGGTTTGGGAGTCCCGGATTTAGCTAGATATTTCTATGCAGCGCAATTGGCACAGCTAATTCGCTTTCACTCCTCAACACCCCCGTCCATCTGGATGAAAATTGAATCAACCTTGCATCCTGCTAAACCAATCAGTCACCTGATGTGGTTGAAACCAAAAGACAGACAAATCATGATGTGTCCCATACTATCATTCTCATTAAACCTATGGGATAGACTGTTGAAATCCCATAATTTCAAATCCCCACACACTCCCATGGCCCCCCAAGTGGGCAACCCGGATTTCACCCCAGGTCTCAATTCCAAGTCCCTTGCTTGGTGGACAACCAAGGGTTTGATACGTATAGCCGACCTCTGTGATCATAGGGGGATTCTAACACAAGGATCCCTTCAAGAGAAGTACCTCCTCCCAAATTCAGAAATCTTTCATTATGTGCAAATAGTTCATTTTCTGCACTCCTTGCAACACGCAGCCGATATAATCACGTCCACCTCAATGGAGCATTTGTGTAGATCCTTAGATATGCACACTGGCTTCATCTCCAAAATCTATAGTATATTAACCTCTGCTTCAGAAAAAATGTTTTACATGAAGAAGTGGGAACAAGACATGGGTGAGACACTCACTCTTGCCGAATGGTCCACAACGTTGCAGTGTGTGTCAAAATCATACATAAATACCTCATTAATTGAAGCAAATTGCAAGATTTTGCTTAGATGGTACATGGTACCGACAAGAATAGCCTCGTTTGTTCCAGGGGCCTCTCCCTCCTGTTTTCGAGGGTGCGGATTGGAAGGAACGACGTTTCATATATGGTGGTCCTGCCCCAAGGTGAAACGTTTTTGGATCCACCTTTACAATTTTATTTTCTCACTTACACAGGTGAATTTAATAAAATCCCCCAATCCCTGCTTGTTTGGGTAGAAGGCACGCCCAAACAAGCAGGGAGACTTGTAGCCTTCATTTTTACGGCAGCCAGAAAAGCAATTGCCAGATCATGGAAGACACCCTCGATCCCTTTCGACTTGGTTAGAATTAAGTTGACATGGATCATGGTAAATGAACACCTTTTGGCGACCCTACAGGACAAACGAGTCCAATTTGACAAGTTGTGGGAACCCTGGATAAGATATTTGTCGGACCCCCTGTGAGATATCAGGGATTCACTAAACCAACCTTAGGGAGTGCACTTTTGTTTTCTCTCTGAAATTCCTTTTTTCTTACTTCTATTCTTTCCCTTTTTCTTCCTCTGGAGTCGTTTGTGGTCTTGGCAATCCCCCCCCCCCCCCCCCCAGTGGGGTGTGGGGGAATGGGGGGACCAGGTGATATTTATAATTGCCTTCTAGATTACAGAAATGTTAATTGGTTGGGTTAGTGTTTAGTTCTTTCCGGAATTGCAATAATATAATAACAGATGTGCTAGCCGGGGAAGTAAATAATTTGCTTTTCTGTAAAGATTTTGTTGTATACTTATACTGAGTTATGGCAAACAGTTTATGCCAAAATGTCAAACATGTTTTGCAACTTTCAATAAAAACCATTGAAATTACACACACACAACCGTTTTTTCCGTCGGAATGAACGCTGAAAGTTTTTGTAACGGAGTTCCGACGAAACTGTCTTGCGTACACACGATCGTACCAAAGTTCGACCGTCTAGAACGTGGTGACTTACAACACGTACGATGGGACTAGAAAAAGGAAGTTCAATAGCCAGTAGCCAATAGCTGCCGTCTCCTACTTGCTTCAGAGCATGCGTCATTTTTGGTCCGTCGGAACAACATACAGACGAGCGGTTTTCCCGAAAGGAACTGATTCCTTCGGAAAGATTTGTAACATGTTCTATTTCTAGGTCTGTCAGAACTTTTGAAAAAAAAAAAGTCCGATGAGACCCACACACGATCGGAATGTCCGCTGAAAAGATTCCGTCTGACTTTTCCTGCCGGAAAGTCCAACCATGTATACGCCGCATTAGAGTTTACATTTTATGTGGCCCAAGGATATGATACATGATAGCGTGAAAGGGGCTTCCCTAATTCTCAGGAGTCATTTAAAGCCAATTGTGCTGTAAAAAATCCCCCTTCACATTGAATGTAATGCATTTTCATTGCAGAAATTGAAGCATTTCGAAGAAATGTCCAGAATTTTGTAAACATTACAGGAAGTAAAATCTCTTCATTTCACTCATCTTTATCTAGTGCTCTCCAGCTCCAATGAAGGCTTTGGAAAAAGTGTAATTTATGACTTACGATCCTTATCACTGTAGCCTTCACTACCACTACACAGTCCTTAATAAATGTGTACTGGCAAAGAAATATGAGTTTTCTTGGCATTTAGTGGCTATGAGACCAATGGCAATTGCCTTAGCTTTGCCCGTAAGGGTAGCACCGGAACCATCAAATATAAAATAATAGCCTGCTGCAGAAACTTCATCCTCTTTGACCTGTGCAGGATCATATATGGTTTATAATGGCTTTGATTAAGTAGAATAGAAATAAAAATGTTTGATTAGACATAAACCCATCAATAAATGAATACAGTTAGAAAGATAATGCAAGGTTATATGTTAGGAAGGGCTACCAGTTTTTGTTACAATAACAAATTGTTGCCAAATAGATGTTAACTGCAATCCAATGAGTGTTTTGAACATCATTAGGTTAATTGGATTCTGTCCGAATTGTCCCTAGTATGTATGAATGTGAGTTAGGGACCTTAGATTGTAAGCTCCTTGAGGGTAGGGACTGATGTGAATGTACAATGTATATGTAAAGCGCTGCGTAAATTGACGGCGCTATATAAGTACCTGAAATAAAAATAAAATAAATTAACATTTTATAAGGTTATCCCTGTGCAGCAGTTTCACTGACCAATGTCAGTCATTTTTTATAGTTTGTCCTACAGCTCCCTACAGTGGTCAGGCAAAGTACTGCATTTCTTATAACCATACGAAACCTACATTGTGATTTTCTTTTAGGAAATAATTCAGCTTGACATTTCAACCATTGGAAAGCACTAAAACGATTTGAATAACTACACAATAGGGGAATGCATGACCAATATCTTCCCAGCTATCACATTTTAGCTCTTTTTTTTTTTTTTTTTAACAAATCCTTCACAACTGTCCTGTTTGGACTAATGCATAGACCTTTTTAAATAAATGTGCTATTCAAAGCAGAACTGTAGTAAAAAAAATAAATACATAAAAAAAAGTGCAACTTTTACTGCAATACCTAATTTGAAACAGTTTGCACTTAGATACTTTTCCACCACTAGATGTCTTCAGTCTTCCAGGTTGTATGATGGCCAGCGTGATTCAACCCACATTCCTCTGAGTTCAGGCTGTCATGGGCCCACCTCCAACCGGTGCATTGACAGGGATCGGAGAAGCAGCCCAGTGATGAGCTCATTTCTCTGTCACTCTGTTTTCACCTCCTTATCAGCATGCTTTTTGTCACAACATGAACTGATTGGCTCCTTGTGCTGTTTTTCTGCTCTCACATTATGGGCTCTGTGCAGCAGGGGTCCCCAACCCCCGAGCCGCGGACTGGTACCGGTCCATGGCCTGTCGATGGCCAGGGTGCGCAGCAGGAGGTGAGCAGTGACCGTGGTCCGACTGCTGGGCGGCTGTGTCACTGAGCCTGTGTGTCTTCTCCTGGGTCTCCCCCCCCCCTGCCGATGTTAACCTGTCAGCAGGGGAGGGGGAGGGGGAGGGAGGAGCTACAGTGCGGGAGACTTTCATATTAAGAAGTGCAGCTCCTCCCACCCCTTGCCTTGCTGATAATTTAACATTGGTGACAGGCGGGGGGGGGGGCGTTTAGGGGAGACCCGGGAGAAGACACGTGGCTGAATCTGCCTCCACCCTGCCACAGGTAGGCTTCATGTACACGGACGTTTCTCAACCTCTCCTGAACGCTGGAACATCACAGCTAGTAATCCACGTTTAAAAACGTGTGTTTAGCAGCCAGTGTTGATTTTAGTCTTAGGACTAAAATGGCATTTTAGTCTTAGGACTAAAATGGCATTTTAGTTTTAGTCCCATTTTAGTCTGCTGCAATTGTTTTAGCTTTAGTCGTGTTTAGTTGACTAAATCTCCAGTAAATTTTAGTTGACTAAAATGTCCTACGTTTTAATCGACTAAAATCTCCAGTACATTTCAGTAATTGCAATTTTTAGTTTTAGTCATAGTCTTTTGACTAAAATGGCATTTTAGTTTTAGTCTTATTTTAGTCTTTTGACTAAAATGGCTTTTAGTTTTAGTCGTATTTTAGTCACCTCAATTGTTTTAGTTTTAGTCGTATTTTTAGTCGACTAAAATAGATTCTATTTAGTCGACTAAAATGTTTTAGTCGACTAAATTAACACGGTTATCAGAGTTTACAAGCCGCGTTTGCATTCAGGAGCGCTTACTAAAGATAACCTCAGGAGACCCTCCCAAATGATTAGAAAGCACTAAAAACAAGTGTTTAACCGGTTCAATACAGGGCATTTTCACCCCCTTCCTTCCCAGGCCAATTTTTAGTTTTCAGCGCTGTCGCACTTTAAACGACAATTGCGCGGTCGTGCAACATTGTACCCCAAAAAAATTGACGTCCTTTTTTCCCCACAAATAGAGCTTTCTTTTGGTGGTATTTGATCACCTCTGCGGTTTTTATTTTTTGCGCTATAAACAAAAGAAGAGCGACAATTTTGAAAAAAACACAATATTTTTTACTTTTTGCTATAATAAATATCCCATTTTTATTTTATTTTTTTAAATTTTTTCCTCAGTTTCGGCCGATACGTATTCTTCTACATATTTTTGGTAAAAAAAACCGCAATAAGCGTATATTGATTGGTTTGCGCAAAAGTTATAGCGTCTACAAAATACGGGATAGATTTATGGCATTTTTAAAAAAATATATATTTATATTTTTTTTTTAGCGGCGATCGCGATTTTTTTTACGTGACTGCGACATTATGGCGGACACATCGGACACTTTTGACACATTTTTGGGACCATTCACATTTATACAGCAATCAGTGCTATAAAATTGCATTGATTACTGTATAAATGTGACAGGCAATGAAGGGGTTAACCACTAGGGGGCGGGGAGGGGTTAATATGTTTCCTAGGGAGTGATTACTAACTGAAGGGGGAGGGGACGCTCAAGGGGAGGAGACCGATCAGTGTTCCTCCAATCTGGGAACACAGATCGCTCTCCTCACAACTGACAGGACGTGGATCTGTGTGTTTACACACACAGATCCACGGTCCGGCCCGGTTAACGGGCAATCGCGGGTGCCCGGCGGACATCGCGGCCGCCGGGCACACGCACCGGGTCCCGAGCAGCGCGGCGGGCGCGCGCGCGCCCCCTAGACGGCCGGGAATCCCAGGACGTCATATGACGTCCACCCAGGATGGGAGATCCCATCTGTGGACGTCATATGACTATGGCCGGGTAGGGAAGTGGTTAATAACTATTTCAGCCATTCTGTGAGAGAACAGTGTCAGTAGCAGCTGAGAAAGCAGTGTGCTTGTAGCTACCTGTTTCCCCGAAAATAAGACCTAGCGTGATTGTCGGTGATGGCTGCAATATAAGCCCTACCCCCCAAATAAGCCCTACCATGTTTCCCTGAAAATAAGCCCTACAAGGACTTTAACTAGGGCTTATTTGGGGGGTAGGGCTTATATTGCAGCCATCACTGACAATCATGCTATGGTCTTATTTTCGGGGAAACAGGGTAGCTTTTATTTTTTTGGTTGGTTTGTTAATATGGATCCCATGATGAGCATGTGTGAGGAAATGCTCCTGATGTTGCTTTTGCTGAGGCTCCAAAGACGTAGAAAATTACATGAGAGGACCAGAGTTCGTCGCTACTGGACACATCCATTGATGGCTCAAGGATACTTTTCTAATATGTATGTTCAGCTGCGTAATTACCCAGAGAAATTTTTTAACTTTACAAGCATGTCAATTGCCACCTTTGACGTTCTCTTGGAAAAAGGTTAGACCCCGTCTAGTTTGCATAACACGTGAGAAATTGATATAGGGTTACACGCTGGGGGAAGGAAGAGACAATTGTATGAATCTCATTAGCTAGCTGGAAAACATTATAACATGTTGGGTCAAAAAGAAATGCAAACAGCCAGACATTAGGGTCTCAAGCTCAATGTGGGGGTCATCAGGTTAAATTCTCAATGGTTGACGGGTGAGTGAAATTCCTATTCAACTTCAGCGTCAAGTAATGCAAGTTATGTATTGTACAGCATAATCGGCTGATGAGGAGAATATCACCTGGTATATCAAGCTTGCATACAGTGATAATTGAGTTTTTGGTGTGTTTTTAGCAGTTTCCAGGCTCAAAAGTAATGAATAAAATGTTTCCCTTTAAAAACGCTACTAGATGAAAACGCGCCTAAATGCGGGTAGCCGCGTTTACCCGCGTTTGGCGTTTGAAATGCCTCTAAACACAGCTTCTGAGTGCATTTTTTTGGGTTCCAAAAAAAGCTTCTAAACCCAACTGCCTAGAAACTACTATAAACGCCCCTGTGTACATGTACTGATAAGATAACATAGAGGAGAGTTCAGGAACAGTTGAAAAAAATGCCCAACTGCTCCTAAACATCCATTTACCAGCAGCAGTGTACATGAGGCCTTAGGACTGTACAGGGAAGGCAGACACTGGAATGAGGAAGTGAGAGAGGAAAGGGGGGCTGTGATTGCAAGGAGCACTGTGACGGGGGGGCTGTGATTGCAAGGGGCACTGTGATGGGGGGGCTGTGATTGCAAAAGGCACTGTGATAGGGGGGCTGTGATTGCAAGGGGCACTGTGTCAGGAGGACTGTGATTGCAAGGGGCACTGTGACGGGGGGCTGTGATTGCAAGGGGCACTGTGATTGGGGGGGGCTGTGATTGCAAGGGGCACTGTGACGGGGGGGCTGTGATTGCAAGGGGCACTGTGACGGGGAGGGCTGTGATTGCAAAAGGCACTGTGACAGGGGGGGCTGTGATTGCAAGGGGCACTGTGTCGGGAGGACTGTGATTGCAAGGGGCACTGTGACGGGGGGCTGTGATTGCAAGGGGCACTGTGACGGGGGGGGCTGTGATTGCAAGGGGCACTGTGACGCGGGGGGGGGGCTGTGATTGCAAGGAGCATTGGAAAGGGCTGTGATTGCAAGGGGCACTGTGACGGGGGGCTGTGATTGCAAGGGGCACTGTGACGGGGGCTGTGATATAAAGGGGACTGCAGTGTAAAGTGACACTGCAATCATTACAGTGTCTCTTTACAGTGCAGTCCATATTACATCAGAGTACCCCCTTTACTGTGCAGCCCCCATTACATCACAGTGCCCCTTTACTGTGCAGCCCCCATTACATCACAGTGCCCCTTTACTGTGCAATCCCCATTACATCACAGTGCCCCTTTACTGTGCAGCCCCCATTACATCACAGTGCCCCTTTACTGTGCAATCCCCATTACATCACAGTGCCCCTTTACTGTGCAGCCCCCATTACATCACAGTGCCCCTTTACTGTGCAGCCCCCATTACATCACAGTGCCCCTTTACTGTGCAGTCCCCGTTACATCACCGTGCCCCTTTACAGTGCAGCCACTGTTACATTAATGTGCCCCTTTACAGGGCAGCCCCCATTACATTAATGTAAAGGTGACTGAACTGTAAAGGGGCACTCTAATGTAAAGGGGGGCTGTGATGTGAAAGGGAAGAGAGGACACTGTGGGACTGCTTTAAAGGGGGAACTGGGATGCAAAAGAGGACTGTGGACACTGTAGAGGTGGGTTGTGGTGTGAAGGGGGGCTAAGGACGGACTCCATGAGCGTCCAGTTGCCCACCCAAGCCGCCGCCACCGGTCCCTGGAGATATTGGCCGACTCGAAAGTGGTCTCTGGTACCAAGAAGGTTGGGGACCGCTGCTGTACAGGGACAGCAGGTTGATAGTGGCTCAAATCCAGGTACTTACACTGCTTGTATTTAAAATATACATTTAATGATATAATAATTATTACAGAGCTGAATTCATTTGTGT
Source organism: Lithobates septentrionalis (assembly GCA_037952835.1). Taxonomy (NCBI): domain Eukaryota; kingdom Metazoa; phylum Chordata; class Amphibia; order Anura; family Ranidae; genus Lithobates; species Lithobates septentrionalis. The sequence continues at coordinate 627,967 of JBBDGP010002561.1, read as the reverse complement.
ATTTTACATCAGCATTATGTATTAGGCTACAATCACACTTGTGTGTTGCGGGAACGCACGCGAAATCATGCACTTTTCCACAATGCACGAAAAAGCACAGCTCTTTTGCAGATATGTGACAGTGTCATTGATTCCTTATGGCACCTCCACACATCATTCTAACATATGTGCATTGGCGTGTACCAAAACACATAACATCAAAGTAGAGTAAGGAATAAATAGAATTTCTATTAGGTTTTTTGCCTCCTGTGGCTCTACCAAGTTTTTTTTAATTTATTTTTTTGTATCCCTGTGACACCAGGACAAGAGATTAAGTGAACAGCAATTACCATGACAGGAAGGCTCAGACAGTTAAAGAAAAACCCCACAGAGGATCTAACCTTTCTGCACCCTAAAAAAAAATACTTTTTTGATGCTATGTCCCCATTAGAAAGATTTCCCTTCACTTCCTGTCCTTCCAACCCCTTATCACAGAAGGTTTCAGAAAATAGTGAGAGGCTCCAATCACCTGCAAAAAAGTGTTTCCATTTTAAAAACATTGCTCATGAGCCTTTAATTCACTCATCGCTACTCCAGATCTCTTCTGAAGAGTTACATGATAAATGTTCTTTACACATGGACAATCCCTTTAAATGATTTACTGTTGGTAGGGGGGAGGGCACTTACTGAAATTTTGGTGAAGACAGACAGCAACAGAGACAGTGCGGATAGGTACATCTGTATCCTCTCTCCACCAAACCTCCTTTGTAAATACTCCGGCATGGTAACAATCTACGGAAAGGAAAGGATAATGTCTTCAGCTGTTTATCGCAACAAATGTATATAATATCATCATACTGGCAGTATGCTTCACAATAAACCGGTCATTTCCACATACACAGAAAAAGAGAAAAATTAGATCTATTCATAAAAACATGGAAACTGAATCAGGTCCTTGACATAAATCTCTGATAGTTTTCCTGTGTTTATAAAGTAGTGACTATACCAGCACATTTCTCCACTTACTGCTGCCAGTGTACAACACATCATGTACCACAAACTGCTTCAATATTTACACTATGCTATACATTACATTCCCAAACTGCTGTACCCTGTGCTATACATTATATAACCCAGACTGCCACACTTTGTACGATGTGCTATACATTATATAACCCAGACTGCTGCACTGTGTACCCTGTGCTATACATTAAATAACCCAGACTGCTGCACTTTGTATGATGTGCTATACATTGTGTAACCCAGACTGCTACACTACGTACCCTGTGCTATACATTATATAACCTAGACTGCTGCACCTTTATGATGTGCTATACATTATATAACCCAGACTGCTGCACTTTGTACGATGTGCTATACATTATATAACCCAGACTGCTGCACTTTGTACGATGTGCTACACAATAGATAACCCAGACTGCTCCACATGTACCTTGTGCTATAAAATATAAAAACTCAGACTGTTGCACTGTGTACGCTGTGAAATAAATAACATCCCCAGAATTGCTGCACTAGATACAATTTGCTATATGCATTCCATTTCTCATATGGCTGCCCTATGAACTCTGTGCTATATATTACATTTTCCTTTTCTTCAAACTGCTGAACTCTGTATTCTATGCTTTATATTATGTAACCCAGACCCCTGCACTGTGCACATTATGCCATATTTTACATTCTTTAATCTGCTGCACTAAGTAAACTGTGCTATACACATATAAAACAGTGTTTGCCAGCCTTTCGGACCTGACAGACCACTAAGCTCACAATATTGAATTCCGCAGACCACTACCATGAATTTTACATGCCTTATACACAATGTTCCTGCTCTCTGCCCCCCCCCCCCCCCCTCTGCTGCCTTATGCAGACTCATCATTGGATCTCACCTCCGTATCCAGCCATGTGCTCAAGCTCCATGCTCCCTCCCACAGTCTATGTTCAGCATTGCCATTGGAAGTCCCCTCCTTCACCTCCCAATCTCTGCACTACTCCCAGCACCTCCCTCTGAGTTCACAGGAGCCGGAACTACAGAGAGGGCATAGGGTATCAATGAGTGCATAGAGCATTGACTGTCATTGGAAACAACACTGGAAACAACACTGGGCCGTATACATTCGCCACAATGTTACCCCTGGGGACCACCAACATTTTCTCATGGCCCATCAGTGGCTTCAGGGACCACTGACTGGTGACCGCTGATTTTAAATATATGGCATATTAATATTTAGTATTCACATATAGCAAGTGTAGCTCTAGGGACATTTTCACAACCATTAACCTGGCTATTCCTAACTCTTCTGGTGGAAAAAATGTTTGATGTTTACAAAGCTCAGTAGCTCAAGCTATACATCAGGCTTCACAAGTGTATACACTTGTCTTTGGGGTTGTTATCATGTTGGAATACTGCCCTGCAGGCCAGTCTCCGAAGGGAGGGGATCATGCTCTGCTTCAGTATATCACAGTACATGTTGGCATTCATGGTTCCCTCAATGAACTGTAGCTCCCCAGTGCTGGCAGCAGCCCCAGACCATGACACTCCCACCACCATGCTTGACTGTAGGCAAGACACACTTTTCTTTGTACTCCTCACCTGATTGCTGCCACACACGCTTGACGCCATCTGAACCAAATAAGTTTATCTTGGTCTCATCAGACCACAGGACATGGTTCCAGTAATCCATGTCCTTAGTCTGCTTGTCTTCAGCAAACTGTTTGCGGGCTTTCTTGTGCATCATCTTTAGAAGAGGCTTCCTTCTGGGATGACAGCCATGCAGACCAATTTGATGCAGTGTGCGGCGTATGGTCTAAGCACTGACAGGCTGACCCCCCACCCCTTTAACCTCTGCAGCAATGCTGGCAGCACTCATATGTCTATTTCCCAAAGACAACCTCTGGATATGACGCTGAGCACGTGCACTCAACTTCTTTGGTCAACCATGGCAAGGCCTGTTCTGAGTGGAACCTGTCCTGTTAAACCGCTGTATGGTCTTGACCACCGTGCTGCAGCTCAGTTTCAGGGTCTTGGCAATCTTCTTATAGCCTACGCCATCTTTATGTAGTACAACAATTCTTTTTTTCAGATCCCCAGAGAGTTCTTTGCCATGAGGTGCCATGTTGAACTTCCAGTGACCAGTATGAGAGATTGAGAGTGATAACACCAAATTTAACACACCTGCTCCCCATTCACACCTGAGACCTTGTAACACTAACGAGTCACATGACACCGGGGGGGGGGGGGGATGGCCAATTGTGCCTAATTTGGACATTTTCACTTAGGGGTGTCCTCACTTTTGTTGCCAGCGGTTTAGACAATAATGGCTGTGTGTTGAGTTACTTTGAGGGGACAGCAAATTTACACTGTTATACAAGCTGTACACTCACTACTAACAAAGTGTCATTTCTTCAGTGTTGTCACATGAAAAGATAGAATTAAATATTTACAAGGATGTGAGGAGTGTACTAACTTTTGTCAGATACTGTAACTGAAGAAGGAGTGACTTCTCAAATCTCCCCCCAAAGACCCCACAATTTGTTCAGAGGGGCTGTACACAGGTTTAGTCGAAGAGAGAAAGCCTGAGGCAAAATGCATCTCCTATACTCTCTCTTTAGAAAATAATTAATAATGCTCTGTGAATTCTCTGTTATAGGTTCACCCTATAATAAACGTTTAATTTGTAAAATAAACATCCTATTTAAATAATTTCCTTGAATGGCGGAAACATTAAAGTTCACTTATTAATGGTATTGGCTAATTTGATCCTCAAGGATAGAATTTATAAATAGGTAAAATTGATGAAATAGGGGGGAAAGAAAAGATAACTAACCAATTTGAACCTTCATATACATACAGTATATACATAATAAATTACTTTTCAAGTTGCTTTACCATAGATCTGCCACTAGATGACAGTGTCCTACCACTAATTACTAGCAATCTGTTGCCAGAAACCGGATTATTGAACAAGGCATATACTTTATTAGGACAGAATTATTCTTGCTCAGAGCAAGCAAGCTTTTTTTTTTTACATTTTCTTTAACATATTTTTTTTTTATAATACACTAGAAAAATGAACAACCATCCAAGTGGTCACAGCTGTCATGGACAAAACCTTGTGACCTAATGACATTTGTAAGGTCTGAAGCCAGCAGGGTTGCCAACGTCCCGCAGCATTTTTTACTGACAAAACATAGAACATTTACTGGCGGAACACATTTTTTACTGACAACCTGAGAAATGACAGAACTCCCATTGAAAACTAACACAGTGAATATCTGAACAGTATAAACATGATATGGAAACACTGACAATACCTATAACAAAGTAATTTGCTTGATTTACACTTAAACAGTCAACACCACATGAAAATATCAGCCCCTGATATTTACTGGCAGTTGTAAAAAAAAATCACTGATTTTTATAAACTGTCAGTAAACTGTCAGTAAATTTACTGGCGGTTGGCAACCCTGGAAGCCAGATGTGCAGCATACAGTAATAACCAATCAGTTAGCATTTTCAGCAGGAGCTCAATTATAGCAGCCCCTGTATTCCTCTCATGACCAGTTTACTCTAAAACCCCAGCCAAAACTTTGAATTTAGCATTGGCCGGAGCAGTGAAGGATTAAAGCCTCTGCCAGGTTTTTGTTGTTGTCACCTGTGTTCCTAATGCCGCGTACACACGGTCGGACTTTTCGTCTACAAAAGTCCAACGGACGCTGACGGACTAAAGCTGGCTGGTAATCCGATCGTGTGTGGGCTTCTCCGGACTTTCAACTGACTTTTTTAGCCTCAAATCCGACGTACTTTAGATTTGAAACATGCTTCAAATCTTTCCGACGGACTCGAGTCCGGTCGAAAAATCCGCTCGTCTGTATGCTAGTCCGACGGACAAAAACCCACGCTAGGGCAGCTATTGGCTACTGGCTATGAACTTCCTTATTTTAGTCCGGTGTACGTCATCACGTAAGAATTCGACGGACTTTTGTGTGATCGTGTGTAGGCAAGTCTGTTCGTTAGAAAGTCCGCCGCAAGTCCATCGAAAGTCCGCCAAAAGTCTGTCGAAAGTCTGTCGGACAGGCTGTCGGACTTTTGTAGCTGAAAAGTCCGACCGTGTGTACGCGGCATAAGCCTATGTTTAGATGTGCAGCTGTTATTATCACACCTCTGAAAAGTGAACAATTTCCAGAGTCCTACGTGCGGTAATAAGGCGGTATGTCGTCTTTTCACCATTTGCTTTAACCCTTAAAAACCTGCACCACTGCAGCACAACCCTGTGCTTCATGGCGCCATTCACTATGCGGTTAGGGGTGGTGTTAAAAAATGCAGCTCATCCATATGGTTTAGCATACGGGTGGTAAAAACACAGCTCAGTCGTATGCCCCCACCCCATCTGCAAGTGTAAAGAAGGCTTAAATGGCGCACCACCACAGATCGCTTTTCAGGGGTGCAACAGTAATAGTTGCATGTCTAAACGTGGTCTTGAGGAACAGCAATAACCAATACCGCACCGCAAACCTTGCCCGCTTGAAGGGATCCTGTTCAGTGGCAGTGCTCCCAAATGAGAAAGGGGGAATTATTTTTTCTGTGGCCTAGGGTTGCCACCTGTCCGGGATTCACCCGGACAGTTCGGGTTTTGAATCATGTGTTCGAGTTTCAGGCGGGGCTGAAACCCGGACACATTATTCAGACCAGGCTGTGGCTCCCCAAGTAACCAAGATAGTCACACACAAATCTGTTATCATCCAGGCACTGCGGGTGTCTATATGGGGGCAGGTTTGGCATCACTGGGGGGCAGGGTGATGATGTCAGCAATAGCAATTTGGCCAAACGCTGTTCACTGCCGCACGCTATGCGCACCACATGACTACTCTCCTTGGGGCACCCAAAGGTGTCCCAGGCTGCTAAAATGTTCGGGTTTGGCTTGAAGAAAAGGCCGTGAAGCAAATCATCCCAGCCATGGCATGGGTACACCCCCATCTGGCTGCATTGGGGGTGGTAACACTGTGGCTGCTTTTATCGCCCCCCCGCCCCCACCACCACTGCAAGTCTAAACACATGCTAATAGAGAGATTTTCCCGTCAGAACAGGCAGGAAGTGACACCAAGGTACCCCCACATTCCTTGCCCTGGTGTCACGAGGACAGGATCGGATGTAAAATCCCCCAGTAAGATCACAAACAGAAACAGATACCTGATATAAATCGCAGCTCTTCTCCACTAACACCTATGTATGAGTACTTACCCCAGAGGAGATATACACCGGCACAAAAATCCACGCCAACGCTAGTAAAATATACGTGGCCTGAAAAGACAGAATTTTCCATCATTAGAAAAGATATACAAAGGAAACATCGGCCTGAAGGAGGAACTGTACTGTTGTCTAGATCAGCCAATCACATGCTTCCGTTCATTTGCCTAACTGACCATACAAATATGAAAGCTGGAACCTGTTTATATTTTCTTAGCATCCTTTTGGGCCCATTCACACCTTGGAGTCCTGATACATCGCATCAGATTCAGTGCATGTGCATTAACAGGTTTTGCATTAAGACAAACCATTCAAATGAATACATCCAAACAATGGAAGAATTGGACATTCTGACATTTTTTTGCAACACGGCGTGCCGCGACGTATGGTGGAAGATCTGCATTCTGGTGTGCTGCATTGCATGCGCTTTCCATAAGTGCTTTGGGGTGTCGTGGAAAACATGCTGACACATGTAATGCGTATAAAGGCGCGTTGCTTATGACGCTTGCATTACCACAACACAACAGCGTAAATAAGACCCATTCTTTTTATAGTAACATGTATAGCCTGTTGCCCATAGCAACCATTCATGTTTATTTTTTTTCCCAAAAGCAGGAGCAATGAAACTTCTTTGGTTGCTATGGGCAACAGACCTGTTTCCCTGGTTCCAGTCAGTTAGGGCCCATTTATACAGGTGGCAGTGCTTGTTGCCCCTCTTAAAATGGATCCGTGGTGCAAGGTTGCAGAGTGGTTCACTTGAATGAGCCGCGTTTGGCGGTGGTACCACCTGCCAAATGTAACATGCTATTTAACTTTTGCTGAGTCTGTGGCATGGGCACTTCCCCGGGCTGCCATGCTGTGCTTAAGTGGGTGGTCAGGGGGCAGTAAAACCTCAGCCACCCATGTAAATGAGCCCCTGGACACTGTTTAAGTGGATTACACCTAACTAGCCAAGTCATGACTTCTTACCTCCTCCATCGCAGGAGTGAGCTTTCAAACGCTGAGCTCAGAGCTACTGTATGAGGGGAAAGAAGGAGCATGTGAGAGAGTCTAAAGTAGAGAAAGAGCTTGCTACTGTGATGGGTCAGGTGAGCAGTAATGACTAGGCCTTACTTAGCAACTTCCTGTGAGTATTCCAGTCAGGCTTTGGGAGGTATGTTGAATGGTCTACAACTATAACAAGGGCATTATTAAACTTTATTCAGAGATGCACAGTTTGTTTTTATCTACAGACGTCCCTTATCTGCATATGGGGCCCCATACAGAAAAACTGACACAGGGCCCCATACAGAAAAACTGACACAGGGTCTCATACAGCCAATGCTTCAGTTATGAATGAACACAGTGAGTGATCAGTACCGATCACTCATGTTCATTCAGGAAAAGAAGGGGCTGGTAAATATGACCGGACCCTTCCCCCACTCTCGTACTTGAAGGATCCTATTGTGTGCTTGCAGCTGCCAGCGGTAAGGAGAGGATGGAAGCTGATAGCACTGCGGGGGTATGGGAGGGCACACAGGAGGGCCTGGGCAGCAAGGGGAAAAATATGGTGCACAGGGAGGGTGATCAGTGCGGCATGTGGGGGGCGGCAATTATTGGAACCAATCCTTTGTATGGCGCTCTCTGGAGCAGCTGAAAGCCAATGGGAGGGAGAGGAGAAGAAGCCAACTTTCAGCTGCTGCAGAGAGAGCCATACAAAGGATTGGTTCCAGTAATTTCCCCCCTGCCGCACAAATCACCCTCCCTGTCCACATCCGATTCACCCTGCTGCCTGGGCCCCCCCCTGCTGGCCCGGGCCCCATACAGGAGGACTGGTGGTACCCAACTTATCTATGGCCCTGAGTAGCACCAACTGTCTAACTCTCCCATGTAAGTGAATGGGACTGTGCTGCAACCGTGTGGCAAACGCTTGTCTAACAGTTGCGGTGCGGTCTTGAAATGCAAAATTGCTGTTCAGCAGAAGAACAAAAAGTCAATAAAATCAGGCATCACAGGGTGGCAGGATCTCCTCCTGAACACCTACAAACCTCCTTTTGCTGTCCTCTGAAAAGCAATCCATCAAAGGCGGTTAAGAATGCTGCTGGTGTGAAAGGAGCCTAAGAGCCCTTTCACACTGGGGCGGTTTGCAGTCGTTATTGCGCTAAAAATACCGCCTGCAAACCGACCCAAAATAGCCTCTACTGTTTGTTCAGTGTGAAAGCCCGAGGGCTTTCACACTGAAGCGGTTCGCTGGCAGGAGAAGAAAAAAACTCCTGCAAGCTGCATCTTTGGAGCGGTGAAGGAGCAGTGTATTCACCGCTCCTAAACCGCTCCTGCCCATTGAAATCAATAGGGCAGCGCGGCTGTACCGCGGCAATACCGCGGCAATACCGCGGCTATAGCCGCGCTATGCGAGCGGTTTTAACCCTTTTTCGGCCGCCAGCGGGGGTTAAAACCACACCGATAGCGGCCGAATACCGCCGCAAAAACGACGGTACAAACAGAGCTAAAAATAGCGCTGTTTTACCGCCGACGCCCCCACCGCCCCAGTATGAAAGGGGCCTTACACTACTACTGCTGCTGTGTTCTATAGCATCCTTCTATGGAGCTATATGTAGAAACATCGGGAGCCCAGGAGCTGATCGCTTCAGCTCCTGGACTTAGTGCTGGAGTTATTGACAGCCAGGGGTTCCAACACTAGTGCTGGGGAGGCCCCTAGGAGACAGTGAGACCGGGCACCGTTTTAAAACAGCACCAAGGACTCAAGTTGTGAAAGGCATCTGCAGGAAACTGCACTCTACTACAAAGTGCCTTGACGCGTTTCGCACTTCAGTGGATGTGCAAAACTCAAAAAGCCATTCTATAGTTTACGGCTGTTTTCTAGAATTTGTTCTACAGCAGGGCCAAGACTGAGATCCTTGGCTGCTACAAGGGAGGTAACGTTCCAGATTTGTATTTATTTTTTTGCTGCTCACTCATCCAACATTCACAGGCAGCTCAGTGCCATCTTGGCTTGCATGTTACCAGGCATTTTATCAGCCTGGCCAGTAAAAACAACGTTGACTGCTATTGTTACGATTAGAACTGAGATAAGAAGATTGGCATATTTTCCAGGGTGAGCGCCATCCCATCATGGTACTTCTCCCTCTGTTCTCTTACATTCCATTCAAATCCAGCCACCGCGATGCCGCCTGCTGCTCCAGTACCCGCCAGTCCGATAAACAGCCCGGAGCCCTCGCTGCTGGCAAAGAGGGATGCGCCAATCTGACATGGTGTAAAAAAGACAGAAAGACAGGTATAAGCCTTCCTCATTCCAATCCCAGATCATGATTTCTGTATAAACTGCTGTGTTATCAGGATTAGGTTTTCTTTCACCTTTCTCACTCATGAAATGACTGTTATTTACACCAGGGAACCTACAAACATATATAGTTCACTTGTGCTAAAATTCAAGTGGTTATAAACCTCTGACATGAAATATGAACAAAACATATCCTTCTATAGTGTGTACTTGTCTTAATCCAGAGAACTAAGTGTCATTTCTGTCTGCTGCTTCATTCCTCTGATATCTGCATGAATCACTTCTGACAAGTTTTCCTGGGTGATCTCCAGCACACAGTCTGTGATTGACAGCCTCAGCTCTGTTCCTAAGTGAGGTGTGAAAGGGATGTGTCCCTTCCTTCCAGTCAGCTCTTAGCACTCCTCAGTGAATGTAACGTCAGCTGTGTTCTAAAAGCTCAGACAAGCCTTAGAGCCCTTGCACACTGGGGCGGTGGGGGCGTCGGCGGTACAACAGCGCTATTTTTAGCGCTGCTGTACCGTCGTTCTAGCAGCGGTATTCGGCCGCTAGCGGTGCGGTTTTAACCCCCCGCTGGCGGCCGAAAAAGGGTTAAATCCCTCGTACAGCGCGGCTATAGCCGCGGTATTACAGCGGTATAGCCGCGCTGTCCCATTGATTTCAATGGGCAGGAGCGGGGAAGGAGCGGTGAATACACCGCTCCTTCCCCGCTCCAAAGAAGCGGTTTGCAGGACTTTTTTCACCGTCCTGTCACCGCAGCGCTTCAGTGTGAAAGCCCTCGGGCTTTCACACTGAACAAACAGCGGCAGCTGTTTAGGGGCGCTTTTCAGGCGGTATTTTTAGCGCAATACCGCCTGAAAACCGCCCCAGTGTGCAAGGGCTCTTATACATTCTGGACTTTGAATGGATGTAGAGAAGAGAAGACTGGAGATAAACAGGTACAAAGTATGTAGGAGGATTTGTTTCATCTTTGTGTATCACTTGGGACCAGTCACTTCACTAGGTATATGTATGAGTTTACAACCACTTTAAAACATTTTGGAACTGTTTATGAATATGCTTTCAGATTTGCTTAGAAAAAGAAGCGCTTATTAAAGCTAAAAGTCTTTTTTCTATATTTTGAATAAGTGAATAACCTTATATCAGAAAAAAAAAATGTTTCAGCTTTGACAATGACTAGGTCACTGATACCCAAATACTGGAGAACAGACAAACCAAACTACTCGCACTTCATGAATGGAAATAGAAAGGTAAAATGTCTGATTACATTAAACTGTAAAGATTATACTATATAAACGCCTGTAACAAATAAATGATATATCCAAAAGATTAATACTGGTCTGTTTCACAGAATTTGGAATCCTTGCTTGAACATAGTGAGCATTTTCAGGCTCATTTACATGGACTATTTGAGTTCTACAACATAAAATGCAGTAAAATATTGCTGGTAGTAAGATCCTACGTTCATGTTTTTCAAGCGTTGTGCACATTTAATATTTGTTTAATACTTATGCACACAAGCATACAGTCTATTGATTGCTAAGACTCAGGTGGCCATTGTCACACAGTGCCCTTCATTGCTAGAACACAAGTAGCATCCTTGGTTGCTAGGATGCAGGTGGCCTTAACTGCCTAACATCCTTTGTTGCTAGGATGCAGGCAGGTCTTGCCACCAAGCATCCTTTTTTGCTAGGACACAGGCAGCTCCTACTGCCTAGCATTCTTGTTTCTATGATACAGTCAGCCATTGCTGCCTGGTGTTCTTGGTTGCTTGGACACAGGAAACTACTGCTGCCTAACATCCTTGGTTGCTAGAATGCAGGTGGCCATTACTGCCTAACATCCTTTGTTGCTAGGATGCAGGCAGGTCTTGCCACCTAGCAACCTTTTTTTGCTAGGACGCAGGCAGCTCCTACTGCCTAGCATTCTTGTTTGCTAGGATGCAGGCAGTCATTGCCGCCTGGCGTCCTTGGTTGCTTGAACAAAGGATGCTACTGCTGTCTAGCTTCCTTTGTTGCTAGGATGCAGGTGGCCATTGCTACCTAGCATCCTTTTGTTTCTAGGATGCAGTAGCAACTTTTTTGTTAGGACGCAGGTAGCCATTGCTGCCTTTATTGCCAGGACGCAGGCAGCTTCTACTGCTTAGCACTCTTGGTTGCTAGGATGCAGACAGCCATTGTCGCCTAGCGTCCTTGGTTGCTAGGACGCAGGAGGATTTTTTTGTCTAGGGACTTTGGTTGCTAGGACACAAGCAACCATTTCTGCCTAACATCTTTTGTTGCCAGGATGCAGAAAGCTCTTGCTGCCTAGCATCCTTGGTTGTTAGGACACAGGCCTCCATTGCTGCCTAGTGTCCTTTATTGTTATGACGCAGGCGGCTCTTGTACTCCAATAGGGTACATTTGCCCTGTACATATGTGAAACAGTAGCACCAACGTTTACATGAATTCATCACAAAATACGGTATATACAGTATATGCTGGACCACAGATTTTCCTCTTTTTTTTTTTACACAGCTGTATGTATGAGCTCAAAGGATTGAATACAACTGCATTTAGATACTGAAAAAATGTATGCATTATGGATCTGAAAGCAGATTCATTTGTTCCCATTTGTAGGAGCCCTGAATTATTCCTTCCCCACCGAACTTTCCTAATTAAGAAATATTGACTCTGCGATTTGATTGGATAATCTATGACCCGTGAGCAGTAATCAGACTGATGGGGCGGTTTCTGAGGCCCACTTTCACGTCTGATTGCATCTCTCAGGAACAGAAGCCCGGGTATCTGTGCCAAGAGGCTGAATAAGTTCAAAAGCCAAAAGGCTCCGACTAATCCATCTTACAAATCCCAGTGAATCCTTACAGCTGTAATCCCCGGAGCTAGACGTTTAACCCTTTCTTCAGGCGGTTACTGCTGCAGTTTGTTACAGCTAGCTAACGTTTTCTTTGATCCACGTTCAGAGGCTCGGCAGCACTGGACAAGATGGATTGAGTGAAGGTGACGATAAAGAAAGGAGGTGCCCAGAAGAACAGACCAAGGAACAATTATAGAAGATCTGGACATAAGAATGCATATTCATATTAGCCGAGGGATAAAGTTGTTTAATCGGCATCTGGAGTGATCATACCCCCCTGAGGATTCCTCTAATTTTTCAGTCCAACAAACACTTTGTTCAACAGTACCAAGACCTGATGAAGGTGGACCCTTTGAACCCCTGAAACGCGTTGGGTTTTTTAATTAAATGAGCGTCTGAATAAAAATGTTTGCAGTTGAACACCCAATCTCTACTCGACCACAGAGCTGACCATCATCCATCACTCCCTGGACGATTGCTTTAAGGAGAATCATTCCCTCTATGACCTGACATCTACTGCTTTATAAGAGGACATCTACTGCTTTTTAAGATCAAGCATCCGACACCCTTCTTTTACTTCCTGAGTTTATTTATTGCTGTCCTCTGTTTTGTTGGGAAAATTTCTCTTCACTTCCGTACCTCGCTATATTTCAAGTGGATATACTGGGATGATGCCTACAGCTGCAGGCATTATCCCAAGCTTGTTTTTTAGAGCCAGTGGTCAGCTTTCTTGTAAAAGCAATCCTAGTGGCTAACTAGCCACTGGATTGCTTTTACAAGCAGTGGGAGGGACGCCCCCCCCCCCCCAGCCACCTTCTCATGCTTTATTGTGATCTCCCGTCTCACCAGCTCACCCGTTAAACCAGCCGGCGCTTCTACCGGCTGATCAGAGAGCCGAACAAAGACCGGATTAGCTTTGTTCGGCTCTGCGCTATAGTAACCTGGAACTGATGACCTGACACCCGTTCGACCAACCGGCGCAAAGAGAGACCGGATCAGCTTTGTTCGGCTCTCCGCTATAGTAACCCGGAACCGATGACCTCACACCCGTTCGACAAACTGGCGCAAAGAGAGACCAGGTCAGCTTTGTTCGGCTCTCTGCTATAGTAACCCGGACTTGACATCACTTCCAGTTTATCAGGATGTCAATAGTGCCATTTTCAAAAATCAAAACCATTCGAAGACACACCAATCTTGGTGTGATTAAATTCTTTAAAGGGCAGAGGAGGAATTTGGGGTCTTATAGACCCCGGATCTCTCCATAAAGAGTACCTGTCACATGCCTTTTGCTGTCACAAGGGATGTTTACATGACAGTGTAAAACTAAAAATAAATACATAAATAATATATATATATTTTTTAAAGTGCCTCCCATTCCCCTGTGCGCTCACACAGAGGCAAATGCATGCATCTGTCCTACACGCATGCAAACAGCGATCGCCCTATGCATGTGAGGTATCACCGTACCTCAGATCATGGGAAGTAATTCTAGCACCAGACCTCCTGTGTAAATCTAAAGTGGTATAGGCGTTTAAAGTGTCGCCTATGGATAGTAATATTTACTTTTGTCGCCGTTGCACTGAGGTGGGCTATTTTAAAGCGTGACATGCTTGATATCTATTACTCGGTGTAACATCATATTTTAGCCCAGGTTCACACTATACTGTGCTGCGGATCGCACAGGAGCGCTGTGCGTCCCTGTTCCCCGTTTCAGGGACGAATCAGGGCCGATTCTATACCTGAATTCGGCCCTGAAACGGAGCCAAAGACGCACAGCGTTTTTGTGCAGTGCGCTCCGCAGCTGCCCCGGAGATATGTGAACCGGCTCCATAGGGAGCCAGTCACATTCTCCTACTATGCGAATTAAATGCGGGGAAACGCACATCTAATTCGCATAGGTGTGAACCCGGGCTTATAGTTTACCAACAATAGGGTTAGGTATTGTGTTTTTTTGCATTAAAGATTGCAAAACCCACCATTTTTTTCTCTAGGGCAGGGATCCCCAAACTTTGTAAATAAAGGGCCAGTTTACTGTTCTATAGACTTTAGGGGGGGGCAGACTGTGACCAGTGGGAATAAAAAAAAAATTCTGGCATCAGTGGGAGTAAACAGTGCCCAATCTTTTGTATTAGGGGGAGAAATTTCACCCCATTGTTAGTGTCAGTGGAGGAAATGGCGCCTCGTTGATGTCAGTGGCAGGAATTATGCCCCATTTTTGGAGTCAGAGGGCAGAATAGTGTCTCATATTAGTGGAATAAATAGTGCCCCAAGGGCCGGATAAAGGCAAGCAAAGGGTCGCATTTGGCCCCAGGGCCGCAGTTTGGAGACCCCTGCTCTAGGGCCTCTGCTTTAAAAAAAAATTAATAAGGTTTGGGGGTTCTAACTATTTTTCTAACAAAAAAATACTGATATTTACATGTAAACGAAAGTGTCAGAAAATGGCCAGGTCAAGTGGTTAAGAAGATGGTCAGTTTGCCCATCAAACCTAACTCCAGCAACCTAACTCCTAGTGTTGCTATGGTAACAGAACAAGCTTATGCTTACAGATAGCGGGAAAAGACTTAAAGAAATTTTTTGACATGACAAGCCTTTGAAAGCCACACATACATACGATATACTTACAGGCCACCAAGCCATATTGCGCCCTGCTAGGAAGTATCCATTCAGGGTGTTCCTGTTCACGCGACATGAAGACTGGAGAGGAAAAAGAAAGTGATTCAGAATATATAAAATTACAGTGGCACTCCAGCCTTCCCTTCAGTCTTGTAGTCTAGGTACGTGATCAGGTACAGGAGATCCACTCTACCGCCGTACTCATACCTGAGATGGTTGGCAAATGGTTAAACTTAAACAAAAAAAAATGATTGCGCAGGTATACAGACTAAATATAAAAGTGCAAGCTGCTGGCAACAACACAACAGGACCAATTGTGATCAACGTGAAACAATAAAAAATGTTGCCGCGCTAAACATAGATATTGAATAAACAAGTGTCCATAAAGTGTGAACAATTGGTGCTGTTCTAAATAGTGCAGGTGTAGGGGAGATTTAGGGTCTAATACACCCCAGATCTCTCCATAAAGTGTTCCTGTCATGGCTCATGCTATTACAAGGGGTGTTGTTCATCCCTTGGAATAGCAATAAAGTTGATAAAAAAAGTTAAAGGTATAGTGTTAAAAAAAAAAATAATAATAATTAAAAAACTTAACGCCCCCCCCCCCCCCCCCCGTTCTCACGTGCAAATGCGAACACACAAGTAGGTTCCGCACACATACGTAAACTGCGATCGCACCACACATGTTAGGTATTGCCGGGAACATCAGAGTGAGAGCAAAAATTTTAGCACCAGACCGCCTGTGTAACTCTAAACTGGTAACCTGTAAAGACTTTTAAAACGTTGCCTATGGAGATTTTTAGGTATTGTAATTTGGCGATGTTCCATGGGCAGACGCAATTTTAAAGCATAACATGTTTGATATCTATTTACTCTGCGTAACATCATCTTTTATATTTTACCAATGGATATTATATTATGTTTTTATGCTTTAAAATTAATAAATAAATAATAATAAATAAACCACTGCACAAATATTGTGTAACATAAAAATATGCAACACCCACCATTTTTTTTCTTTAGGGCCTCCTCTAAAATATATATATATATATATATATATATATATATATATATATATATATATATATATATAATGTTTGGAGATTCTAAGTTATTTTCTAGCAAAAAACAAAAAACAAAAGTTTTTACAAGTAGAAGAGAAATGCCAGAATTGGCCTGGATTGAAAAGGGTCAAGCTGACAGTAGGAGAGAGTTTACCTGACCGGGTAGTTGCTGGTCTTTCATTGTCCAATCATAAGCTGGAAGAATTGAGGTGACCATGCTGTGTTGCTTAAAGCGGTTGTATATCCGCACCTTTTTTTTTTTTAAACAAAAAAACCTGCAAGGCATAATGAGCTAGTATGCAGCGCATACAGTACTAGCTCATAATGATATACTCACCTTAGAACGAGGCCTCGACATCTGATCGTGGTCTATGCCGAGGGAGCTGACATGTTCCCTCTGTGTTTCTTCCGGATATCGTGGCTCCGGCGCTGTCAGTGGCCATAGCCGCGATTACATCACTCCCGCGCATGCGCGCAGGAGTCTTTTTCCCAGCAAGGTTCGGCAGCGTCTGCCAGACCTTCAGCCGGGCCTTCACAGCGCATGCGCCTCTGACTTTAGCGGCTGCATGCAAAGTAAATATCTCCTAAACCATACAGGTTTAGGAGGTATTAATTTTACCTACAGGTAAGCCTTATTATAAAAAATAGGGTATACAACTGCTTTAACGGCAGCAGAGAAAGATCAGGCTGACTGTATGTAAATAACCAGAGTGGATGGATACTAATTCAAATCCTTTGCAAGATAAGTCAGGTTCTATATATGCAGTTCAACTGGAGTTCAGCTTAAACTTTGAATACAATCTGATTGGTTGAAAGTGGTATGTTTAAATGCATAGTTGATAAACCTAAAAATATAATAGAAGTTCACAAGTAGTAAGAGCATACATACAGTAACCAAATAAGTAACGTACTACATGCTTTTTATAATACCTACTGCAAAGTAATAAAACTCAAATGATGAACACAATATAGTGGCAGCTGTTTCCTATAGTCCTTCAGGGAAACGTGATTTAACTGACATACTTATGTACAGGCCCAGACTGGCCATAGGGCACACTGGGCATTTGCCCCCTCTCCCAAGTACTGTCACTCATTTCACCCCACCCCCCAGCAAACAGTCAGTAAGCGGTAATGATGTGCAGTAACCTCTAACAACCAATCAGCCAGCAGAAATCATGTGCAGTAACCTCTAGCAACTAATCAGTGAGCCGTAATCTGTGCTGTAACCTTTAGCAACAAATCAGTAAACGGTAATGATGTGCAGTAACCTCTAGCAACTAATCAGCAAGCAGAAATGATCATGTGCAGTAACCTCTAGCAACTAATCAGTTAGCCGTAATCTGTGCTGTAACCTTTAGCAACAAATCAGTAAACGGTAATGATGTGCAGTAACCTCTAGCAACTAATCAGTGAGCCGTAATGTGTGCTGTAACCTCTAGCAACCAGTCAGTGAGTGGTAATGATATGCTGTAACCTCTGGCAACCAACCACAATCACTGCCTGATCTGCCACGGTAAACTGATTTTGAGTTTAGCTGCTATTTATTGTATGTCTCAGAGCAGGTGGAGAGTGAAATTGCAATTGGGGGGGCAAGAAAATGTTTTCCCAGGGTCCAATTAATATTAAAGATGGCCCTAAATGTGACAGAGAGCTCCAAAGGGTAAGAACCACAACATAAAATATGCGATTATATCACTTATATCATGCACCTGGCTCTCACCTGCGGGTCTCTGTGTGCCACAAGCCATGTGGGCCTCTAGGGAGTGACACCGACCGAGCAGGAGACTAAGTGGCTCAGTGACTCTGTGACCGGAGCAGGCTAAATATAACTAAACGGCATCAGGAAACCGCTAGTTGTCATTGTTTGTAATTAGGTCTAAAATGCCTGGGCCTATTTTTGTCCCAGTCTGGGCCGGGAGTAAAATGGAAAAAGTTTGGGTTTGTCTATTTTGCATTCATGAATAAAAATTGTATCTTATGCACGTGATGATCAAAGACACCCCCACATTCTTTGCAATCACTGCACAATCAAATGAATGTAAGTAGGAAAAAATTACGATTGTAAAATGACAACAAATTTTAACTTTTCTAGGCAGCACAGATAATGCAGATCGAGTTGGAATGGTTCTGGCAGGCATTGTGGATTGTTCCATTGGCTAAAATCATTTTTTCTTACCCAAATCCCAACCGCCACGTTCAGCATGAAATAGGCCACGATGACGATGATGTCGGAGATGTTGAACTGTTGCAGAGGGCTTTGGGTCATGGTGGTGTTTTGTTCCATGGTTCTGGATCTGTTTCTCCCCTGCACTGACGGCAGAAGCAGCACGATGTGGAGGGTCAGCGGCAGAAGTGCTGACTACGAGCAGCAGGTTGGGGTAATTGATCATTAATCTGGTTGTTGGTGTTGGAGGCATTCAGGCAGATATAAGTGACACAAAGTACAAACCTCCAAATTTATAGGCTGAGCCACAGCAGCATCTAAACAAACATGGTGTTATCTAAATCAGGTCCCACCTGTCAGGTCTCCTTCCCCCCATGCCCTTTCCTATACATTGTCCTGTTCTTCCGCTGTGCTCGGTTTATGAAACCAAATCTCAGAAGTGTCCAGTTCAAGCCACCATACCCCTTGGCACAAGCCAAGGGTGCTTTATTTGAACCTATTCAGCTTCAGCTGTCGGGAAGCTGGTGGCTGCCTGCATGCACATGTTCTGGTACATGGCCCTTTACATACGGCCAGGGCGTTGCTAGGGGGTGGCTTTTGGGGCTGTAGCCCCGAATCTGAGGCCAATAGCCCAGAGTCTCTGCAGGGGTCCCCAAGGGGAGGGGAGGCTTTCTGGGGACCCTTATGTAAGTGGGGGGGCTCTCTGGGGACCCTGATGTAAGGGAGAGGCTCTCTGGGGACCCTGATTTTAGAGCCTAGGCTCTCTAGGGACCCAGATTTAAGGGGGAGGCTCTCTGGGGACCCTAATGTAAGGGGGCCTCTCTGGGAACCCTGATGTAAGTGGGGGGGCCCTCTGGGTACCCTGATGGAAGGGGGAGGCTCTCTGAGGATTCTGATGTAAGGAGGAGGCTCTCTGGAGACCCTGATGTAAGCGGGGGGCTCTCTGGGGGATATATATACACCCACACGTATATTACTGTATATACATGTGTATGCCCGCCCAAGCGTATGACTTTCTTTACTACGCTGCTATGGGCTCTAGCCCCAGATCTTTTGTAGACCTAGCAACGCCCCTGCATACGGCTACTACTTGGCGCATGCATATGTGTGCCTGTATGCCCAATCTTGAATTAATAATCTGCAACAATGACCTGTAATCTGTTTCCAGGTCTACTGTTTTCTCCAAGTACCCAAATTCTTCTATGACCTGTTTTGGATGCTTTGCTTATTGACCTCGGCCTGTTCTCCTAACCATACTCCTGTCTGATTTTCGCGTACCCCCTTGCCCAATCCTTGCTGATCTTAGACTGTATTATGATTTTTTTTCTGTATTGTGACCTGTGCTCCTGCCTTCTGTTCACCAAGTTCTGAAGGATTCAGATACATATAACAGACACTTGTGCCACTCCAACCCCCTCACACCTAGGTTTGCCACCTCATCCCTTTAAACCCGAACACATATTGATTACACAGGTTCTGAGGCTAATATAAGGCAGATAAGGCACCAGGTGAGTTTAATTACCACCTTAATCAGCCACAGAATCTATGCAATTAATATGTGTTCACTTTTAAAGGGATGAGGTGGCAACCCAACTCACACCACCTCTCCCGCTATCCAGGGATACCCAGGATGGAAGTAAAAGAGAGGCCATCCTCATCATATGGGACTTCCTCAGTTACTTGGCATCAGCATGTTATTGCCCTGGAACTAGTATACAGTTTGTGAGATGCCAATGAGGGGGGATCACCAGTCAATGAGTATACAGTTATCAGCGGGCCCTTGTTCCTGGAGGGACCTCATATTCAAGTGAAAGCCCCACTGCTAAAGTCACCCAACAGATGGCAGTACAGTTCAGCCCCAGAATTTGGATGCATTTGAGACACAGAGGAAGTCTGGACAAAGAGAAAGAAAGTCACTGGAAGAGGTATCCCCAACCTTTCCCAACCAGGAAACCATTGCTAGAGGTTCCTAGAACAAAGAGCGATTTCTTCCTCTTAGATAAGTTCCCACTGACACCAGTTATCTTTTTAGCTACACTCTATTACCAAAAGTATTGGGACAGCTGCCTTTACACGCACATGAAATTTAATGGCATCCCAGTCTTAGTTCGTAGGGTTGAATATTGAGTTGGTCCACCCTTTGCAGCTATAACAGCTTCAACTCTTCTGGGAAGGCCGTCCACAAGGTTTAGGAGTGTGTCTATGGGAATGTTTGACCATTCATCCAGAAGCGCATTTGTCAGGTCAAGCACGGATCTGGACGAGAAGGCCTGGCTTGCAGTCTCTGCTCTAATTCACCCCAAAGGTGTTCTTTCGGGTTGAGGTCAGGAATCTGTGCTGGCCAGTTAAGTTCTACCACCCTAAACTCGCTCATCCATGTCTTTATGGACCTTGCTTTGTGTACTGGTGCGCAGTCATGTTGGAACTGGAAGAGGCCATCCCCAAAATTTTCCCACAAAGTTGGGAGCATGAAATTATCCAATATATCTTTGTATGCTGATGCCTTAAGACTTCCCTTCATTGGAACTAAGGGGCCAAACCCAACCCCTGAAAAACAACCCCACACCATAATCCCCCCTCCACCAAATGATTTGGACCAGTGCACAAAGCAAAGCCCATGAGGACCTGGATGAGCAAATTTAGGCTGGAAGAACTTGACTGGCCTGCACAGATTCCTGACTGCAACCCGATAGAATAACTTAATTAGAGTGGAGCCTGTGAGCCAGGCCTTCTGGTCCACATCAGTGTCTGACCTCACAAATGCGCTTCTGTAAGAATGATCAAACATTCTCAGACACACTCCTAAACCTTGTGGACAGCCTTCCCAGAAGAGATGAAGCTGTTATAGCTGCAGAGGGTGGGCTAACTCAATATTGAACCCTACAAACTAAGACTGGGATGCCATTAAAGGTAGGTGTCCTAATACCTTTCGTAATATAGCGTATCTGTCAGGCTTCACTGTAATCAGTGCAACTGGATTTGATTGTTACAGGCTGTTCTTGGTTCTGCAGCTGCAGGCTCGCCTACTTTCCCCTGTATTCCAGTAAGTTTTGGAACATAATGGACTGGAAGGGACAGATCCTGGGCTGTTTATTCATACAGCCAATCCCTCGTTGAGAAGGTGACCAGCAGGGGACTGAGGTGTGTATAAATAAGCTGGGGCCTAGAACAGCAGGGTCCTTTGCCTGTCAGAGAGTGATCCAGTTTAGAGGGGCTGTCTGCCCTCCAAGGTGATCCAGTGGAGTCTGCAGGATTTTCTGCGGGGTCCCAGCTCAGGGTTAACTGGGGGACCAACTACAAAAGCTGCAGGAACAGTTTGGAGCAAAATCTGCTGAAGATTTGGCCTGGAAGCTCACAGTACAGGGTCTGCCTGATACTGGAAATAGGCATTCATATATACAGGGACACAGTGTGTAGAGGCCTGAGCGAGATCCAAAGAGACTATTGTTGAGTTGTGCTTTTTTGAGAAGAGACTGTTCCAGATTTGCTGGCCAGGACTGTTTCCAGTCTGGGACCCCCCCCTCCCCCGAGAGGTATATTCACATTGTCCTGCTCTGGAGGTCATATTGAAGAAGTTAACTGTTGCTAGATAGTGTCCTCACCCAAAGTTTGCATTAGTTCTGGGTATGCCAAGGCTCACCCTAATCTCTATCCCAATTCTTCACACAATAAAACCACAAAAAGGACACTATCTGCTTGGTTATTGTGTGGAGAGAATGAGAAAATACTGTGTGCCTGGCTGCTGTGCACTTAAGAGGGAATAGAACCTGGGACAAACAGCCCGACCAGTGTGGGGTCTGTGCTACAGGTGATTCTTCCCACTGACCTTTACTCTAAAGTACAGTGAACCGTAGATATAGTAATTATTAGCAGAGGTTCCCTGTGACTTTTTGTAATGGTAAATGTTGAGGAAAGGTGGGCATTCCCATTGGAAGATGTCCCCTCGCTTACAGTTCCAGGGACAACTGTAAAAGGTTGTATTTCTGACCCTGTACATTAAAAGAAGACAGCTCTAATTTTCTACAAAATAAGTAAATCAAGAGGTTTTTAGAAGAGGAACGTGTCACAGCAAGGTGTGTGAAATTAAACAGTAACCAAAACAACTCCGATGACAGTTAACAGATCATCCATGCATGCTATTAGCAGACAAAACCCAGTCCAGACCCAATTTCTCCAAACTATAGTTCAAATATTTATAGTATGTTGCTAAACCATTCAGCTTTGGGCAGGTCTTCATTTTCAAAGTGCTAGAAACACAGGAGGCCTCTAATATCTCAAAGTAAGGAAACCAGGATCTGTAGTGGTGAACGGTGATGTGGCCAAACGTTTACTGAAGAGCTCTATTTCAAGAACAGTGCTAACTAGAAATTGCATTGGAGTCATACAGTGGGGACGGAAAGTATTCAGACCTCCTTACATTTTTCACTCTTTGTTATATTGCAGCCATTTGCTAAAATCATTTAAGTAATTTTTTTTTCCTCATTAATGTACACACAGCACCCCATATTGACAGAAAAACACAGAATTGTTGACATTTCTGCAGATTTATTAAAAAAGAAAAACTGAAATATCACATGGTCCTAAGTATTCATACCCTTTGCTGTGACACTCATATATTTAACTCAGGTGCTGTCCATTTCGTCTGATCATCCTTGAGATGGCTCTACACCTTCATTTGAGTCCAGCTGTGTTTGATTATACTGATTGGACTTGATTAGGAAAGCCACACACCTGTCTATATAAGACCTTACAGCTCACAGTGCATGTCAGAGCAAATGAGAATCATGAGGTCAAAGGAACTGCCTAAAGAGCTCAGGGACAGAATTGTGGCAAGGCACAAAATTTCTACTGCACTTAAGGTTCCTAAGAGCACATTGCCTCCATAATCCTTAAATGGAAGACGTTTGGGATGACCAGAACCCTTCCTAGAGCTGGCCGTCTGGTCAAACTGAGCTATCGGGGGAGAAGAGCCTTGGTGAGAAAGGTAAAGAAGAACCCAAAGATCACTGTGGCTGAGCTCCAGAAATGCAGTCGGGATATGGGAGAAAGTTGTAGAAAGTCAACCATCACTGCAGCCCTCCACCAGTCGGGGCTTTATGGCAGAGTGGCCCAAAGGAAGCCTCTCCTCAGTGCAAGACACATGAAAGCCCGCATGGAGTTTGCTAAAAAACACCTGAAGGACTCCAAGATGGTGAGAAATAAGATTCTCTGGTCTGATAAGACCAAGATAGAACTTTTTGGCCTTAATTCTAAGTGGTATGTGTGGAGAAAACCAGGCACTGCTCATCACCTGTCCAATACAGTCCCAACAGTGAAGCATGGTGGTGGCAGCATCATGCTGTGGGGGTGTTTTTCAGCTGCAGGGACAGGACGACTGGTTGCAATCAAGGGAAAGATGAATGTGGCCAAGTACAGGGATATCCTGGACGAAAACCTTCTCCAGAGTGCTCAGGACCTCAGACTGGGCCGAAGGTTTACCTTCCAACAAGACAATGACCCTAAGCACACAGCTAAAATAACGAAGGAGTGGCTTCACAACAACTCAGTGACTGTTCTTGAATGGCCCAGCCAGAGCCCTGACTTAAACCCAATTGAGTATCTTTGGAGAGACCTAAAAATGGCTGTCCACCAACGTTTACCATCCAACCTGACAGAACTGGAGAGGATCTGCAAGGAGGAATGACAGAGGATCCCCAAATCCAGGTGTGAAAAACTTGTTGCATCTTTCCCAAAAAGACTCATGGCTGTTGTTTCCTATATGGAGCATAACTTCCATAGTTTCATCTGGATGAGGAACAGCCCACCTCTCCCTGTGCACACTGCATCCCAGGACTCAGGAAATCCTCTTCTGCTCACAAAGTACTGTATATTGTTGTGTTGCTCTGTATATGAGAATGCAGTGTTTTTTCTCAGTGAGTATAACTGACTTGCTTTTGTATTAGGTGATAATGCGTGCTGCATAACCACTTGCAGAGTGCGCATTGTAGTTTCACTGCTACAGTGCAGGCTGGCTGCGCAGAATCACGTATATATTAGACATGTGCAATTAGTTGTGGAATTTCCGAAAATTCGTACATTCGTAAGGATCCGAAATACGAATTTTTATGCGTATGAATTTTGTATGAAATACGAAATTTCGTTTACGAACTTCAGATAAATTTATCATAACGAACTTTCGTTATTGTTACGAAAAGTTAGCGAAACTAAAAGTTAAAAACCCAGGAAGTCAGCACAGCACAGGGATGGTGGGAGCCCCTCATAATGATACATTTATCATAACGAATTTTCGTTACTGTTACGAAAAGTTTACGAACCTAACGAAAATTCGTATTTCGTACGAATCCAAATTGAATTTCAGACACAAATTACAAATTACGAAATTAATTTTAATACGAAATGGAACAAAACGAAACAAATTTATTGACGGCGCACATGTCTAGTAAATATACAGTTGTGTGAAAAAGTATTTGCCCCCTTTCTGATTTTTTATTTGTTTGCATATTTGTCACACTTAAATGACTCAGATCGTCTAACAAATTTTTTTATTACACAAAGACAACCCGAGTAAATAAAAAATGCAGTATTTAACCACTTGCCGACCAGTGCACGACGATATACATCGGCACAATGGCACGGCTGCGCAAATGGGCATACAGGTACGTCCCCTTTAAGAAGCGACATTGTGAGCACGCGTGCCCGCCCACCGCGTGCTCCGTGACCATACCCGCTGCCTTGATGTCCGCCGGTGTCCCGTGATCGTGTCACGGACCGGCAGAACAGGGATATAATGCCTATGTAAACAAGGCATTTCCCCGTTCTGCCTAGTGACAAGACAGAGAGCTACTGCTCCCTGTCATCGGGAGCAGTGATCGCTGTCAAGTCAGTGGTAGCCCATCCCCCCCACAGTTAGAATCACTCCCTAGGACAAACCTAACTGCTTGATCGCCCCCTAGTGTTTAACTCCTTCCCTGCCAGTGTCATTTATACAGTAATCAGTGCATTTTTATAGTACTGATCGCTGTATAAATGACAATGGTCCCAAAAGTGTCCGATGTGTCCGCCATGATATCGTCATCACGATAAAAATCGCCGATATTACTAATAAAAAAAAAAGAAATAAACATGCCATAAAACTATCCCCTATTTTGTAGATGCTATAACTTTTGCGCAAAGCAATCATTATACCCTTATTGTGGGTTTTTTTTTTTACCAAAAATATGTAGAAGAATACATATCGGCCTAAACTGAGGAAAAAATTAGTTTTTTTATATATTTTTTTGGGGATATTTATTGTAGCAAAAAGTAAAAAATATTCAAAATTGTCGCTCTTTTTTTAGCGCAAAAAATAAAAACCGCAGAGGTGATCAAATACCACCAAAAGAAAGCTCTATTTGTGGGGAAAAAAGGATGTCAATTTTGTTTTGGTGCAACGTCGTACGACCGCGCTATTGTCAGTTAAAGCGACCCAGTGCCGAATCGCAAAAAATGCTCTGGTCAGGAAGCGGGTAAATTCTTCTGGGGCTGAAGTGGTTAAATGATGGTTTCATTTATTAAGGCAAAAAAGCTGTTCAAACCTGCCTGGCTTTATGTGGAAAAGTAATTGCCCCCTAAACCTAATAACTGATTGTGCCACCCTTGGCGGCAACAACTGCAATCAAGCGTTTGCGATAACTGGCAATGAGTCTTTCACATTGCTGTAGAGCAATTTTGGCCCACTCTTCTTTGCAGAATTGTTTTAATTCAGCCACATTGGAAGGTTTTCCAGCATGAACGGCCTGTGTAAGGTCATGATACAGCATTTCAATGGGATTTAAGTCCGAGCTTTGACTAGACCACTCCAAAACCTAAATTTTGCTTTGTTTGAACCATTTGGTGGTGGACTTGCTGTTGTGTTTCGGATCATGGTCCTGCTGCATAACCCAAGTGCACTTGAGCTTGAGGTCACAAACTGATGGCCGGACATTTTCCTTTAGGATTTTCTGGTAGATCTTAGAATTCATGGTTCCATCAATTATTAAAGTCATCCAGGTCCAGGTCCTGAAGCCGCAAAGCAGCCCCAGACCATCATGCCACCACCACCATGTCTGATTGTTGGTATGATATTCTTGTTATGAAATGCTCTATTAGTTTTATGCCAGATGTAACAGGATGCACACCTTCCAAAAAGTTACATTCTTGTCTCATCAGTCCACAGAATATTTGCCTAAAAGTCTTGGGGATAATCAAGATGTTTTTTGGTAGATGTGAGATGAGCCTTTGTGTTCTTTTTGGTCAGCAGTGGCTTTGGCCTTGGAACTCTCCCATGGATGCCATTTTTGCCCAGTCTCTTTCTTATTGTTGATTAATGAACACTGATCTTACCTGAGGCAAGTGAGGCCTGTAGTTCTTTAGATGTTGTTCTGGGTTCTTTTATGACCTCCTGGGAGAGTCGTCGTCATGCTCTTGGAGTAATTTTTGTAGGCCGGCCACTCCAGGGAAGGTTCACCGCTGTTCCAAGCTATCTCAATTTGTGGATAGTGGCTCTCCGCGTGGTTCACTGGAGTTCCAAAGCCTTAGAAATGGCTTTGAAACCCTTCCTAGACCGATACATGTTTGTTTCTAATCTATTCTTGAATTTTTTGTGTGGCATGATGTGTGGCTTTTTGTGATCTTAACAGATTACAAAAAGCCACACATCATGCCACAAAAAAATTGCTTCATGCTTCACTTTGTCAGACAGCTTCTATTTACTGTATGTGGTTTCTTGATTCAACAGGTCTGGCAGTAATCAGGCCTGGGTGTGGCAAGTGAAATTTATCTCAGCTTTCCAAAAAAATGTGGTTAGTCACAGTTCATTCATGATTCAGCATGGAAGGGGGCAATTACTTTTTTCACATAGGGCCAGGCAGGTTTGAACAGCTTTGTTCCCTTATAATTTAAAAACTGCATTTTGGATTTACTTGTGTTATCTTTGTGTAATATTAAAATTAGTTTGATGATCTGAATCATTTAAGTGTGAGAAATATGCAAAAAAAAATAAAAAATCAGGAAGGGGGAAACTACTTTTTCACACAATTGGTACGTGATTCTGCTCTTCCGGGTAGGGGACATGCCAGCTGTGCTGTTATTAGTCACAGTACAAGCCAATCAGCGGGTGCCAGCCAATAGATGACAGCTGGCACTCGCTAATCGGCGAGGAGAAAGACAGAATACAGCTCTGTCCTGTCAGTGGGGGTGTGCCAGTTTTTGTTTCTCTAAAAACCAGCACATCCCTTAGTGAAAGCACAATACACACAAAAACACTGCTTAGGAACAGATTTAACTCTTTGATCGTGCTAGATGTTTAACACTTTAATAGCCAGTGTCATTAGTACAGTGACTGTGCATATTTTTAGCACTAATCACTGTATTAGTGTCACTGGTTCCCACAAAGTTTCAAAAGTGTTAGAGTGCCCGCCATACTTTTGCAGTCCCGCTAAAGGGCGCTGATCGCCACCATTCCTAGCATAAAAAAATGTTTTAAATACAAATTGCAGTAAATATACTATAGTTTGTAGACGCTATAACTTTTGTGCAAACCAATCAATATACGCTTATTGGGATTTTTTACATATTTTTTATTGGATATGTTTTATAGCAGAAAGTAAAAAATATTGTTGTTTTTTTATAGCACAAAAAATAAAAAACCCAGGGATGATCAAATGCCAACAAAAGAAATCTCTATTTGTGCGTCTTTTGGTCCATTTCAGGTCCGAATTCAGCCAAAAATTCGGGCTGACATTGGACCTAAAAAGATGAACCAGGACGCACCGGGCCCCTGCTGTGAGCCGCATGCGGCGATAGTGTGAACCCGGCCTTAAAGCCCAGAGATGATGCTCCCCCACGCTCTGGTGGTGAACTGCCCCTATATTGGTCTTGATGATGTCAATACCTTGGACCATTGGAGCTTAGAGGAAAAGGCACTATCGGGACTGGTCTAGCAGCACACAAGAGCAGAAGATCGGGTAAGTAAATCTACTTTTTTGTGTCCCCCTAGACCTAAACAAGCAATTAATCCTTGCAGCACAGGCCCACTACCAGGGATAATTCTAAAGTTTCTCAGAATTCAGCTTTAAGGCAGAGAACATCAGATAAATGTTAAAATCAGGGTATAAAGCTGTGCAGTATGCAGGGGAAATTATAAAATGATAGATTGCTGTATACTGGAGTTCCGCTTTAAGCAGTCATCCATCTCTTGACTAAGATGCAGTGGCGGTGCGTCCATTAGGGGCGCTCGGGCGCCGCCCCCTCTCTCCAGCCACCCCCTCTGTGTACTATAGATAGATTCATGCATTGCACAAATTTATCCACGGCCGCTGTAGTAGCCACCCCCTAATTCAGGAGTCCAGCGCCCTTTCAGGCATCTGAATTACAGAGGGGGGGGGGGTGTTTTTGAAGCACCTGATTAGAGCCACAGGCTCTAATAGGCTTCAAAAGTGGTGCATTGCACTCGCAGTGCACACAGGTTTGTTAGCAAAGCAAATTAATATTTGCTTTGCTAACACAGAACCGCCTCTCAGCCAATCAGGAGGCCTGGATGTAATACCAGGGCACCTAATTGGCTGAAGGCAGAGGCGATCCCATTGGCGCCAAGGGATACAGGAAGAAGACACGCACGGAGAAGTCGGAGGACACAGCATCCATCGCCGCGCTACTGTCCCACAGCTCGCCACCCGATCAGCTGCCTGACACGCCATCACGATGGGGTAAGTGCCGGGCAGACAGCGGGCGGGCGGAGGGGCGCACTGGCTGCATATTATGGGCACAAAGGCTTCAATTGATGGGGCACAGTTGGATGCATTTGATGAGCACAGGGTCTGCATATTATGGGCACAGAGTCTGCAAATGATGGGCACAGTTGGCTGCATTTGATAAGGACAGAGTCTGCATATTATGGGCACAGTTGGCTGCATTTGATAAGGACAGAGTCTGCATATTATGGGCACAGTTGGCTGCATTTGATGGACACAGAGTCTGCATATGATGGGCACAGAGTCTGCATATGATGGGCACTGTGGCTAAATATTATGGGTACAGTTGGCTGCATATGATGGGCACAGAGTCTGCATATGATGGGCTCAGTTTGCTGCATATGATGGGTACAGTGGCTGCAATTGATGTCTTTGTTTTAGTATTTTTCAGAAATTTTCTGTTCGGTTGCGCCCCCCCAAAAAAATTTTGAGCACCAGCGGCCACTGCTAAGATGTATTGTGATACAGTATAATACAGTAGTAAGTAATATTATTTGTTAAATTACATATCCCAGCATACTCTACCAAAAAAAAAAAAGGCAGCCATGGTGGATAGCTAGCAGAACCAACCTCCCCATACTGCATATTCCAAACCAGTTCCTAAGGGGCCTGTTTATAAAAGCCTGAAGTCACACTTTTCACTTCTCTCGCCCAGTATTCTTGCATGATGTACAAATCTTTCATTATTCGTCTCATCAGCTTCCCTGATGAGAGGAGTACCTAATGTGCATTACACTTCAAAGGAGATCATTTTACCACCAACTGAAATTATAATTATCTTTGATCATATGAGTTATGAGGCTAAATTTTCTTGGTAGAAATGAATGTATTATGGGCATAATAAAGTATTTTTTTTATACTACAGGGGTAGAAGGAAAGCATGGAAGAAATGAAGTTCAGATAGATGGAGAGGATTCAAGAGAGGTGAAAGTAGGGGGTGCAGAGAGGCATAGGAATGCTCAGTTAGGAGACACAGAGAGAGTTATATACAGTAAAGTGTGCTATAGAAAGGCAGCTTGAAGTGAAGGAGGGGGTACAGCGAGAAAAGGAGGGGATGCAGAGTAGAGAGAGGGGCAACAATGTGGTGCAGAGAATAGAGGTGCAAGCAGGGGATGGAGAGTAAAGAGAGGTAAAACAAGGGTGTGCAGAGTAGAGAGAGGTGCAAGCAAGGAATGCAGAGTAAAGAGCGGCAGAAGAATTGGGTGCAGAGTAGAGAGAGGTTTAAGCAGGGGGTGCAGAATAGAGAGAGGTGCAAGATGGGGGTGCATGGTAGGGAGAGGTGCAAGAAAGGGGTGCGTTCAACTCTAATAAGACAAGGGTGTCCACATTGTTCTTCCACAGATACATAAGGGTGGGTAAGCACTGTCACCCTAGAACAGGAAGTGTGCTACTGGCAGGAGCACCAGGTGAAAATTAAGGGAAAAAAAATCATGAAATGAGAAAACTAATGCAACCACCACACCTAAGGACTGGTAAGCTGCAATATATTTCATTTTTGGTTTTTCTTTGTTGTTATGTTTCAGCATGAGAGCCATGGAGCTAGCACTTTCAGGAGAGTTCAGCAATGGCAGACTCCATTCATTACCTCCTTTAAAAAAAAGAGGTTGCATCAATGCCAGGAACATGCCAAAATGAATGTGGGGAATCCATTTAAGGGAAATAACAGAATTTGCTGACAGAACCACAAACACACAAAAGATAACATGTCTTACGTTGCTGAGAAAGTGAGTCACCTCTAATGAGGCACGGTGACATTAGGGCCGGAGAACATGCATCTGCTGAATGCTGCAAATTGGTGTAATGGAGCAGAGGTCAGGAAAACAGATGGAGCTGTGCACTCAGCACAAAGGGTGGACATCTGTGCACTGACCATTGCATGGCCATCATCTACAACCTGGGCACACACACCTGGCCTTCTGTCCAGCTGGATTTACTTTACAAATAGTGTTGTGGTCGATTTTCAAAAAGCATCTCTAGTGCCTTCCAGGATTACAAATACACTAATATGACCAAACGTGTGTGAACGCCCCCAAATGACTGCATTTCCAGTGAAGGGTAGCTTTAATGCTACAAGACACAAAGATATTTTACACAATTGTGCGCTTCCAACCATGTGGGAACAATTTAGGGAAGGTCCTCCCTTCACCTCCAGCATGACTGTGCCCCGGGCACAAAGCCAGCTCCATAGACATGGAATAATGAGGTGGCCAGCACAGAGCCATGCCTTTAACCCTACTGAACACCTTTGGCATGGCTCCCAACTGTACCTCATATGGTGGGACTGTCCCTCTATGCAACCAAATCCCTCTGTCTCTCCTAGGTTTTGGTCTGATGTATGAGCCTTTAAACATTTACTGCTTAAGACATGTTATACTGCACTAAACCTTTCCTCTATATTATTGCATGTGTTAATTTGAAAAACATTATAAAGCAAATAGTGGTAAAAAATAAAAAATAAAAAGAAGCAATTTTGGGTTTCTCCAATCATTTCTAGCATATTAGTTCTCCATGGTGTAGCCTGGGGCATGACAGGGGTGTGTGATTTGCCTACATGCTGCTTAAGGGTGTTCTGTCATCTCAGGATATTGGGAGTTCAGAACGCTCACAACCTTCGAAGACCTTTGTACATCTTTCCAATCTCCACAACACACCATCTCTTTGCTTTGTATATGATGCTCTTCTAATGCCGTGTACACACGGGTGGACTTTCCGACTGGACTGGTCCGACGGACCGAATCCGGCGGACAATCCGACCGTGTGTGGTCTGCATCGGACTTCCGACGGACCGTTTCGGACGGAAATCCGACGGACTTTAGATTTTAAACCTGCTTCAAATCTTTACGTCGTAACTCCGCCAGACTCATTTCCTAACGGAAAGCCCGTTCGTCTGTATGATGGTCCAACGGACCAGATACGACGCAAGGGCAGGGTACTGCATTTCGCGCTCGCTGCAATAGGAAAAACAAATTTTCCTATTGCGGCGAGTGCGAGGCGACGATGTCCCTTAGGTCTGGTATGGATTTTAAGCGCCCCCCCCCCCTCCTGAACCGTACCAACATGGGTGGTGGGTGCTTTGGGGGAGCCCTGTGGCCCCCCCCCACCCCAAGGCACCTTGTCCCCATGTTGAGGACAAGGGCCTCTTCCCGACAACCCTAGCCGTTGGTTGTCGGGGTCTGCGGGCGGGGGGCTTATCGGAATCCGGGAGCCCCCTTTAATAAGGGGGCCCCCAGATCCCGACCCCCCCCCCCCACTCTATGTGAATGAGTAAGGGGTACATCGTACCCCTACCCATTCACCTAGGGAAAAAGTGTCAATAAAAAAAACACACTAGACAGGTTTTTAAAGTAATTTATTAGACAGCTCCAGGGGTCTTTTTCCGACTTCGCCGCTCTCTCCGGCCTCTTCTCCCGGTATCCGGTTCTTCTCCCGCTCTCCGGCCTCTTCTCCCGGTGTCCGGTTCTTCTGACGGCTCCTCCGCTATCTTCTGCCGCTCTTTTGTTAGCGGTGGCCCGGACTTCTACTATCTGTTCAATTATGCATCAGTACACCAATGTTGCATGTGCCCCCAAAGCCATGGTGTGTTTGTTCTACACTTGGGGTGTTTGCTTTGACCCTTTGTTGGGTAATAGACAAGCAGCAGGTTATATCTGACTTTATTATATATACCTAAGCTCCTGAAGAAGCGTGTCCACACATAACATGTAGAGCTGAGCTACAGCACACCTCCAATCACTCAACACCAAGTTTGTTGTAATACTATCAATCATGTCTATCAGAATGGTTTTGTGACCAAATAGACAGCTTACCAATGTTAGTGTAAGAAGGTGGTGTGTTATGTGCCAATCAGTCAATTATTGCGTTACCGTGAAAGGAAAATGTTTTAGCATTGTAAATTTTATATGTAATAAAGACATTTAAATTCTATAAACATTGTTATTGTGGTGCCTACAAAGTCCATCATCAATTCATCTATTTAGCCTGCCTCATTCTACAGTCATGGCTTATTAAAGGCCAGGGCTGTGTTTTTTTTTTTTTGTAGGGGTTCCCAATCTGATCTGCCTCGGTAGTAAGGTCTAATTGAAGTAATTTCAAGCCTCATCTCCGGTCAGTGCCATCTTAATAGCATCATGGGCCCCTACCAGGGAGATGGTGACTTGCCGTGGCAAATAGTGGGTGTGGCTAAATGATGCTACATATTGGGCGTGGCTTTTTATTCTGATTAGAGACAAATAAACACAACCTGGGAATTATACCAAAATAAATTCACCCTGAACACATTGTCCCCCACTCTCACCCTATATACACTGACCCACGTTACCCTGTAATAATTTTGGCCACAATTTTTTTTTTCATGTTATTATTTATCTTTTTTTACAATTTTATTATTTTTAATAATTTTTTTCACAACGCTGTTGGGGGGTGTTTAGCGAGACATCAGGTGTCTAAACAGACCCCCCGATGTCTCACTTTTGGAGCAGAGAAAAG
This sequence comes from Lithobates septentrionalis, assembly GCA_037952835.1. Lineage (NCBI taxonomy): Eukaryota > Metazoa > Chordata > Amphibia > Anura > Ranidae > Lithobates > Lithobates septentrionalis. The sequence goes on along the minus strand of JBBDGP010002561.1, from coordinate 594,495 downwards.
GAATTGGGGACATAAGATTCCCCATTCCCTTTCTCTGCAGCCTCAGCTGCACTGAAGATGAATGAATGGCAAGCACTCTGAGGCTTCCTCCTGTTCATTCACAAACTGAAGCATAGTAAACCCAGTTTCAGTACTGATCACTCGCTGTGTTCATAAGGAAAAGGATGGGGCCAGTAAGTATGATATGCCCTCCACCCTCTTCTACTGCTCCCCATCTGAAGTTTCCCTGTGCCCCACAGCAGCCAGCAAGAGGAGAGGGAAACTGGCAGCGCTTTGCATGACAGGCACATGGCAGGGGGCACACAGTGGGGGTCCAGACAGCAAGAGGAATCGCATGTGGAGGGGGCGATCAATGCAGCAGGTGGGGAAATTACTGTCTCTTCCTGCTGCAGCTGAAAGCTGGCAGGAGGAAGGAGATACAGGCTTTCAGCTGTTGCAGGAAGAGCCACACAGATGATCGGTTCCAGTAATTACATCCACTGGCCACACCGATTGGGGGTGCACCTCTCAATGCGGTGTCCAGGGCACATCTCCCCACTTAGTTTCGGCCCTGTGATAAGAAAACCACAGACATTGGAAATGTACAAATTGCTCCACACTTATTGAATGACTAGATCTCCTAAATGATATAATACACACAAAACCTATGGCCATAGACAGACACCATAGAGTAACTTCATATTACCTGGCCTGCAAAAAAAGTATACAAGGATAGCAGGAAGTTCAGATATTTTATATCACATCCCCCTCAATAATCCTTTAGAGTTAAGTATTCCTTGCCAATGCCATCCTCATCATTATCAGACTCCCAGACATTGTGGACTTTTTTTTAAACATATATCACAAAACAAGGTGCTTCGCCGGGGAGATTTCCCCACCTATTTTCACCCTTTCCCCACTTCCCCCGCACCCATTCCCTTCTACAGTATCTGTTACTACATGCCCAGTTCCCCTCGCTTATTCACAAACTACGCAGACTCCCTATGGACATGTTTTACCATAGATCATCCGCGGTCACTTGCACTGGTAGTCTTCATCTGTAACTTTGTGTATGACATCTGAGACCGATGTGGGGCAATATGTATATGTAGACATGATGGATTAAATAATTTCTATGTTGCATAACCCAATTGGTTTCCTTGTTTTAATGAAATCTAACCAGAAAGAAAGTTAGTGGGTATGCCTTTGGGATGAATTGGAACGTTGATTGTGTGCCAGATCTTCTCATCCAACGTCAGTACCTGAGGTCATAGATGCTCTTTTTTGGCTGAATGTGCACAAATTACCATAGACAGAAAACAAAACCTTGTGGAAACCCTTCCCAGAAGAGTGGAGGCTGTTTAAGTGGCAAAGTAACTGGGGGATCCATAGTGGAGAAGGATCTGGGGGCTTTGGTAGATCATAAGCTCAATAATAACATGCAATGCCAAGCTGCGGTTTCCAAAGCGAGCAAAGTCCTTTCTTGTATTAAGAGAGGTATGGACTCCAGAGAGAGAGATATCATTTTGCCCCTGTACAAATCATTAGTAAGACCTCATCTGGAATATGCAGTTCAGTTTTGGGCACCAGTTCTCAAAAAGGATATCGGGGAACTGGAGAAAGTGCAGAGAAGGGCAACCAAACTGATAAGAGGCATGGAGGAGCTCAGCTAGGAGGAAAGATTAGAGGAACTGAATTTTTTCACTCTTGAGAAGAGGAGAATAAGGGGGGGGATATGATCAACATGTTCAAATATATAAGGGATCCATATAGTGAACTTGGTGTTGAGTTATTCTCTTTACGGTCAACACAGAGGACAAGGGGGCACTCTTTACGTCTAGAGGGAAAGAGATTTCTTCTCCAAATACGGAAAGGTTTCTTCACAGTAAGAGCTGTGAAAATGTGGAATAGACTCCCGCCAGAGGTGGTTCTGGCCAGCTCAATAGATTGCTTTAAGAAAGGCCTGGATACTTTACTAAATGTACATAATATAACTGGGTACTAGCATTTATAGGTAAAGTTGATCCAGGGAAAATCCGATTGCCTCTTGGGGGATCAGGAAGAAATTTTTTCCCCTGCTGTAGCAAATTGGAGCATGCTCTGCTGGGGTTTTTTGCCTTCCTCTGGATCAACTGTGGGTATAGAATTGGGTATATTGGATTGTACAATATTTTTTATTTTATTTATTTATTTTTATGGTTGAACTGGATGGACTTGTGTCTTTTTACAGCCTGACTATGTAAAGTGGGTCCCAACTCCATATTAATGGCCATGGTTTTGGAATGCAAAGACCAACAAGCTCATAAAGGAATGATGCTCAGGAGGCCACACTTTTAGCCACAGGGTCTTATACAGCGGGTAAAATAAGTATTGAACACGTTACTATTTTCCTGGGTAAATATGTTTCTAAAAGTGCCATTGACATGAAAAATTAAGAACCAATGCAACCCATACATACAAAGAAACCAAAACAAATAAGTTCAGAAAATAACTTAAAGAGAAGTTCCACCCGAGGTCCAGTAAAAAAAAAAAAAAAAAAAAATTAAAAGTCAGCAGCTACAAATACTGCAGCTGCTGACTTTTAATTGGACACTTACCTGTCCCAGGGTCCAGCGATGTGGGGGATCAAAGCCCCGCTCGTCTCCCCCTCCGTTCAGCGGCGCCGGCATTGCAACTGTGGGCGCCGGGCTGTGGCTTCACAGCCTGGCACCCACTGCGCATGCGCGAGCGGCGCCGCGCGCTGTGATTGGCCGCTTAGTCACCTGGGACCTGTAATGGGTCCCAGATGATTGACAGGAGGGAGGGAGCAAAGCTGAGCCCTTCCTGTGCCGAGGGGGAAGTGATGTCACCAGCCCAGGCACTGGAAGAGGCAGACTACGAGGGACCACCTAGCAACAGGCATTTAGAGGTAAGTAAAAAAAAAAAAATATCCAAATGTTTTTTTGTATGTTTTTATTTTTTATTTTTCATGTAGTTTTTTTTTTTGGGTGGAACCCCACTTTAAGTGTAATAAAATGGATCGACACAGGGAAAAAGTATTGAACACATGAGCAAAGGGAGGTGCAATAGGGCATGGAAAGCCAAGACACCAGCTAAAATCTATCAGTAATTAGAAAGCAATCCTGCCCCTTGTCAGTGCAAATCAATATCAGCTGGTTCAGTCTCAAGTGATGGTCTATAAAAAGGTGTCCCATAACCAAGGTGTCACACAAAAAACATCTCATGATGGGAAAAAGCAAAGAGCTCTCTCAAGACCTTTGCAACCTTTGTATGTACAGATTGCATGGGTTGCTACTGATATGTGGTGAAAATTTCATGTGAATAGCACACCCTTTAAGGGCTCATGCACACTACAGCTAAAAAAAAACAAAAAAAACAGTTTTTACAGGCATTTGAGCTTTTATTATTCTGCCTAAAAGCTTGTGCTTTTTTGTGCTCTCTTGCATGTTTTTATTGAGCTTATTTGAGCATTAGCGTTTTTTCACAAACCCTTCTCATTTTTGCTATTTTTTTTGTTTTTTTGCGATCTTCTTTGCGCTTTTTCATGCTATTTTGTGCATTTCTGGGCATTTTGGCATAATTTCTGCTCGAAATCTCCTCTCAAAAACGCAAGTTTGGTGGGGGTTTATTTCTGCCTGAAAACGCCATAGTATGCATGGACACATTGGGGGTTATTTACTAAAGGCAAATCCACTTTGCACTACAAGTGCAAAGTGCACTTGAAATTGCACTGAAAGTGCAGTCACTGTATATCTGAGGGGGACATGCAAGGAAAATAAAAAAACAACATTTTAGCTTGCACATAATTGGATAATAAAATCAGCAGAGCTTCCCCTCATTTCAGATCTACCCCTCAGATTTACAGCGACTGCACTTCCAAGTGCACTTTCAGTGCAATTTCAAGTGCACTTTGCACTTGTAGTGCAAAGTGGATTTGCCTTTCGTAAATAACCCCCATTGGCTAACATTTAAGGGAGTTTCCAGGCAGGAAAAATGAAAGCTCAAAAAAGCTCAAAAGCCAGTAAGAGCAGCTTCTTTGAGATGCAGTGTGCATGAGCCCTTAGGGCCCTTTCACACTGGGGCGGGCGTCGGCGGTAAAGCGCCGCTATTGTAAGCGGTGCTTTACCGTCGGTTTTACCCCCGCTAGCGACCGAGAAATGGTTAAAAACCACCGCAAAGCGCCTCTGCAGAGGCGCTTTGCCGGCGGTATAGCTGCACCGTCCCATTGATTTTAATGGGCAGGAGCGGTGTACACTCCGCTCCTTCACCGCTCCGAAGATGCTGCTAGCAGGACTTTTTTTACCGTCCTGCCAGCGCATCGTTTCAGTGTGAAAGCCCTCGGGGCTTTCACACTGGAATGAAAGCAGTGGCACTTTCGGGTCGGTTTGCAGGCGCTATTATTAGCGCAATAGCGCCTGCAAACTGCCCCAGTGTGAAAGGACCCTTAGAAATAGAGATATCTAAAAAAAAAAAAAAAAAAAAAAAAAGGTGACCAATAGGGTATTGCCAGCAGGAGATTCGCTGAAGTGTATATAATATAATAATAATAATAAAAAAAAAAAAAAAAAAACACAAGACAAAAAAGTGGTGTCACACAAACAAATATTTTATTACATGTTCCCTCTTAATTTGCAGAAAATAAATACGAGTGCATATTTCTCAGTAGGCTTTCCTACAAAAAAGCGTTACTATGTAGCCCCGCCCCCCAGACATATTGCGCATTTAAACTACTGCGACTCTCCTGATCGACACAGGGGGCGGAGTCAACTTTGGGACAGGAGTAGAAAAAAAAAAAAAATAAGACACAAAAACTGTTCAGCGTTTGACTCTTGTCCGATATCCTTGTGCTGCTGAAGAAGCCTGCAATAAGTGGATCCACACCTACTACATCGCTCAGCAATGCTTCACAGGCCCCCCCAACAAAGCAATGAACCCCGTAGCGGCTGAAACGGCCTAGTAGCGGCCCCCCGATAGCCCTCCCTGGCGCCTGCAGCAATACAGGTAAGGATAAGAGCTGTACAACTAGATACACCCAAGAGTAAAAAGCACATTGTGACAGCAAATAAGCAAAGCCTGACATCTGTCAAGGTGCAGTAATCATGGCATGACTTCAAAAGTAAACCTCCTTACTTCCAGCGGAGGCAGCCATTTGTGAGGGAGACATATTCATAACAAAAAAAAAAACGCAGCTCAAGATCGGTTTAGCGTACAAAACCGTTTCCTTGACCACATAGCTGAATTCTCAACGCTGAGCAACTGCTGCTTAGTTTTTGTTTTTTTTAAATAAAAATCAATCGTCAAACGTTCAAATGTACAGCTGCCATCAAGGACATAGGAAGCCCCCTCGGCACAGCAAAACTAAGTGCAACAGCCACCAATGGAATTTTGGATTACTGAAACAAGGACACTGAACTGCGATTGATTACCATAGGATTGCAGCAAGTTGCCTCTGTAAATAAACCTACTGGCTCTTATTTATAAAAGTGCCTAGAAGAAGAGTTGTTGGCCGCAATGGGTAACAAAGTGCAGTTCTTCCTTCAGGCACTTTAATAAATAAAGGCCGCGAAAATTTGCACTGATCGCTACAAATGTGCCAATCTGTTGAGCTAAGTCACTGATCGCTCAAAAAGAGCAACAATTAAAAAACACGATTACAAAAAAAGAAAAAAAAAAAAAAAAGTCACTTTGGTTGCTCCATTGATTAAACAAAAATATTCTTTAGACAATTAAGCGCAATCATATCTGTTACAAAAAAAAAAAAAGGATTCACGGGAACGAGATAAATTAGGGCCGAGGCACATGGACGTCTCTTGACCTGCCTCTCCTGAGGCTTTGGTGGCCAAAAAAAAAAAAAAAGGGGGTGGGGGGGGGGGGGGGGATACAAGTCAGAGATGAAGCACAGAGCAGAACCATAGACAGCCGACCGTTTTCAGAAACGATCGATCCGCCAGCTATTGTGGTGGTTGGCCTGACCAATGAGCAGCAGAGAAAAGTGCCCCCCCATGTACAACGTTTGACTTCATTGGAGCCCCACAAGCTCATATACAATAACACTACCCACCCAATGAAGAAGGGGGGGAAAAAAACAAGACGTGGTACTTCATCTCAGAAAAAAGTATAATAAACATAAAACCCCCCCCCCCCAAAACTTCATTCTACCCGCTTTTTACCCTGATTTTTGTATTTTGCACTTTACCAAGCAGAAATAACTGTGAAGTCTTTAAGAAACAATGAATATTTTAATAATTTCCTTCATATAAAATGGATTCTCAGTTGCTGTTATATAAGAGGACCTTTCCTTATGTCCATTCAGGGCAAAGTGACAGTCTATGTAAACCCCACCCACTTAGCCTAGGTTCACCCATATGCAGGAAACAGTGATCCCTGTGCGTTTCCCACACCACATTGCAATCGCACTGTGTTTGTGACCTGCTGCAGGTAACAATACAAAGTTAACGACATCACAAATGCCGTGCGGTTTGCCCGCACCGGATTGCATGATACAAAACCACTATGCGATGCAGTTGCGGTGCGGCTCCAAAAAAAAAAAAAAAAAAAAAAAAAGTGCTTCTACCTGAATGGACTCAAATCATACCGCACTGAATCGCATGTGAAGTGCACAGGAATGCGGTGTGGTTCACATGCGGGTTATAGTGTGAACTGGAGCTGCGGGGGGTGACCTGGGATAAGAGGTGAGGGTTAAAACAAAAACTTATCAAAGTCTCTCAGGAAGGCTTCTTATCTAATGCTGATGCGACTTCTGTGAGTAAGGTTGCACTGAAGTCTGATCAAGCAAGTGGCACTGGAAATCGCATTGCAAATGATATGGGGGGGTGGAAAAGCAATGCAAACGTGTCAAAAATGCATAGGGTGTTATTTACTAAAACTGGAGAGTGCAAAATCTGGTGGCATAGAATCAAATCAGCTTTTAGGTTTTAGCCCACATTCACACTGAGGGCGGGTTTGAAATCGCACGAGTTCAGCTGAACTCGCATGATTTCAAACCGGCATTTCAGTTCGACTTCGAGGGCGATTTGACAGACATCTGTGCGGGTTCATGCACAGATGTCTATTGAAATCGCCCCCACCGAGGTCACCAAAAGTAGTGCAGAAACTACTTTTGTGAATCGGTGCGGCGCCGCAAAGTTGGCGTCGCACCGATTCGAACGGTGCCGTTGTCGGCAATAGGTTCTGATTTGGCATGCGATTATGCCAGATCGGCCCAATGTGAACGTGGCCTTATTGTTAAAACTTAATTGAGCAAGCTGAAGTTAGAAGCCGATTGGTTATCATGCACAGCTGCACCAGATTTTGCACTCTCCAGGTTTAGTAAATCAACCCCGTTGTGCTAAATTTAACACACCGCAGCAAAAAAAAAAAAACGCATGTGTTTTTTCAGTCGGAAAGTGTAAAAGCAAACTTATTGCTCCCCTTTGCCGCACTGTCATAGCGCCTCAAAATACCTGGTGCTTCCAGCTATAGAGAATCATGTGACCTGATCCAATGATGCAGTGCTTGATCTGCGCAGCTTATCAACAGGCCAAAAACAGTGTCATGTTAGGAGGATGATGATGTCATTCTTGCATAAACTCGAATACCATCAGACACAGGATTTATACAGGGCTTGACTTTCAAAAGCGATGGAGCAGTGGGAGAGGCGAATATAACGAACTTGGTCTCTGGACTTTTAAAAGAGGCGCCTTTACTTTGTCCATTCAATCTCTAGAACTGGTTTTGGGGGATCAGTTTCCACTGAACTCAGAATAAAGGCCAGGCACCAATTTACACAGTTCTATACAAAACTGCAGCACTGAACTACACAAAGGTTGCCTTTTCATTTACCAACTGACGCCCCCTATCAAAGATCAAGCTTTACAACAGGAATCATATAGGGAAGGGTTACGACCTCTGTGAGTTTTATTCCTGACCTCGATACAACCGACAGAGGACCTCCTGAGAAGACCTCTGTTTTATTGCCCGTATAGAAAGTCTAATGAGAGTGCCAAACCAAAGGTCTAGGACTAGGAGTCCCAAAAATTTTGATATTAGCAATGGTTCATAACAAGGAAAAACCAAGACATTCAACGCATTTCAGGGTCTCAAAGATCCCACCCTTCTTTAGGGCTCAGGTCTTAGGCTGGGTTCACACCTCTGACGGATGCGGCTCGCACAGCAGGGGTCCGGTGCGTCCCCATTCTCCGGTTCAGGGATGAACCTGGGCCGAATTTGTGCCTGAATTCGGCCCTGAAACTAAGCCAAAGAAGCTCCGCAGCCGCAACGGAGATATGTGAACCGGCTCCATAGAGAGCCGGTCACAATCTCCTGTTGCGCGAATTGGATGTGAAGAAATCCGCATCCAATTCGCATAGGTGTGAACCCAGCCTTATAAGAGTTTAGGAGAATAAATGGCACGGTCATTGGGATTGTGTGCAGGATGAATGAAGACAGCCCAGAATCATGGTATCCCTAACACACACCCTACAATTAACCCTGGCGATTGGGCCATTTCCGAGTTCTAACTACAGTGAAACCTCGGATTGCGAGTAACACGGTTTACGAGCGTTTTGCAATACGAGCTATTTTTTTAAAAAAATCCTGACTCGGTTTGCGAGTGTTGTTTTGCAAGACTAGCAGGATTCCAGCCACTGGGGTGTGCAGTACCGCATTTGGCCTGAGGTGCGGGGGCGCTGGTGACGCTCGGAGACACTCTGTTCCAGAGTGTCTCTGAGCGCCCCCGCACCTCTGGCCAAATGCGGTACTGCATACACCAGCAGTGACTGTGGAACCAATTAGCGGAGTCTCCATCCTATGGGGAAACTCGCTTTGTTTACAAGCATGCTTCTGGAATGGATTATGCTCGTAATCCAAGGTACTACTGTACTTATATTACCTGAGCCCTGGGGAAAGGGGGAGATCTTTGAGCTCCTGAAATTCATTGGCTGTTTGCTTTCATTTGTATGAACCAATAGTAAAAGTATTTTGACTCGTAGAGCTTTGGTTTGGCTCTCTCATAGATGGATTTTTAACTCTGGGTCCCCCTCCTTAAGTGGCGCCCTATTTTTGTTAAGAGCCGACTCACCAGAGCCACTGTGCCCCTGTTTGAATCCAAATCACCAACTGAGAAGCTGAATCCAGTACCTCATTTACACTTGTTGCCCTATTCAGACAATACTTAGCTTTTTCATAATAAATGCAAAGCATTCTGTGATGGGAAGAGGTGGAGAGGCGAGGTGGTGGCATCCTGCTCTCCACCTTGTCCAATCATAGAACGCTTTGCATTCATTCAGAAAAAACAAAAGCATTCTCTGAATGGTGCCCATGCCAAGTGGCTGACCTCCTGTGTTCAGTAGGGCAGAATGTTAGCTGCTCGGCGTGGGATCCTGGAAGCAAGTGGAGATCACTAAAGCAGCGGTGTCTACTACAGAGATTTCCAGCTTCCAGGGGCATTGGCTGGGTATGGTATATACTAGGGCTGGGGAAAAAAATCGATTTAAATCTTGAATCGAGTTGAGAGGTCAAATGGATTAAAAATTTAAGCAAATCATTTTAGTTTTTTTTTGTCACTGCGCCGGTCCTGAGGAGCTGCGGGCAGGAGTTTTTAGGTGAGGCCGCGGCTTTGGCCTAGTCCGCAAGGTCGGACACCGTGGACTAGGCCGAAGCCTTGACTAAAAACTCCTGCCTGCTGCTCCTCAGGACTGGCGCGGTGTCCAAAAAGTAAATAAATAAAAAACTTGATTCGAATCGTGAATCGCGTTTTTTTTTTTTTAAGAAAATCGCTGATTTTTTTTTTTTAGAAATTCGCCCAGCCCTAGTATATACATAGTTATATTGGTCAAAGCTGGACCAACATGTCAGTGTATAAAATACCCATGCCTGGAATTGTTCTTCAACTCCCATCCTGTCTGTGTTCATGTCACTTCCTTTCCCAGGTGACAGCAGAATAGGAAGTTAGGGGATATCTCCCAAACATGGACACAGAAAGCGATAAAGCCTACAGAGGTGCCAACCCCTGATCCCTCCATCTAGTGATGATAAAAGGTTTTGGTAGGCTTTTACCTTATTAGCAGCTACTTTTCTTGGTTATCCAGGAGACACTGACATTTACACAGAGAAGGAAACCTGCACTGAGATGGCTTCTACTGTGCAATGGCACAGCTTTACCCATCCATCAGTGGTTAGGTCTCTGGTCCTCCATGATGACAGGAGTCATTGTAGACACTGTGATGCTCCCTATAGTTCAAGCAGAGATTTTTAACTGAATGGACATAGGCAGGCTGTACAAGGCAGTATCACAAATCCATCCTAGCACAAGTCTACTCTGTGCTACACATCCGAACCAGCTCTCCCAACTAGTAACGCTGCTTCTGACACCTCTGATGCATAGAACAAATGTACTTTGAGTGTGACATTTTGTTCCCATAAAAAAAAAAAAGGAGTAGAAAAAATAAGACAAGCCAAAAAACAAACAAACAAACAAAAAAAAAATCTCGATTGACTGGTGAATCTACAGGTAGACAGGTCAGCCTGAAAAACGCGGCTTGGTTGAAATATTAAGGTAAGCTCTTGTAACGGCACAGGTACACTGTACACTTCCAGTTTTGGCCCTTGGTATATTCCTAAAAAATAGATCTATATTTATATAGACAAAGAGGAGGGGAGAGGGTTAATCATCCACTCCTATATTTCTGAAAAGGTACGACATGGATTCTCCGTTGTGGATCCGTCGGATGGCTTCAGCGAGGATCATGCTGATGTCCACTGTCTTGATCTTGGGGCACTGCAGTTTCTGGACCTCGTGGGGGATCGTGTTGCTGACGATGACCTGGGAGAAGAGAAGAAGAAGAAGTCACACCATGATGAAGAGAAGGGCTAAAGAAGCCTGTAAGCCCCAGAAACCAATAGATCTTACCAATGGCTGAACCCTGAATTCTGATTGGTTGCCTTGAGTTATGAATGAAAATGTAACACTGACTTTTTATAGATTACCGACTTTGTATTATTCTTTCAGTATACCTACAAGTCATATCTGAAGTGATTTTATGTTTTTATTTTTCTTCTTCTCTTTGAATAGAATATTTTGACATGTGTATATAGACTTTTGGATATTATGTAAATGTTATATATGGACACGGCTTGGTCCTTAGTTGACTGTTAAGCTGAATTCTAATAAATAAAAATTTAATTATAAACGAAAAAAATAAAAATAAAGTAGTTTTCACATTTTAAACACCCACTATCATTGTCTCATTCATAAATTTCAAATACAGACAGGTAGAAGTCCCATCTAGAGGACACTTGTATGTCACACATCATTCCATAACCTTGCTAATAACGGATCTGAGAGAGTGTTTTATTTTATCTATTTATTACAAGTATTTATATAGCGCCGGTATATACACTCACCAGCCACTTTATTAGGTACACCTGTTCAATTACTTGGTAACACAAATTGCTAATCAGCCAATCACATGGCAGCAACTCAATGCATTCAGGCATCTAGACGAGGTGAAGAAGACTTGCTGAAGTTCAAACCGAGAATCAGAATGGAGAAGAAAGGGGATTTAGGTGACTTTGAATGTGGCATGGTTGATGGTGCGAGACGGGCTGGTCTGAGTATTTAAAGTGGTCGTAAAGGTTCGTTTTTTTTTTTTTTTTAATAACAAACATGTTATACTTACCTCCACTGTGCAGTTCGTTTTGCACAGAGTGGCCCCGATCCTGCTGTTCTGGGGTCCCGCGGCGGCTGTCTCAGCTCCTCCCCACTAAAGCTAACCCCCTCTGGGAAGCTCTTTCCTGAGGGGTTTAGCTTGTGGGCGCGCTCCCGTGTCATACAGTTGGCGTCCATAGACGCCAACTGTATGACTCTGTCCCGCCCCCCCGGTGGCCGCATCATTGGATGTGATTGACAGCAGCGCAAGCCAATGGCTGCGCTGCTATCAATCTATCCAATCAACGACCAGACTCAGTGGAGAAGAGGATGCCGGGGGACGCGCACAGCAGGTGAACGGGCTCAGGTAAGTAAAACGGGGGGGGGGAGGGGGCTGGGGGCCCATGACAGCAAGGTGTTTTTTCACCTTAATGCATAGGATGCATTAAGGTGAAAAAACACGAACCTTTACAACCCCTTTAAAATACAGATCTACTGGGATTTTCACTCACAACCGTCTCTCCGAAAAAGAGAAAATTTCCAGTGAGTGGCAGTGGTGTGGATGAAAATGCCTTGTTGATATCAGAGGAGAATGGGCAGACCGGTTCGAGATGACAGAAAGGCAACGGTAACTCAAATAACCACTCGTTACAACCAAGGTACGCAGAATACCATCTCTGAATGTACAACACATCGAACCTTGAAGCACATGGGCTACAGCAGCAGAAGACACACCGGGTGCCACTCCTGTCAGCTAAGAACAGGAAACTGAGGCTACAATTCGCACAGGATCTCCAAAATTGGACAATAGAGGATTGGAAAAACGTTGCCTGGTCTGATGAGTCTCAATTTCAACTGCGACATTCAGATAGTGGGGTCAGAATTTGGTGTAAACAACATGAAATCATGGATCTATCCTGCCTTACATCAACGGTTCAGGCTGGTGGTGTAATGGTGGGGGGGATATTTTCTTGGCACACTTTGGGCCTCTTAGTACCAACTGATCATTGTTTAAACACCACGATCTACCTGAGTATTGTTGCTGACCATGTCCATCCCTTTATGAATACAGTGTACCCATCTTCTGATGGCTCCTTCCAGCAGGATAATGCACCATGTCACAAGCTCCAATCATCTCACCACTGGACAATGAGGTCCCTGTACTCCAATGGCCTCCACACTCACCACATCTCATCCAATAGAGCACCTTTGGGATGTGGTGGAAGGGGAGATTCGCATCGTGGATGTGCAGCCGACAAATCTGCAGCAACTGTATGATGCCATCACGTCATTATGGACCAAAATCTCTGAGGAATGTTTCCAACATCTTGTTGAATCTATGCCAGGAAGAATGAAGGCAGTTCTGAAGGGGGTCCAACCCGGGACTAGCAAGGTGTACCTAATAAAGTGGCCGGTGATCGTATATCTATCTAGTAAGAGAGCACTGCCCAAAGACCTGCATGGAGAGACAGGAGTATCTTTTAAAAAAGGAAAGAGGCAAGCACAAGTCTGAAAGGAAGTCATGGGGTGGATTTACTTAAACTGGAGAGTGCAAAATCTGGTGCAACTGTGCATAGGAACCAATCGGCTTCCAGGTTTTTTTTGTCAATGCCTAATTGAACAAGCTGAAGCTGATTGGCTGCCATGCACAGATCCACCAGATTTTTTTTGCACTTTCTAGTTTTAGTAAATCAACCCCACAGTGTACAAAGCCATTTAGATTTTTTTTTCTTCTCTCTCTTTATATGTAGATCTATATATAGATCTCTCTCTCTATATATGTAGATCTATATATAGATTTCTCTCTCTCTATATATGTAGATCTATATATAGATTTCTCTCTATATATGTAGATCTATATATAGATCTCTCTCTCTCTCTCTCTCTATATGTAGATCTATATATAGATCTCTCTCTCTCTATATATATGTAGATCTATATATAGATCTCTCTCTCTCTATATGTAGATCTATATATAGATCTCTCTCTCTATATATATCTAACTAGATAGATTATATATATATATTTATAGTATGTTTTTATTACAAGGCCTTATATCTGTAGAAATAATATATGTTTAATCCATTTTTTAGGATGTGATGTTGGAAAAGTGTAGAAATATATTGAAAAAAAAAAAAAAAGCAGTGAGAGAGACAACTGAGTAAAACAGAGAAAGGCCGGATGTCCTCACCTCGTCTATAGCAGATTCTTCTATTAACCGTGGAGCATCGGAGGACAGGAGACCATGTGTGGCCATGACAAAGATTTTGTAGGCCCCTCGTTCTTTAAGTGTTTCGGCAGCAGCGACAAAACTGTCTACATCATCTATGATGTCATCCTGCAGGAACAACAAGAAACACGCGTCACAAAAGAAAAACTCCAGCCAAGAGATGGGACATTTTGTTGTGAAAAGTCACCAATGTGAGGTGGATCATAGTTGGCAGGAGGAGCCAGCAGAGTGCTGTACATAGCTTCCTGAAAACATCCCAGCCCCCGGCCTCAGTACTCCTCTCAAGAGCCCTCAGCACCGACGCAAACAGTGGGCTGGCTTTTGTAAGGAGTTATGCAATGGCAATTTTCTGCACACCCTCCCCGCGGTAATTTACCTTCTGTACTCACCACAATAATAGCTATCCTTCCACCGACATCACCGACAACTGTTATAGGGGGTTTTTCTTTAGGGAACATCACTAAAAAAAAAAAACAAAACAAAAAAACAAAAAACTGTTAATTTTAACTCCGATCCCCGAGATCAACTAACTATAGACTGCTGGGGTCCATGAGCCCCACAACACTTACCAACGGGCCACATATGGCACACAGGCCACAGGTTGGGCCCCAGTGTACAGGTGTGCCCCCATCGGAGACATTCCTTCACTTCCCCTTCCAAAAATCTCTAGCTCTGATCTAGCCTACCTTTTTGTTGTAGGCGTTACCTTTAAATTTTCTCTCCTGATAATTTCACAGGAATCTTATATTTTATATATATTATATATATATATATATATATATATATATATATATATATATATATATATATAATAACCCAACAGGTAGACTTGGACTCCCTCCTGCCAATCCCACCTGGGAACTAAACCCCTGAGATCTCCCTACCAGTGAGATGCATACAAACATTTGGTGGTTTAATCCTACCAAAAAACAAAAACAAAATAGCCATCAGTAGCAGTAAACAGTACCCGCCAGCAGTACCAGCACCTGTCAGCAGTACCCATGGGCAGTACCAGCCAACTGCAGGAATCCTGAGGAAGAAGTGAAGATTGAGGTCAGTTGAGAATCAGGTAAACCGCTGTGCATCAGTGTGAAAGCAGCTTTAGACCCCTTTCACATGATCGGTCCGATCGGGTCCGCCTGTCTGTTTTTCAGGTGGACTCAAACGGACTCACCATTTACACCCGCCTATATGCAATCCAATCTCCTTAAAAAAAACAAAACAGAAGGGGATCTGTCCCCTTCTGTCTGGGCGGATCGGAGGGCCCTTAGGGTAGAGGGGGTTACATCCGTGTCTGCTCTACATATGCAGAGTGGACACAGACCTGCCACCTTTACGCTCATTGTGGCCCGTGACCGGTTACCAAGTCGATAAAGTGGCCCTCGCTCCTCAAAAGGTTGGGCACCCCTGCTCTAGATCATACAAAATTCACTCTGGGATGTTCCCGAAATGATTATGAACAGACATAAAATGTATTAATGGTTCAAATGTACAAATGTCAAGAACAGACAGCCCAATGTTCCAGACCTTCCCGTTAAATGAGTGATATTATTCCAGGGCTGCACCCTGCTGTGTAAATATTAGGCTTTGGTCTGCGGATGTGAGAGGTGTCATGGCAGGCTGCAGAATGTTACCGAGAATTACACATATCTCAGGAAAGAGACAATATGCTGTCAGTGGAGACACGCCAACATAGATGATATATTATACAGAACATGAAGAGCTCCGGCATGCAGTGGTGGCAGGACAGACTGTGGAATGCTTAAAGAGCACCCGTCTTTATATCACCAACCCTGCATGTCTATTGTTGGGGCTCCTAAGTGTTTGGAGGACACACATTCAAATACACTATGTTACCAAAAGTATTGGGACGCCTGCCTTTAAATGCACATGAACTTTAATGGCGTCTTAGTCTGTAGGGTTCAATATTGAGTTGGCCCACCCTTTGCAGCTATAACAGCTTCAACTCTTCTGGGAAGGCTGTCCACAAGGTTTAGGAGTGTGTCTATGGGAATGTTTGACCATTCTTCCAGAAGCGCATTTGTGAGGTCAGGCACTGATGTTGGACGAGAAGGCCTGGCTCACAGTCTACGCTCTAATTCATCCCAAAGGAGTTCTATCGGGTTGAGGTCATGACTCTGTACAGGCCAGTCAAGTTCCTCCACCCCAAACTCTCTCATCCATGTCTTTATGGACCTTGCTTTGTACACTGGTGGGCAGTCATGTTGGAACAGGAAGGGACCATCCCCAAATTGTTACCACAAAGTTGGGGGCATGAAATTGTCCAAAATGTCTTGGTATGCTGACGCCTTAAGAGTTCCCTTCACTGGAACTAAGGGGCTAGGCCCAACCCCTAGAAAACAACCCCACACCATAATCCCCCCTCCACCAAATGATTTGGACCAGTGCACAAAGCAATTTCCATAAAGACATGGATGAGTTTAGGGTGGAGGACCTTGATTGGCCTGCACAGAGTCGTGACCTCAACCCGACAGAATACCTTTGGGATGAATTAGAGCGGAGACTACAAGCCAGGTCTTCTCATCCACATCAGTACCTGACCTCACAAATGCGCTTCTGGAAGAATGGTCAAACATTCCCATAGACACACTCCTAAACCTTGTGGACAGCCTTCCCAGAAGAGTTGAAGCTGTTATAGCTGCAAAGGGTGGGCCAACTCAATATTGAACCCTACAGACTAGGACTGGGATGCCATTAAAGTTCATGTGCGTGTTAAGGCAGGCATTTCAGTACTTTTGGTAATATAGTGTATATGTAAATCCATTCACTATAATATAAGATTTATCATGTTAATGTAATTTAAAAGGGAAGTGCGGGATTTAAACAAAACAAACATATGGGCTGTTCTCTGAATGCCATAAAATTGCGTTCAAAGTGCCATTTTTCTGACCACAAAAAAACGCCAAACGCCGATAAACGTTCATAAACGCGTGTCAAATAGCGTTCGATGTTCTATTTTTCAATGCATTGTGGGATTTTTGGAGTGTCCTCTGTGTATTTTCTATTAAAAACGTGGCGTTTTTAATAAAAATACACAGAGGACACTCCAAAAATCCACGCCCATAAACGCTAACACAAAACGCTGTTAAAATCATGTTTTTCAACCAGCGTTTTCTGCCAGCAATCTGGCATCCAGATAAAGCTTTTTTGAGCTCCAGTGTGCATGGAGCCTTATACTCACCTAGGTGGATGCAGCATCGGTCCGGGGTTGTATCTGTCCCCCGCCACCCTCTAGATTGAGAACTGATCGCTCAGTTCTCTGTCTTCACTGAGCAGAGAGCCACTGACAGTCAGCAGCTCTCTGCTCTGCCCCTCCAGCACTCACTGGAGCGCTGGGCTGTGGAGGCGGCAAGAGCAGCTTGTTCACGCCCTCAGGCTGCTGATCCAGGGATCTGGGTGGATCCCGACAGTAAAGTTGGGATCTCTACAGAGCTCGGACTGGCTGAGTGATATCAGCCAACAGTGGACTTTATCCTGCTCTCAGCTGAATACGGGTCACAGGGATGCAGAAAGAAGTGCATTCCTGTGACACACAGGAGAAGTAGGGCCAAAAGAGTTTTCTTCTTTAATAAAGTCTTCAACCTGTTTAAATCTGCAGAAAATAAATATATATATATATATATAACTGGAAGATGTCAAAATCCAGGGAGACAATGTAGGAGCATATTTTGGGAGACAGGAACAGAGTATTGCCAACCTCATAGCAGTAAGTGTCTGAACAAGGAACTTGATAGCAGGATCACCAGGCATTTATATATATATATATATATATATATATATATATATATATATATATATATATATATATATATATATATATATATATATATATATATATATATATATATATATATAATGCCTGGTGATCCTGCTATCAAGTTCCTTGTTCAGACACTTACTGCTATGAGGTTGGAAATACTCTGTTCCTGTCTCCCAAAATATGCTCCTATATTGTCTCCCTGGATTTTGACATCTTCCAGTTGTGCTCATACATTGTCACCCTGGCTTCCAGTAAGGGCTACAAGTGGCTGTTTCGAAACACTTTATGTAGACATGGTCCACTGCTACAATCAGAAAACTTATCCTGAGATATGCCATGTTACCATAGCTAGACTGCATGAAGACAGGAACTCTCTACAAAGAGGTTTCAGGAGATCAGGAGCACTGCGATTGTAATGAAGATGAAAGAAAGGCAAAAAAAAAAAAAAAAAAAAGCTACACTAGCCTTGTGCATTAACATAAAACAATATAAGAGGGAACTAATTGGGACCTTAAAGGCGCTTGAAGTAGACAATAATAAACTTCATTGGATTACATTATTCAAAACATTCCATATTCATATGGTCTTGTTTGTCCTTACTTCCGCAGCAGTACAAAGGTAAACTCTCCCAACATGTTTTGCCCTGTAGGGGCTTCTTCAGGGGAAAAACTAACTGCTAGTATTCTGAAAACCCGTGGTTTAACATTTGTTAGTAGAGAGAATACAGAAAAAGTCTGAGTAGTGTCAGGTGTCCGGTTTCAGTGTGACCAAATGGAGGCACAAGAGGACCAAAAATGTGTAATACTGAGTAGAACCTTAAAGGGGCACCTAGTCAGCAAAAGTTGGCAGCCAGCTTTAAATGAGCCTGGACATGGTCTGCATACAGGCTGCCCACAAGGCTTCGGCCTAACATAAATCAAATTTATTGAATGAGAAAAATTCCAATAAACTCATAAGAGTAAATGAATACAATCCAAGACCAATGCTCCAGTGATGCCCGCCAGCAGGAGGCACAGCTTACGCATTTCAAAGGCAAAGCCCACTTTATCAGAGCTACAGTATGGCATTTATGGTAATGCACAAGGCTGGTCAAGTCAAGTTCCTCCACCCCAAACGCGCTTATTTATGTCTTTATGGACCTTGCTTTGTGCACTGGTCCAAATCATTTGGCGGAGGGGGGATTATGACATGAGGTTGTTTTTCAGGGGTTGGGCTTGGCCCCTTAGCTTCAGTGAAGAGAACTCTTAAGGCGTCAGCATACCAAAACATTTTGGACAATTTCATGCTCCCAGCTTTGTGGGAACAGTCTGGGGATGGCCCCTTCCTGTTCAAACATTACTGCGCACCAGTGCACAAAGCAAGGTCCATAAAGATATGGATGAGCACGTTTGGGATGGAGGAACTTGACTGGTCTGCACAGAATCCTGACCTCAACCTGATAGAACACCTTTCTAATGAATTAGAGCAGAGACTGCGAGCCAGGCCTTCTCATCAGTGCCTGACCTCACAAATGCACTTCTGGAAGAATGGTCAAACATTCCCATAGACACACTCCTAAACCTTGTGGACAACCTTCCCAGAAGAGTTGAAGCTTTTATAGCTGCAAAGGGTGGGCCAACTCAATACTGAACCCTACGGACTAAGACTGGGATGCCATTAAAGTTTGACAATATAGTGTATATGAACACCCCTCCAGATTATGGAGTTCAGGTAATTCCAGTGAGGAGTACTGTTAATGTTACAGCATACAAAGACATTTTGGACAATTGTGCTCTTCCAACCTTATGCTAACCCTTTTCTGTTCCAGCAGGACTGTACTCCTGTGTACAAAGCCAGCTCCATAAAGACATGGTTTGAGGAGTTTGGTGTGGAGGAACTTTGTGCCCTGACCTCAGCTCTACTGAATACCTCTGTGATGAACCAAAAAGCTGAATACGAGCCAAGGCTTCTCATCCAACATCAGTACCTGACCTCACAAATACGCTTTTTGAACGATTGGTCAAAAATCTCCCACAGACGCACTACAAAATTTCATGGAAAAACCTTCCCAGAGGAGTGGGGGGCTGTTAAAGCCCCAAAATGGGACCAACTCCATATTAATGACCATGGTTAGGTCACATAGGTATGACGTTTTTGATCTCAGAACACTTTTTTTTTTTTTGAAAAAACTTTGAGTTTTCGTGGGTTACATAATACAGCCTCTGGGCATACCCCGGCTGAGATAATACACATTATAACAATCCTATAGAATTAAAACTATTCTATATAAACCACTATAAATTAAACTGCTAGTGTCGTCAAAATAGAGAGGTAAGGGGAAGGAGAATGGAACCTGTCCTTCAGGTGACCACTACAGGAATAGATGCTGAGGTTGAGGATAACTCAACTAGGAGAACCTTCAGATAAAAGCAAAATTAGGTCTTCACCGCTACAAGACTGTTAGCTGAAGTAAAATTAGGTCTTCACCGCTACAAGACTGTTAGCTGAAGTAAAATTAGGTCTTCACCGCTACAAGACTGTTAGCTGAAGTAAACATTCGAGGGGATCCAGAACCTATTGTGTTGCGTTTGCGCCGTCTGATTCTAACCAAACGTGCCAGATTTTGTCAAACTTAGCCGGGCAGCATCTGGTGAGATATGCTGCTCTGTATAGTTGGATCTCGGAAAACTTTTGGCCATACAGTGTACTTTGTGTTTTCTTGGAATGCAGACCAAAGACTGCATCGTTCCATGTAGAAAATCCCAGAACTCTGGATAAAACAAAATCGGGCATAGAGAATTGCGATACAGTAATGTGGGCGGAGGTGGGGGGGTGGGCACGTCTATGAAATTACTTTCAGGGGGCCAATATGGCTATCTCAGGTACCTTTGGCTGTGCGATGGAAGAGCTTGTCAGAACAAACAGATGGCGTGTTCGGGCAATCTGTGAAAGCGTTCGATGATTACCATTTGCTATGCTCAATTCAGTTACAGCATAACCCCCATTGTGTTGAGTAATAAAATAATGATAGTTAGGACAACATATGCCCTGCAGCTTAGTGGATGCCGCGTCCCGCCGGCACAAGTCAGCTATAAAGCAAATGAACATATAAAACAATTATGCGCTTCAAAAACGGTCCTTCAAGTGCTTCGGTATTCAGACATGGGTCTCCCATTACACCTAATTGCATTTTCACTCCGGTAAGCGTTCTCCCCTGAGAAAATTGCAGCGACCGCAAAGCAATCGCTGCACAAGAGTTAAATCACAATGTAATCCATCTCTACAAAAGGTATGTCCACCCCGACAAACCCCCCTCCCAAACATGAGGCCTCGCCATTTAATATAAGCAGAGAAGAAGAAGGAAAGCCAAGTAACAGGCAGACATTAATCCGCATTTGGAACCAAATCTTTCCAATCTGTTATGAGTATTATAGGTTTAATCAGTCAGATTTGTGCCAACAAGTGCCATTCTGGTTAGGTTACTGCTTCTGGCTGGCTAATGAAATGATTACCATATTTATCGGCGTATAACACGCACATTCATTTTAAGAGGGAGGTTTCAGGAAAAAAAACCTTAAATTTTAAATATGGAACTTTGAAGCAAAATAAGAGTCAGTGCCCATCTGCAGCCTCACCATTGCCATAAATGCAGCCTCACAAGTGCCATCAGTGCAGCAGCCTCACCATTGCCATCAGTGCAGCAGCCTCAACATTGCCATCAGTGCAGCAGCCTCAACATTGCCATCAGTGCAGCAGCCTCAACATTGCCATCAGTGCAGCAGCCTCAACATTGCCATCAGTGCAGCAGCCTCAACATTGCCATCAGTGCAGCAGCCTCAACATTGCCATCAGTGCAGCAGCCTCAACATTGCCATCAGTGCAGCAGCCTCAACATTGCCATCAGTGCAGCAGCCTCAACATTGCCATCAGTGCAGCAGCCTCAACATTGCCATCAGTGCAGCAGCCTCAACATTGCCATCAGTGCAGCAGCCTCAACATTGCCATCAGTGCAGCAGCCTCAACATTGCCATCAGTGCAGCAGCCTCAACATTGCCATCAGTGCAGCAGCCTCAACATTGCCATCAGTGCAGCAGCCTCAACATTGCCATCAGTGCAGCAGCCTCACCATTGCCATCAGTGCAGCAGCCTCACCATTGCCATCAGTGCAGCAGCCTCACCATTGCCATCAGTGCAGCAGCCTCAACATTGCCATCAGTGCAGCAGCCTCAACATTGCCATCAGTGCAGCAGCCTCACCATTGCCATCAGTGCAGCAGCCTCACCATTGCCATCAGTGCAGCAGCCTCACCATTGCCATCAGTGCAGAAGCCTCACCATTGCCATCAGTGCAGCAGCCTCACCATTGCCTTCAGTGCAGCCTGATCAATGCCCATCTGCAGCCTAGAGGGGACAAGGATCTGAGGGCGCTCGTCCCGCTCCCCTCCCTGTCCCCTCCGAGGTAGCTAAAATTTAAGACGCTATTTGCACCCGATTTTCATGGTTAATGAGTGAGCGTTATACTCCAATAAATACAGCCAATTTTATTGCCACAGACAAACGATCCGCTGGGCACCGGGATACCACTGCATTTGGAGACCAGATCAGAAAGCCATGTCAAGGGCTCCATATGTGGTCTAGTTTTCCCAAATCAGTCAAAAAGCTTCAATTCTACATTGCTTAGTAAATATGTGTTACAAGGAAAAAATGTGAGGAATAGTGACAATGCCATGTGTGGTTTGGAGAATTCCCTAGAAACCAGGCTGATCAGAAGGAAATCCTAATCTTTTTACAAGTTTTACATATTAAGGAATATACTAAAGAAGAAGTACAGCCAAAGCTCGTTTGGCATTACTTCTCCTATGGATCACAGGAGTGCAGATCGTTCTGCACTCCTGTGACTGGTTTTCAGCTGACAGCTGGCTGAAGCTGGCTGTCAGCTGATGTCACACAGCCGGTCCAGGCTGCGGAAAGATCATGACAATATGGTCAGGATACACCCAGGAGCCTGGACTGGCACCTGCGTCAGCCTCTTAGCAAAACACTGAGAGCCTGAGCCAGCCACTCCCACCTCCTCTACAGCCCAGCGCTCCAGTGAGCGAGGGGAGGGACAGAGCAGAGAGCCGGAGACTGACCGTCATCAGTTCTCTGCCCACAGAGCACTGAGAACCAGGGTGGATTTGATTTAAATCAAGTCGATTTAAATCACTAGTTATAAGGCTTGATTTAAATCAACATTTTTAAAGAGCAACTCTCATCTCTGTCCCGCAGCAGCTCCTCCTCTGACCCGCTGTTGACTCACCGACAGTCCCATTCACTTTAATGCTGGTGATGGACAAGGTGAGGGACGTGGCAGCAGCAGGTGAGTGGATGCCCACTAACAGGCGCTGCCATGATGGATCTGGAATGGCAGGTGCTCTTTAAATGTAAAGACTTGTTCTTGCTGGTAGTTAGAATCTTTATTATTTGCAAACAAAATGAAGGATTCCTATTTTAGAATAATAAGCTGTGAGGTTAGCAGCGATATCAGAACCGATCAATGCAGTGCATGTTATCTCAGCTTGCAGAGCTTGGATTCATTGAATGAGTTTACCAAAAATGTACATTTTGCAGAATATACAGCCTCATGCTACATAACTAAGCTCCATTTCATGCTGAATAAACAAAATTATTAATGTATCTTAAATAGAAAAACTATCTTTAGATAGATTTTTACTCCAAAAGCATTTTATTAAAATAAATTTGATAAAAAAAAAAAATAAATAAAATCAGATTTAAAAAAAATAAAATAAAAGAAAATCATCGATTTTTATCCACCCTGCTGAGAACTGAGAGATCAGCGGTGTTCAATTGCTCGGTTCTCAGTCTTAAAGCCAGCGGGGGTCCAGATGCTGTATCTACCTAGATAAAGTATGCCTTCCATAAAATAAAATAAAAAAATCCTAAACTTCTCTTTTAATGACCACCCGAAAGCCCCATTTTTTTTTTTTTAATGTTCTCTTAGATTTTTTTTTTAAGCTGTCCTACCTGGTTTACTTCTGATCTTTGTATAATTTGCCTTGTATGGGCCTGTGGTTGTTACAGTATGCTTTCTGTCCTCAATAAAATTAAAGATGTAAAGTCTCTAGGTTTTTCACCCTAATGTTATTCTATGGATTAGGGTGAAAAACCTTCTGTGCTGCAGCCCCCCAGAGCCCCCTTTTTTTCTAACCTAAACCCGATCATTCCAACATCGAAGATGAGCTCAGCAGCTCCAGCCGCTGTATTGGGTCTTCATTGGATAGATTGATAGCAGCAGGAGCCATTGGCTCCCGTTGCTGTCAATGAAATCCAGTGACACGGGAGCCGAGGCTGAGTCCTGCTGTCTGTGTCAAAGGACGCAGCAGCAGAACTCAGAAGCGCGCTCGCACGAGTGCCCCCAGGGAAAGCGGCTCTCCAAGGGGGCACCCAAAAAAGAGGAGCGTCGCCAGGGGACCCCAAAAAAAAAAAAAAAAAAAAAGAAGGACTGAGGCTGCTCTGTGCAAAACCCTTGCATAGAGAAGGTAAGTATGACATGTTTGTTATTTAAAAAAACAAAACATTAAGGTGAAAGAACTTCTGTCACTGACCAACCACCTTGTTTTACTCACCTGAGCCCCGTAATTTCCACGCCGGAGACGCGCTCACCCTCTCTGCCCGCTGTCTCGGCTCTTGATTGGATAGATTGATAGCAGCGCAGCCATTGGCTACCGCTGCTGTCAATCGAATCCAATGATGCGGGCATTGGGGGGCGTGGCCAAGTCCGGCATTCTGTGTCTATGGACGCGAATGCTGGACTCGGGAGCGCGCCCGCACGGGGACCCCAAAAGGAGAACGCTTCTCCTAGGTGGTTTACCGGTGCGGGGAGGAGTCGCGAGTGCCAGTGGGGGCCACTCTGTGCAAAACTAACCCCACAGTGGAGATAGGTATGATATACATTTCTTTTTTTTTTAAATAACAGAGGGTTTAGGAGCCCTTTAAGTTTAACATTTAAAAAGCTGTCCCCTGCAGTACCACTACCTTGCCACAAGATGTCCTAAGATTTCTAGGCTAAATGACATTCAGAGTACTGTCCGTGATACTTTTTTTATTTGCACTAACATACAACTTTTCAGGACAAGCTTCGGGGGTATGTCCCTTTCTTCAAGGTCCCAGCAGTACTGGGTCCCAGTTGTTTCTGCCGCAAGCGCACAAATATGGCTATAATCAGCTCAACCCATAAGAGGAAAGACTGTTGTGCTCCCCACCCTCATCCCATCCCCAGGCATGACACCCTGTCCTCACAATCTATTGGTGCAGCGAGCACCCCTGTTTCCATCAAGAAGAAAAGGACCCTGCACATTATGTCATGTCAGAAAAAGAGAAGAATAAAAAAGGCATAACATACTACCACCTAACGCCCCAAGGAGGGAGAGGAGCATTTAGCGCCAAGTTGGGCCCTAAATCAGTATTAATCCCAAAAGCAAACATTTATTTAAAGCGGAGTTCCACCCTAAAGTGGAACTTCCGCTCATCGGATCCCCCCCCCCCCCTCCGGTGCCTCAATTGGCACCTTTCAGGGGGGAGGGGGGTGCAGATACCTGTATAATACAGGTATCTGTCCCCACTTCCGGGAATAGCTAGCCGCAGCTAGCTGCAAATGCTCCCCCCACCCCACGTTGTGTTGTGGGAAACACACAGTTCCCACAACACAACGGGGACCAGTGTAGACGCGCAGCGCGACTCGCGCATGCGCAGTAGGGAACCGGGCAGTGAAGCCGCAATGCTTCACTTCCTGATTCCCTGACTGAGGATGGCAGTGGGGGCAGCCGAGAGACGAGCGATTGATCGTCTTCCGACATCGCTGGACCCTGGGACAGGTAAGTGTCCATTTACTAAAAGTCAGCAGCTGCAGTATTTGTAGCTGCTGGCTTTTAATATTTTTTGTTTAAGGTGGAGCTCCTCTTTAATTAGAGCTTACCAATTCTTAGATGTGATGGCTGCGTTTATTTCTTTTTTTGAAGGCTTTCTTTCTTCTATTTTCATCTGGGAATCTAGCCAGTAAGCCCGTTTTTCAAAAGAACAAGCTCTATTGCAGATGTATAAACTTACAGGGATGAGATAAACTATTTACCACTGGCCCCCTGCTTACAATAATAGTCAGCTTTTATTTAGGCAAAACCTTTATCCAAAAGGAGCAAAAAAGTGTTTGCTGTAACTGATTATAAAGTATTAGCTGGGGTTTGGCTTTAAATTGTTAATATATCTAAATCTGCTAATATATTTAAACACTCCCTTCCCCCCATGCTGACATTGCTGCTGTCTAAGTGTGCCTTCTGTGCTCTTTTATCCAGAGTGGGGGCAACTCTAATACAGGAGGTGTGTCACTGGCCAGATCACTAGCTGAGGATATGGGGGGGGGGGGGGGGGGGGGGCTCCCTTCTCTGCAAGGGTAAATGCTCATTACCTTTAGAGCCCTTTCACACTGGGGCGGGGGCGGCGTCGTCGGTAAAACGCCGCTATTATTAGCGGCGTTTTACCGTCGGTATTCGTCCGCTAGCGGGGCGGTCTTACCCCCCGCTAGCGGCCGAGAAAGGGTTAAATACCACCGCAAAGCTCCTCTGCAGAGGCGCTTTGCCGGCGGTATAGCCGCGCCGTCCCATTGATTTCAATGAGCAGGAGCGGTAAAGGAGCGGTATACACTCCGCTCCTTCACCGCTCCGAAGATGCTGCTAGCAGGACTTTTTTTACCGTCCTGCCAGCGCATCGTTTCAGTGTGAAAGCCCTCGGGGCTTTCACACTGGAATGAAAGCAGCGGCACTTTCGGGTCGGTTTTCAGGCGCTAATATTAGCGCAATAGCGCCTGCAAACCGCCCCAGTGTGAAATGGCTCTAAGAAGGAGAAATAAGATGTAACACTTTATTTCTCGCTCCTACAGGGTTCCCAAAGCCTCTTCACGAAGTCGCTCCGGTCTGGCAGTCGCACACTGACATCATTGAGTACAATGCATGTCCAACTGTCCTCTACTGTACATAAGGATGGCAAGGCACTGCCCACAGTTTTCAGAGAGCAGAACAGGCGGGTGCTGAAACTATCTGGAGCGAGGAATAGGATATTACATCTTAAAATCAGGAAAAACTGCTGCGCCAACCAAACAAAATCAAGCCGCCAACACTAACAATTAGACTAATTGTATTGGATGATAAAGATAAAAAAGTGTAGCGCTATATTGTGCATAAAAAAAGTGTGTCATGTATAACACCTATGTGCATATCAAACGTTAGGATCTGTTAAACCCGACATGTGAACTTACTAGTGATGGCCTCTTTAAAAATAGAGTGATATAAATAGTGATGTCAACGTATATTGTGGACGTTAGGTTCTGTTAAACCCAACAGGTGAACCTATTGATAGTGACCTGTTTAAAAATAAAATTGAATGGAAAAATATATCTGTTGATATCAACATATAATGAAAAAACCTGTGAATTGTGTGCACACAATCAATATAATCATCAACCATCAAATCCAAAGCCCAAATGTGTATATTACAACATGACATAAGGTGGGGATAAATGGCGAGTCCCTGGGGTATTAAACAGTTCATTCAATTTTGTAAAGGAATCCTGGGTAGGTGCAGGTATCACAATAACATCTATTCCTATCTTCAAATAGGCTTTTCCAACTCTTGACCAGGCAAAGAAAATGATGTAAAATGCCCTTACCAGACGCGGTGGACTCACAGGCCGTTGGCGGTGAGTCGTATGAGCTTGCACCGTTTAAGTACGGTAGGGTAACAGTTGTCCTTGGTCTCTGGCAAGAGAGTCTTGGAAAGGTTCCCAATCCAAAGCGATGTCCCGGATTCCTCCTCCAGCAAGCGTTCGTATCATAGTCCGCCTTTGCTGGTTCTGGATGTCTCTTCCCACTCGAGGTCCGCTGAATTAGGAAGATCTGATGAATCCTACCTGGCCCGTCAAAAACTGTCTAGGAAATCTTAATCTTCTCCTTTTGTTGTGTTCGGCCGAACGCTTGCTGGAGGAGGAATCCGGGACATCGCTTTGGATTGGGAACCTTTCCAAGACTCTCTTGCCAGAGACCAAGGACAACTGTTACCCTACCGTACTTAAACGGTGCAAGCTCATACGACTCACCGCCAACGGCCTGTGAGTCCACCGCGTCTGGTAAGGGCATTTTACATCATTTTCTTTGCCTGGTCAAGAGTTGGAAAAGCCTATTTGAAGATAGGAATAGATGTTATTGTGATACCTGCATCTACCCAGGATTCCTTTACAAAATTGAATGAACTGTTTAATACCCCAGGGACTCGCCATTTATCCCCACCTTATGTCATGTTGTAATATACACATTTGGGCTTTGGATTTGATGGTTGATGATTATATTGATTGTGTGCACACGATTCACAGGTTTTTTCATTATATGTTGATATCAACAGATATATTTTTCCATTCAATTTTATTTTTAAACAGGTCACTATCAATAGGTTCACCTGTTGGATTTAACAGAACCTAACGTCCACAATATACGTTGACATCACTATTTATATCACTCTATTTTTAAAGAGGCCATCACTAGTAAGTTCACATGTCGGGTTTAACAGATCCTAACGTTTGATATGCACATAGGTGTTATACATGACACACTTTTTTTATGCACAATATAGCGCTACACTTTTTTATCCTTATCATCCGATATTACATCTTATCCTTCACCCTTTGACGTAAAGCGGTTTAACTGGAAAAAACATCAGAAAAAACATTCGAAATTTTTATTTTTTTTTACATACTTATTAGGGCTGTTGCTATGGGGTTTCTTGTAATCTGCCCCCTTCCTCTCCACGGCGCCTGACGTCACTTCCCTCGGCGCCTGCGTTCGCTAGTTTTCCTGGGAGATGTGCGTCATCATTTCCCAGGAGTCATTGGGCAGCGCAGAGGGCTAGAATCCCAGTATTTGATAGGCCTAATATCATTGCCATCACAACTGGGCTGGCACTTCCGCCACCGCCGCCCGTTGTGATGGCAACCTGAGAAGTTTCCTGCGCTGCTAAATGAGCGGGCAGTGCATGCTGGTTATTCAGCAGCACCGAAACCCAGAAGTTTATGCTTGTGGGCTTCGTATGCCCATTAGCAAGATGGAACCGCGCAAGACAGGTAAATAAGTTTTAAAAAAATAAAAACAAATATAGCGGCGCTATTAGTAAGAATAGTATTGCAGCATTGCATTGAGATCATCTTAGCAGATGCCTTTAGAATTTTTTTTAATATGTCGGTGGAACTCCGCTTTGATTAAACTTTAAAGCCCAACTCCAATTTAAAAAAATATCTGCGCTCGCAGTGGGTGCAACCCCCCCTCCCCCACCCCACATGCAAGAGTTAAATGAGTGTTAGGGGTGCATGAATAAGGTGTAAGTACTTCTCTGATTCCTGCGACTGGCTCTGATCACATATCAGCCCCATTGGCGTACAATACAGTATGAACGTCTCTGTTTTGTATGTGATGATGCGGAGGGACCATGCACAGACTGGAACTTCAAGCAGTGAAGCAAAGCACTGAAGCTGAGGTATAAGGCTACATTCACACTGGTTATTAAAAGGAGAAGTCCAGCCTGAGCTTGTTTGGCTGGGCTTCTCCTATGGGTCACAGGAGTGCAATTCATATTGCACTCCTGTGACCTGTTTTCAGCAGAGAGCGGGCTGAAGTCTGCTCTCTGCTGACGTCACCAATATCAGTCCAGGCACTGCGTCATCCCCACTCTGGGAGTCTGGATCCGCCAGGTGCCTGGACTGATAGCCATCTCAGCGACCCGCTGAGACACCCGCACCTCCACAGCTCAGCGCTCCAAAGAGCAAAGAGGAGCAGAGCAGGAGAGCTGCTGATTGACAGTCAGCAGCTCTCCGCTCTGGGACTAGAAAAACTTGTGCCATCGGCGATGTTCGATCGCTCGGTGCTCAGTGCAGGGACGCCGGGGGACCGATGCTGCATCCACCTAGGCAAGTATAAAACTGCAATAACCCCCCAAACCCGTACTTCTTTTTGAAGTCTGGTGCAAATTGTAGCAGCAGTTGCTGCTGCAGCTCTCGATGGCTCTCAGTGGCCAGGTGCGGCCGACGGCCCTATTCACTATGACGACAGGTTGCCAGCGGCCTCAGCTATTCGTGGCTCTCTGCACAGCCAGCAATCAATGCAAGTAAATGCTGGCTGTGTGGAGAGCCACGAATACCTGCAGCCGCCGGTAACCTGTCATTACAGGGAACAGGGTTGGTGGCGGCACCTAGCCACTGAGAGCTGCAGCTGCTACTATCCGCATGGGCCCTAATCGCCAGTGTGAACATAGCCCAAGGCAAGTAATCCTGCTTGTTCTTTACCTCTAGACATAATAGGCACTTAAAGTGTTACTAAACCCAGTAATATGAAAATAGTTCATCCCCCCCCACAGTGCCCACAGTTTATAAATCTTATTTTTACATTAAAATACTGCCACTATATACCTTTTTGGATGATCTGTATACCACGATTACATGATAAAATGCACAGTTTATCCAGTGCTGAGAGTTCAGGTAGGAGGAGATTTCCACTGCAGCCTGTATACACGCCCAAATGTGTGATGTCAATATCATGTGACCTGGCTAGCTCTGAGAACAAGTAACTGTTCTCTCCAGCATAAAAGACACAACTGAGCATGTGCAGGTCGGCAACCCTGCCTGTGTTAGCTGGCCTTCCCCAGACAGTGCAGAAGGGGGAGGATCTGTGTATATGGGATAAAACAGCCTTTTACACAAAATGCAGAGGATTAACCCCTTAAGTTCCACAGTGAGTATAACAAGCATGCTATGCTGCGTATACAGACTGATTTTTACTGTTCTGGGTTTAGTAACACTTTAACCCTTGTAGTAGGAGTGGGAGTGGGGGGATTTTTATAAAAAAAAAAAGTTTTATAAAATCCCTGGAGTCGGGCTTTAACCCTTGCAGGGGCTAACTGCAGAGGGTAGTTTTTGTGTAATTGTTGGAGTTCAGCTTTAATGGTATAAACTTTGGCTTCTATGATTAGTTTGCAGTTATTTATGTACAAAAGGCATTTACATATCTCAATCCATCACAGATTCCCCAAGTAAGAGGATTATTGCACATTTGAGGACAGTGGGTGGGGAACCAACAGTTCTGGATATAAGTTGGTCCCAGGGGCATATAGGAATTATCTGCATGGCTCCACCCACTATTCTAAAAACAAAGAGCTGGAAAACTTTGTGCATTTCATCAGCCCATCCAATCACACTTTTGAAATTGAGCAACGCACAGCGATTAGGAAAATCCTGATAGGTCAGAAAGTTTCTGGATAAAACACATTTTTTATGGTGTATGCTGGGATGAAGCGAGCGTGGGCTGCGTTCCATGCGCGGCTGTCATAAGGAAGAAAGGACTCAGTCAGAAGGAGGAAAAAAGTAAGCAACCTCCAGAAATATAACTAATGTTTCTTTAATAAAACCACAACGTCGGTTCCCAGTCTTACAAACTGACCCCAAGTGACGGGGTTAATCCGCTGGAGACAGATGCCAGCAGCGTGAGTAAACCGCGTAGGACGCTGCCAGCGAGACGATCCAGCTACATCTCTGCCAGGAAATATACCAAGCTGAAAGCTTTCCAGAGGGTAAAATGAAGGCGAGTCAGCGCTGGATGGGTCCACAGACACCGAAGGAGATTTACAAAGACTAGCACTGAGTGAAAACGAGTGTTGATCCACAGGAAATCTAGACTGGAGTTCTTTATAATTTGCAGCCCCAGAACCTTTATAGAAACGCAACGCGGACCTTTTTGCATTTAAAGTGGTTCTAAAGCTTTATTTTTTTAATAAAATAACAAACATGTTATACTTACCTGCTCTGTGCACTGCTTTTGCACAGAACAGCCTTGAGGAATGGGCAGCTTTACCATCTGAGAAGACAAAGAGCCTCATCCACAAATACCACAAAAGACTGTCATTGATGTTAAAGGGGGCAATACACGGTATTAAGAACTGGGGTATGTAAACTTTAGATCAGGGTCGTTTCTGTTGCCATTATGATTTAAAAAGAGTAAACACAGTTGACTGATAATAAATGACTTCAGCCAAACACTAACCATGAGTGAAAGAAAAGTTTTTGTGTTATCATTCTCTGAAAAATGGCCAAGAAATCATAAATTCTGCCAGGGTATGTAAACTTATGAGTAAAAAGTAATCCCTAGAGATGTCACTGCAGCCACCTTAATATCTTCTGTCACCTTTAAAGTACATGCACCTATTACCCTAGCACTGGGCATAGTGTTTCCTATGTAAGTACCTGTTTTACAATAAAGGAAATCGTGTTTTAGCTATACAGAGAGCACTATATTATTCTTTTATATATTTCATGTGAATATGGATGAAAACTTTTAAGCCAAATTAATGAAGAGGGTTCCTGTTTTCCAGTCAAGATTTAACCCCGACCACTAATAAGTGGTGAATGCCTATGAGACCCTCCTGTTAGTTCAGGGGTCCTTTTAACAAGGTGAGCGGTTTGACTGGCAAGAGGTGTGAGTACGGTTTTAAGAGCACTTCGGATTTGCATGAAGCACCCTTTATCACCGTGGATATTTCTTGGCTTTGTTTGCTTCATTCATTTTTTGCATATGCAATTTTATGGACTTTTATTACTTATATTTAGTTGTATGCGTTTTCTTCAGCGCTGCACTATTACTTTTTACTCTATTACATGAAAGGACTTATATATTTGCCTTTAGGCCCCTTTCACACTGGGGCGGTAGAAGGCGTCGGCGGTAAAACAGCGCTATTTTTAGCGCTGTTTTACCGCGGTATTCGGCCGCTAGCGGTGCGGTTTTAACCCCCCGCTGGCGGCCGAAAAAGGGTTAAAACCCCTCGTGCAGCGCGGCTATAACCGCGGTATTACCGCGGTATAGCCGCGCTGTCCCATTGATTTCAATGGGCAGGAGCGGTGAAGGAGCGGTGAATACACCGCTCCTTCTCCGCTCCAAAGATGCGGCTTGCAGGACTTTTTTTTACCGTCCTGCCAGCGCACCGCTTCAGTGTGAAAGCCCTCGGGCTTTCACACTGAACAAACAGCGGAGGCTGTTTAGGGGCGGTTTGCAGGCGGTATTTTTAGCGCAATAACGCCTGCAAACCGCCCCAGTGTGAAAGGGGCCTTAGTGTCCAGGAGCTTTGTTTATCTGATGGTTTTTTGCGCTGACTTTTTTTCTCTGAATACGTATGTAAACGTATGAGCACAACTGTATATAGTAAAAGTGTATTTTTCCATTACTTCTAATAAAGAAAACAACAAAAAAAAAAAAAAATTCACTTTCTCGCAGCATCACAACCGTTCCCACAACCATCCAGCTGACAGTTCAGCGTGAGAATCTCTCCGCTGCAGAAACAGCTTTCCCTTCTACAGATAACACTGAATTCTGCCAACTGTTTGTTTTCTTTAATTATTATCCCCAAAGGAGGTGTCAGTGCCAGACTTTGGCGGATTACAGTGTGACACACCAGATTATAGCAGGTCAGGGTGCCGGTACTCGTAGATAAGGAGAGCCCTGTAGCTTGCGCTCACCACCTACCTCGCTTCCTGATTGGAGGGGCAGTTGGGCACACAATACAAAAAGGTGTCCACACAAAGACTGGACCGATGAGAAAGGAAATCAGCACATCGGAACAGCAAACAAGTACTACATGGCAGAACGAAGCCAAACATCGACTCCCAGCAAAATGTGACTCTGTAGAACTTGGGTGAGCGCTGAAAGCAAGAAGCTTCTAGCGGAGCTTAAAATAAATCCCATCAAACAAATGTTACACCATGAAAGATATTTTTTGTTGACATTAAAGTATAGCTATCCCTAAGGCCCCTTTCACACTGGGGTGGGAGGTGCGTCGGCGGCGCTTTACCGACGTTTTAGCTGTGATATTCAGTCGCCAGCGGGGCAGTTTTACCCCCCGCTAGCAGCCGAGAAAGGGTTAAAAACCACCGCAAAGCGCCTCAGCAGAGGCGCTTTGCCGGCGGTATAGTCGCAGTGCCCCATTGATTTCAATGGGCAGGAGCGGTGTATACATTGCTCCTTCACCGCTCTGAAGATGCTG
Organism: Lithobates septentrionalis; assembly: GCA_037952835.1. NCBI lineage: Eukaryota > Metazoa > Chordata > Amphibia > Anura > Ranidae > Lithobates > Lithobates septentrionalis. The sequence continues at coordinate 560,764 of JBBDGP010002561.1, read as the reverse complement.
CCAGCAGGACTTTTTTCAGCGTTCTGCTAGCGCACCGCTCCAGTGTGAAAGTCCCGAGGCTTAGCCTGCCGGCAGGCAAATGCACGAGCGCTTCTGATCTCTATCATTTGAGATCCAATGGATCTGGTAAACAGTTTGTATTTGCATTTTATGCTTCGTATTCCAGATGATTCGAATTAATATGTGCCCTGCTTTTCGAGATTAAGTGAAGGACTTTTACATCTCCTAAATTTTGAAGGACCATTTTGGGATATTCTGTTTTTGATAAAGTCACCTTTGGTTTTATTCATTTATTTTTTATATCACATGGACTATTTGTTCTTGGTGTGTTCCTTGGCCTTCATGATGCTGATTTTTCACTAAGGTTCTCTAACAAGCCTCTGAGGGCTTCACAGAACAGCTGTATTTATACTGAGATTAAATTACACACAGGTGGACTCGATTTACTAATTAGGAGACTTCTGAAGGCAATTGGTTCCGCTAGATTTCAGTTAGGGGTATCAGCGTAAAGGGGGTCAAATACAAATGCACCCCACACTTTTCACATATTTATTTGAAAACATTTTTGAAAATCATTTATCATTTTCCTTCCACTTCACAATTATGTGCCACGTTTTGGTCCATCATATAAAATACCAACAAAATACATTTACGTTTTTGGTTGTAACATGACAAAATGTGGAAAACGTCAAGGCACTGTAGGCGTTTAGTTTAACACTGCCAGTGGGCCAGGAGCAGTTCTGACAGAAAAAAAAAAGCTATACACATGTAAATGCCTACGCGTGTTTAGTGCATTTATTTCAATGGCCAGAATAAATTATTATTCTGGCCAATTAAATTAATTATCGGTCAAGCACTTGACGCACCTAAATGCTCCTAAATGTGTTACACACGTTTACAAGTGTCAGGTGTTTTTTTTCTGCCAATAAGCTGCTACCAGGAGGAAAGGAGTCTAGGAAAGTTGGCAAAACGTGCTGTGTGCATGTGGCCTGTCAGCAGTGCCATGTGAGTGTATGGTGACATATAAGCAACCCGTGTCACAGGACACATGCAAATTAAAACATGCTGGTAGGTTAATTGGCTTCTGTCTAAATTGGCCCTAGTTTTTGATTGTAAGTTAGGGACCTTAGATTGTAAGCTCCTTGAGGGTAGGGCCCGATGTGAATGTACAATGTATATGTAAAGTCCTGCGTAAATTGACGACGCTATACAAGTACCAATAATAATAATAACACATTTCATGTATACTCACCGGCCACTTTATTAGGTACACCTTGCTAGTACCGGGTTGGACCCCCTTTTGCCTTCAGAACTGCCTTCATTCTTCATGGCAAAGATTCAACAAGATGTTGGAAACATTCCTCAGAGATTTTGCTCCATAGTGACATGATAGCATCACAGAGTTGCTGCAGATTTGTCGGCTGCACATCCATGATGCGAATCTCCCATTCCACCACAACCCAAAGGTTCTCTATTGGATGAGATCTGGTGAGTGTGGAGAACATTGGAGTACAGGGACCTCATTGTCCAGTGGTGAGATGATTGGAGCTTTGTGACATGGTGCATTATCCTGCTGGAAGGAGCCATCAGAAGATGGGGACACTGTAGTCATAAAGGGATGGACATGGTCAGCAACAATACTCAGGTAGGCCGTGGTGTTTAAACAATGATCAGTTGGTACTAAGGGGTCCAAAGTGTGCCAAGAAAATATCCCCCCACATCATTACACCACCAGCCTAAACCTGTGACAAGGCAGGATGGATCCATGATTTCATGTTGTTTACACCAAATTCTGACCCCACCATCTAAATGTCGCAGATGAAATCGAGACTCATCAGACCAGGCAACGTTTTTCCAATCTTCTATGGTTCAAATTCGGTGAGTCTGTGCCAATTGTAGCCTCCATTTTCTTGTTCTTAGCTGACAGGAGTGGTAACCGATCTGCTTCAAGGTTGGATGTGTTGTGCGTTCAGAGATGGTATTCTGCATACCTTGGGTGTAATGAGTGGTTATTTGAGTTAATGTTGCCTTTCTATCATCTGTAACAGTCTGCCCATTCTCTTCTGACATCAACAAGACATTTTCCTCCACACAACTGCCGCTCACTGGATATTTTCTCTTTTTGGGACCATTCTCTGTAAAACCCTAGAGATGGTTGTGTGTGAAAATCCCAGTAGATCAGAAGTTTTTGAAATACTCAGACCAGCCCGTCAACAACAACCATGCCATGTTTCCAAGTCACTTAAATCCCCTTTCTTCCCCATTCTGATGTTCGGTTTAAACTTCAGCAAGTCGTCTTCACCACGTCTAGATGCCTAAATGCATTGAGGTGCAGCCGTGTGATTGGCCGATTAGGAGTTTGTGTTACCAAGCAATTGAACAGGTGTACCTAATAAAGGGTCCAGTAAGTGTCTATCCATCATATATATAACTAGATTATTTACACATTGAATGAGATGATCAGATGAAGAGTGGGTTGTGTATGTCTGTGTATGGGTGACAAAAAAAGCATTTCTGACCACCAAAGTAACTTTTATAATTGCGCCCAGAGAATTTTCTACTTGGAATTTCCCTGCCAGAGGGAGCGGCATTAGTTACACCAGAGTGACACAAACCTACCTGTATCTAGATACAAAGATCCAGCAACATGTCTGAGAAAGGGCAAGTATCTCACCGTTTTCTCAATGGGAACATGGCCAGCCTATGATCTGCATACTTATTAATATACTGGACTGGAGCTGGAGTGCCACACAAAGGACACAGTCTTCAAACTAATCTAACATACCTCTCATTTTAAACTTATATGACTAGAACTGACAATTAGGCTCGGTTCACACTGCTGCAACCTCCAAAGACATACGATGCGACTTTGCCAGGCGATTATAAGTACTTTTTTTGATGTGACTTTGGAAGTGACTTTCAGGAATGCCTGGATAATCTTCCTGTAATGTTGGATACAAATCACATCAATATAATAAGGATCCGACTTGGAGGCAACTTCCATTAAAGTCTATGGGCATAAGTCGGATAGAAGTCGCCTTGAAGTAGTACAGGAACCTTTTCTAAACTCGGAGCAACTTTAGTAGTGCTAATTAAGACAGCTCCCATTGACTAACATGGGATTTCACTTACCATGCGAGTCGGGTCCCAAATCGCTGCAGTGTGAACCTAGCTTTAGGCATGAGGTGGCTAGATAAAGTTACAATGTGGCTGTACAATGTGATTGTGCAATAAATACAAAAAAGGGGTCGCTGGTTCGACGACACCATCTGCCTGGAGTTTGCATGTTCTCCCTGCGTCTGTGTGGGTTTCCTCCGGGTACTCCGGTTTCCCCCCACACTCTAAAGACATGCTGGTAGGTTAATTGGCTTCTGTCTAAATTGGCCCTAGTATATGAATGTGAGTTAGGGACCTTAGACTGTAAGCTCCTTGAGGGTAGGGACTGATGTGACTGTACAATGTATATGTAAAGTGCTGAGTAAATTGACGGCGCTATATAAGTACCTAAAATAATAATAATACAGAAAGGCCTTAAAGTAGAACTAAAAGCAAGACTTTTTTTTTTTTTTTTTCATTATTGATAGAGCAAGCGAGGATTATAACCCCTGTAAGATTTGTTTTGCCATCCAATGGGGAGGTTTCCTTTTACTTCCTGTCCCATAGCCAAAACAGGAAGTGAGAGAAAATCCCTCTAAAGTAAGGGAATCCCAGCCTGTCCCCAGATTCACTAGAACTTGTTTCCCCACTGGAAGATATCCCCAATTATTCCTGTTCTGGGGACAACCAGAGTTCTGGGATTTTTTTTTTTACTTTCACCCTCAGTGATAATGGTAAACAGGATAAATAGAGAAGGCAAATCTCTCTAATGGGGGCACAGAAAGGAATAAAAACCTGACAGGTGTTCTAATCCCTCTACACTCTGTCCAATCATAAAAGTTTTGCCTTTGTTATACCTTAACCCCTTAATGCCAACGCCTTCCGGTTTCTGATGCCAGGAGGCCAGGCGGGGTTTCCACCATGATTGGCTGTCACATTGGTCACATGATTGGAAAGCTCCCAATCGCAGAGAGAGATCGGGAGCTGTCCGTTTGCTGCCGGTAACAGTGCCAGGAGCACACAGGGCGCGCGCTTTTGGCATGGCTCGGTTTACATTCTGGTACACATTTATGCGGCCTCTCGGCGTTAAGGCCCACCCACAAAGAGGCCGCATATGTGCGTACCACCGGCGCAAAGAGGTTAAAGCTGAATTCCAGGGTATGGCAATTTTTAGCCAGTTACACTGGTCAAGCTTGGACCAAATGTATGTATGTGCCGTATTTACGGGATCTCCAAAGAGTTGGGGACTTTCTCCCTGGGTGGGAAAATCACAGTCCCATAAGAGAGGGGGGGGGTCACATTCTACTCCATATATCAGGAATTACCAAGTATTTTACATTTAGCAGCTGAACAGAAAGGGTGGAAAAGTTTAGTGCTGAGAAGAGGGAATTAAAGGGAACCTGCTAATTTGCCCTACTTGGGCGAAGAACGGGTCTGCTTTAAAGTGTTTGTTAAAACAAAAAAAAATAAAAAATCCTGTTCCCTTAAAGCGGAGTTCCACCAAAAAATGGAACTTCCGCTTTAAGGGAAGGTGACCCCCTGACATGCCACATTTAGCATGTCATTTTTTTTTTTTGGGGGGGGGGGGGGGGGGTGGAAACCCTCTTTTTAGAGGGTTCCAGCTCCTACTTCCTCCCGGGGCTCCGCAGCACCCTGCGGCGCTGGAAGGGAGATCACCTCTTCCCCCCTCGATCCCAGCAATCATCTGGGACACGTCACAGGTCCCAGATGATTGCCCGGCCAGTCACAGCGCGCAGCATGGGCCACAGCCGGGCGCCCACAGTGACACTGCTGGCGCCGCAGAGAGGAGAGGGAGACGAGCGGGGCTTCGTTCCCCCGCATCGCCGGACCCTGGGACAGGTAAGTTCCCAATTATTAAAAGTCAGCAGCTGCAGTATTTGTTTTTTTTTTATTTAAAGCATGTTTATGTGCTTGTGCTGTGCCATTTGGCCCCTTGTAACACCTGAAATACCTGTCTGATCCTGCCAGTTTCTACCCCCCCTCCCCTCTCTGCGCTGACTGCGATATATCAGGGCTGCTGGGCCCTGACACCGGAGTCAACTGTACGTGCCTCTGTCATCCGCAGCCTGCTCTCCTGTGTCTCCCTCTGTCCTCTCCCCCCTCTGCCTTTCAGCTCCCCTCCTGCTCTAAAAAAACAGTAGATTTTTCTATAGTTCCCTCTGATATAGAACATTAGGCTCCGCAGTGCATCTCATTTATAAAAATATATGGTATAATAGCTTACTTAAGAGCGCTGTTTGGCGCTCACGTGACTGCCCGCCGGTCTCCTCCCCTCCTCTCGGCTGACGCCAGTGGGGGGGTTTCCCAGCACATCCCCCTGCAGCTATCGCATTGGGAGAGGAGACCAGCGAACGTCGCTTTTAAGTAAGCTATTACACCGCATATTTTTATAAATGACATGCACTGTGGAGCTTAATGTTATATATCAGAGGGAACTGTAGAAAATATTTTTTACCTTAACAAACACTTTAAGCAAAACATTGTAAGTTCAATTAATTTAAAGAACACCTGTCACAAAAAAAACAAAAAAACAAAAAAAAAAAGGTTGCCATTACAGACCTTTAAAAATGCTAGCTCTGCCTGGTCTTTTGCTTTAAAGTGGTATTAAACCCAAAACCAGAAATGTTATATATTGCAGCTTACCAATCCTTAGATGTGGTGGCTGCATTCCTTTTCTTTGGCTTTCCCGTCTGTTTTCACCTGGTGATCTGGCCATTAACACACCTCCTATATTAGTGAGACACAACTCTGAAGGAATGAGAACAGGGGGCACAGCAGACCACAGCATCGTCAGTCTCATTTTAATCACCCCTAGAAAAGCTGATCATTTTAAGTACCCCTGCCAGTGTTAAAGTGGTTATAAAGCCACTTGATGTTCATACAATCCCCTATGTTAGAAAATGTTATGTGCCCCAGTGTATGTGTTTTATAAGGAATTTGCCGGTTTGTACCTAATGTCAGAGTGGCGCTCACGTGACTGCCCGCTGCTCTCCTCTCCCGATTTGACAACTACAGCAGGAGGGGCAGTGAATCAGTCAGCGAGGAGGAGAGCGATGGGCGGTCATGTGAGCGCCGCTCTGAAATAAGGTACAAATCTGCATATTTTTTTATAAGGCAAATACACTGGGGCACACAAAGTTATCTAACACTGAGGATTGTATGAACATAATAAAGTTTGTTATGCTGCAAGAGGGGAGGGGTGGGGAGCAGATCAGGAGAGACTGACAGGCATGGGGAGAGAGGTAGCAAGGAGAGACAGCGGGAGGACAGGGGCACGTAAACTGACCACAGTATCGGGGCTCAGCAGCCATTATAAGCGTGGTCAGTTTACAGAGGGTCGGGCAGCACCAGGCAGATCAGCCAGGTACTTTGGATGATACAAAGGGCCAAATTACACAGCACAAGCACTGTGCTGTTATTCATGCTTTAAAGCAGGAGTCTCAAACTGGTGGCCCTCCAGCTGTTGTGAAACTACAAGTCCCATCATGCCTCTGCCCGTGGGTGTCATGCTTGTAACTGTCAGCCTTGCAATGCCTCATGGGACTTGTAGTTTTGCAACAGCTGGAGGGCCGCCAGTTTGAGACCCCTGCTTTAAAGGAACAGTATCAATTTTTTAAAAATTTTTTTAGGGTTACAAACACTAAGGGTCAGTTCACAACAGATGCAGTTCCGTGCACTTTTTTTCTGCGCTAAAAATGCATGCACAGTGTTTTCCATGTATTCCAATGGTTCTAGTTCACACCAACGCCGTCAGTTCCAGTCAGTTTCCGGTCAATTTATGCACCAGAAACTGACTGCACTGGTGTGAACTAGAGCCATTGGGGCCAGTACACACCACAATTATGCACTTATACATTCCGGATCAGTTTTTGCTTACAGTTCACGCCACATGCAGTTCCGGCGCATTCTTGATACAATTTGCTATGCTCCAGTACAGCTCTGTGCAGAAAAAATGCAACACGCTCTACTTTTTTTTCTGCACTGGAAACTGACTGCACTGGTGTGAACTAGAGCCATTGGAATACATGGAAAACACTGCATGCATTTCTAGTGCAGAAAAAAAAAGCACCCAGAACTGCATCTGGTGTGAACCTCCACTGTTTTTGTCACATCCATGTAAACGGATACATTCTGCTGGAGAGACTGTGTTTTTGAAAAATAACAGACTTGCTTGGCTGGATCACCAGATGAAAATAGAAGGAAGAAAGTCTAAAAAAGGAAACTAAGGCAGCCACCACATCTACGAATTTATAAGCTGCAACATAATAAAGGTTTGTTTTTGGGTTTAATACTGCTTTAAATAATATAAATCTTTGACCTGGAACAAAATGTGCAAATAACAGTTACTGATTTCTCTCCAACTTTCCAGATCTGCATGCTAGGCAAAGGGTCACCATACAAGCCGGGCACTTTGCATATTCAGAAGGTCAGCAATGGCGGCCATGTGTTTCTCTCATAACAAACCTACTTTAAAAACGGACCAACTGTCTAATTAGCTGCATCTTTGCTATCCTATCCTCAATGCCCCCTAAAAGAGGAAAGTCTTCAAACATGTGATACAGAAACCATTCCCCCTCCTCAGCAGACATCACATGATCAATGCCTAGGCATTTGGTCACATGAGTAAAATTAGGGGATGTTGGAGGAACTTTTTTTTATTTTTGTAGCAAAGGCAAGTATTTATATTACTTTGCAGAAGCAGGACAGAGCGGAGGGTTCACATCTGAAGACTAATCGGTACACATGCTGCAGCTATGATTGCTCCTGTATGTTCACATCTGTATAAAAAACAGACAATGAGACTCTTACAGGGTATTTCCAACGACGGGTGAATGGCGGCAACGTTCTTGACGGCTGGCGGAGAATGTCGCCCGTCCACCTGATCAGATTCTGCGTCCTGAGCTTCTCCGTGAATGACCGCGATCCCTAGCCGTAACCGCTCGGCGAAAGACTGGGCTCTGCGGGATAGAAAAGGCCGATGACAGGCGCTTCTTACAGGAAACGTTACTGAAAACACACAAACTGTCCCCTCGCTAAGCAGTCCTGGAGACTTGTCCGATCTCTACGGACCAATCCAGTCTGCTGGATGTCCCCTGAGCCATAAAAACAGGCCCTATCCTGGGATTAGTAAAGGTAAAGAAGAATCCACAACTTATCCAGTCCAATGTAGGATCTAGACGGCAATTTTCACAGGGGAAATCTAGTGTCAATAATATGTGTGCACAAAAGAGATCAGTTTAATAAAAGAAATAAAAAAAAATAAAAATTGGAAAAAAAAAAAAAAACTGTCACATTGTAATAATCTAAATCTCTACTCTTTAATTATAAATTATGCAGCCAAAGGATCACTTTTTCTTATCATTCACTAATATGGATATTCTCTCCCTGTAAGAGCAGAAGTGTCAGATGAATATCAAAATACAAGTAAAAAAAAGTAAAATACAAGTAAAAAAAAATGCCTTACGCAAGCTCTTGTCAGTTTTAACCCTCCACCAACAGCCCATTTATCAGGCAGGATCGGGCAGATCAGCCTCCATGGGGGACCTTAGACAGGCTGACATTTCTGCTCTGACAGGCATAAAATATAACAAACTAACAACACACACCTATCCCTGAAAAGTAAGCAATGCAGGGTGAAGAATCAGTTCTGGCCAGCTCAGTAGATTGTTTTAGAAAAGGCCTGGATTTTTTTCCTAAATGCATAACGGGATACTAATATTATATAGGTAAAGTTGATCCAGGGAATATCTGATGGCCTGGTAGGTGGATCAGGAAAGGCTTTTTTTGTATCCCTCGCTAGAGCAAATTGGATCATGCTTTATTGGGGATTTTTGTTCTTTTTTGCCTTCCTCTGGATCAACTCTGGGTATAGAATAGTGTATATGGGGGGTTTCTCTTTGTGTGTGTTTTTTTGTTGCAGGCTCCACTTCTTACTTAAAGTGGAAGTAAAGTCGATTTCAGCACTTGTACCCACAGGTAAGCCTATGGATGAAGGCCGAAACGCGTCAGCATTTTTGGATGATGTTATTGCTGTAATGCTCAAATATTTTCTATGGAGAAGCTGTTGAGTTGCCGGCCTGTACTTTCTATGGATCTTTTCTGAGCTTAATTAGCCAGAGCACCGACTACTCTACACACCAACTATACTATATAGTGGTAGAGCTTGGGTGAGTTTTTCTCTTTCTACTTTAAACTTATAATAAGGCTTACCTGTAGGCAGGGCTTTTTTTCTCAGAAAATAGGTGAAGGAACTCAACCACAACCCCCTTAAACTCCCCTCCTCCCAGGGGTGTGCTATGTGCAGAGTTCTGGGGTGCGCTTGGTACATAGTACAGAGTTTAGGGGTGTGCTATGTGCAGAGTTCTGGGGTGCACTTGGTACATAGTACAGAGTTTAGGGGTGTGCTATGTGCAGAGTTCTGGGGTGCGCTTGGTACACAGTACAGAGTTTAAGGGTGTGCTACGTGTAGAGTTCTGGGGTGAGCTTGGTACATAGTACAGAGTTTAGGGGTGTGCTACGTGCAGAGTTCTGGGGCGCTCTTGGTACATAGTACAGAGTTTAGGGATGTGCTGCCTGAAAAAAAGCCCTGCCTGTAGGTACCGTGAATATCTCCTAAACCTGCACTGTTTAGGAGATATTCACACAAAATGCAGCCGGTGATGTCACTGGCGCATGTGTTCTGAGGTGAAGGCATACCCGTGCCGTCCCTTCAGAGCCCCATTCCGGTGTCCGTGACTCGTGCATTGCGCGAGTTTGACGTCATTGCGACATGGCCAAACGCCGGCTGTCCGCGAACCCAGAAGGATGACCAGGTGAAGATGGAAGCCCTCTCAGCGCTGCAGGAAGGCTTCGTTCTAACATTAGTATTTCATAATGTGCTACCATGCATCGCAAACTAACACATTATGAAATATTAACGTTAGAACGAAGACTTCCTGCGGCGCGCTGTCACTGCGGAGAGGGCTTCATCTTCACGCCTTTACCTTGCAGGGTTAAGAAAAAAAATTGTGCTGTTTACTAGCGCTTTAATAAAGATGCGCATTGCTATGTTTTTATTATCCTATCTCATGATCCTATTTAGTCTGTCTGATTTATAACTATGATCATCTGCAGTCTTTAAAGTGGCGTTCCACCCAAAAGTGGAACCTCCGCTTATTTGCTTCCTCCCCCCCTCCAGTGCCCCATTTGGCACCTTTCAGGGGGAGGAGGGAACGGGGACCTGTTTTTGGCAGGTCCCCGCCCCCACTTCCGGGAGACGGCGCCGTCCCTCTGAAGTTTGGTCCCTCCTCCTCCTTCGCCGGGCCGATAAGAAAGTGCAGTGCACATCGCGCATGCGCAGTAAGCAACCGGCTGTGAAACCGAAAGGCTTCGCTGCCGGTTTCCCTTAGTGGAGATGGCAGTGGCAGCACCCAACAGCTGATCCAAAAATCGGCTGGGGTGCTGCCATCGCGGGCGCCCTGGACAGGTTAAGTGTTCATATATTAAAAGTCAGCAGCTGCATTATTTGTAGCTGCTCACTTTTAATTTTTTTTTTTTCCCAGGCGGAACTCCTCTGTAATGACGTCAAGTTTCCACAGAGCACCTTTATCCAGAGACCATGTGATCTTTGGCTATCTTTCAGGTCTCACATGGGAGCACCTTTTTTTTTTTTAAACTCATTGCAAAAAAAGATAATTTTTGTATAAGATAATGAGATTTGGTTATGCTGAAAAATGTCATCCTGAGTCATGTGATGTGTGAATTTTAAAAGGACAGGCTCACTTAAAGGGGATCTTTAATCAGAAAATTAAGTTCTGCTAGATCACTTCAGGTTGGCCCCTTTTGCAGGTATCGCTATGTAAAACATTAAAAATAAGTGCCTATACTGTTTAAATGCAGTAATGTACTGCATTGAGTACTGCACATGCTCAGTGCTCTCTTTTTTTTTTCCTGGCACTGTGCCTAAAATGTAGAGGCCGATCTGCTGACAGCATAAAGATTTACTACTGCTCAGAGGCTCTGGGCTTCAGCAAAATGGCAACCTCCAGCAAAAAGAAGCAGGAACAATGCTGGAGGCAATTTAAAGCACACGCAAATTTTGGCAGCATAATTATTAATGTGGAATGTATGTTCCTTGCTAAAGAACATTATTTTTTATCAAAGCTCTTATGGATAAAGTTCCGCTTTAAAATAGATGGCCACAGTGAAAAACGACCACCACCCTATGTTCAGCTGACAGAAGTGGTGCTAGCTCAGGGGGAAATCAAAGCAGGCTAGCACAGGGACACACTGCCTGCAATAGTAGCACCACGTCCAGTGGTCGGGCAAAGGCAGCACCGTGTCTGAGGAGTCTTCAATAAGACAAGCAACAGACATTCTGATAGTTTCCCTTTGGAAACTCATAAAACTTGTCTAACTGTAGATATTAACAGGAGTCTTGAAAAACTAAATACAACTTTAAACATTTTTTTTAAAACAAGGATACGCAGCTTTATCTTCCGCTATGCGGCTACAATTTTCTAATCTCATCGGACATAACTTTGTGAACGGAGTCTAAAGTCTGTAAGGTATCCTTGTGATTGTCAAAGTTGACCCTAGTTTAAAAAATAAGGGCAACAGGAACTGACACCCCCATGCATCTGGGGTAATGCTGTTCTAAGAAAGTGAACAAAAAAAATCTCAATATCATAGGATTCATAGTCCTGAGAGATGACAATCATCTAATTTACTCACCGTTTTGCTGATGAAGGAGATTTGGCTACTATGACTGCATTTCTGTAGTCAGGAATCTGCAAAACACAACAATGTTGTGAATCCATGCTTTTCATAACACACAAATTGTATTATGCAAGTCTGCAGGGGGGGGGGGCTCTACTTTAAGGTAGGTACACAAATGCAGTTCCTCCCTTTTTTTCAATAATGAGAAGAAAAAAAAAAAGAAAAGAAAATCTGAACATCGCCCATTACCCCAAATATCGGCCAAAGGTGGCACCGTTACCCTTCTCTTCTCACCCGAGTGTTTCACTATTTTTATCTGAAGTGTGCAAGTGCAAAAAAACAAAACCATTACTGTTCTGTATAAACCAGACACAAATATGTTCGTTTTGATTTATCTTTACTTCCTGTACCTGGATGGCGACAGGAGAGGACAGAAAATCTTCACAAAGTGAGAGAAACGACCCTCTTTGGCAGCTGTCACCTGAAAAGGTGTCCCCATTGGAAGATATTACCTCGCCTCCTGTCCTGGTGCCAACTGTAAATTTTGGTTTTCCCAAAATTTTTTGCTCTAAATGTTTTTTAAGCTGCAATATACAGTGAACTAGTGGATTTAACATGCCATGGTCACAAAGCTTTATGCCCGCGGCAAAGTTTACCCAACATGTAGCGATCAGCAGGCAACAAGCCCGCTGAATGCTACACATTCAAGCAAATGGGGAAGCGCTGCAAAAATGGGGTTAAAACAGACAGTGAGGAAATGTCGCATCGCTGTCAATAGCCTCTGAAGAACAATCCGAATGCAGATTGGGCTTTAGAGGAAAAGGAGATTTAGACACATGTCTAACTCTACCCTTAAAGTGTAACTCCACTTTTGTTGGGAAAAAAAAACAATCTCCTGTGGGTGGTTTCTTGTTGAAATTGGATGCTGGATATAAACTGCCTATGTGTGCCTATTTGCTGGTAAGACTTCTAAACGTGACTTCTATTTTAGTGGATTTATGAGAAAATCAGTGAGTCAATCACACAAGCAGGAAATGACATCATGGGGGGGGGGCGTGCTCCATACACCATCTGTGTACAGAACACCTCCGATTTGCCATAATGCATTGAATTTTACAGAAAATTACAGAAGCTGCAGTAATTTGAATTTAACATTGCATTACTATAAAGGTTTGTGCAGCGATTTGTATATACCATATCATTCTTTTTTTTTATTTAAAAAAAAAAATCTATTCATGATTCGAATCGTTTTTTTTTTTTTTTTTTTTGATGGACACCGCGCTGGTCCTGAGGAGCTGCGGGCAAGAGTTTTTAGGCGAGGCTGCGGCTTCGGTCTAGTCCGCGGCTTCCGGCCTCGCGGACTAGGCTGAAGCCGCGGCCTCACCTAAAAACTCCTGCCCGCTGGTCCTGGTGAAAAAAAAAAAATCGATTTGCTGAAAATTTGAATCGATTTGACCTCTCAACTCGATTCAAGATTCAAATAGATTTTTTTCCCCAGCCCTATGTCAGACCCAGCCTATTATCCCCGGGGGATCCTTTCCGCTGATTCCGGCTGAGCAGGCAGATGACAGGTCTGTATCTGCTCCGCATCAGCGTGCTGTCCTCTATGGGCTGTTGAATGGACCACCTATCCGTTTCCATCTGTCATACGATCCAATCTTTTTTTTTTTTTTTTTTTTTTTAGCAGACAGGATCAGATCAGATGTCGGCGGGTGTCAGCAGATCCATTGACATCCGTTGATCCGTAGAGAGCAATGGATTGGCCGATCGGGTCCGCCTGAAAAACTGACCGATCTGTCTATGTGAAAGTGACCTTAGGCCTCATTGCACACTGACATTTAGCCAATGAGGCTCTGGGTGTTTATGTGCGGCTGTACAGAAGCACCCAACCAGTCTTGCTGCCAGCAGCCTGTATAAGTCTATGAGAGGCCAACAGTTGCTGTGGCTGGATGGTGCACCGATTGGTAACACAGAATGCAGTCTGCTTGGATGCATACTGTTCTAAATGTAATTCCCACTCAGTGCACCATCCAGTTGCAGCAGCTGTCAGCTTCTCATAGAGTTTTACAGGATACTGGCAGCAGGGCTGGATGGTGCGTCTGTACCTTCCACCCGCAGATAAATGACATTGCTCCATGCATCTGGGCTATATGGCCAGAGTATTTGAGGCCCTACTGTGAAATGCCAGTTGGTAAAGGGAATCTTGCCCAACTAAGAAAGAACCCAGCATACGGAATACGTTTTCCTGCTGAAATGAGCACATCTCAGCAGTAGTGCATTTAGGTTTTGTGCTGCCCTAGGCCTGACTAAACTCGTGCACCCTCTAATTTAAATATGACTTACCCCTTCCTGTCAAGACCACACCCCTTGCTGTTTAAGACCCGCCCTGAAATGTTCGAGTGGGGACACTAGTTCTGAGGGCCGGGGGGGGGGGGGGGGGGATGGATTCCCTTAATTTGCATAGATTTCCTCTCACTTCCTGTTTGGCTATGGGGCAGGAAGTGAAGGGAAATCTCTGCAATGGGACAGGGATGGTAAAAAATTAACTGACAGGGGCTATAACCCTCCCTTATTCTATCCAAAATGAAAAAAAAAAAAAAAGTGTTGCCTATAGTTCTACTTTAAGCACAAATTTCTGATAATTTTATGGAGAGGACTAAGAAGATATAACCATGCCAATGGTGCAGCAGAAAACAGCACAGTGAGGAAGGTTTGTGGTCCAGGATGAGAGGACAGTCAAAATTAGAAGCGCCCCCCCCCCCCCCAGTTGCGGAATGCCGGCCGCCTGCATACCTGAAGCAGTTCGGGAGCACTAGACTAATTTGTCTCTCAGCCCTGTCCGCCCCATAAGACTGGTGCTACACTAACAGTGTAGCGCAAGCCGGCGGGGACTCTTTCCGTGCTGCCCCCCTGCAGAGTGCTGCCCTAGGCCTGGGCCTTGTCAGCCTAGGCCAGCATAAAGCGTTGCATCTCAGCCAGCTTGATCTTTTCAACCCTGTAAGATTCTAGCAACCCACAGACAATCCTAACAAGCAACTGCTTGCTCATTTCTATATGCAATATGAAGACACACACACACAAAGCTCTCCGCTCTGTAAAATCCGAGGTCGTGCCTCGCCGGCATTATCCATGTAAAACTGACGGTTTTCATTCATTGCTCACAAATATAAAACAGAGAAGCCGGGATGTAGCCAATATGCACCTACACGTTCTACAGAACACCGGATCCTTCACAGCCAGGTTTTCCGCCTAATGAAATGCACGCTCATTGTTCAGCCAGAAACGCGATCTGCCTCTATTGTGCCAAGCAGAACATTTAAGATGCCTGGCTTCCTATATCTGCTCTGTAATTATGCAGCTCGGAGATCATGTGACGGGAGGAAGCGTGGCGAAGAAACAGAAGCCTGCGAGTTACAGGCCCTGATAAAGGATAAAATAGCCATATGACCTGCCAGAAATCACAAGGGCTGCCGTACATCTATAGAAACTCATTGACTCCAAGAAATACATGCTTAACCCACGAGCGGTTAAAGGAACAGTCCAGTCAACAAAGAGATCTTATATTTTAAGTGACTCAGGGACCACAGAGTCTGGCTATGTGGCTCTGATCCTGGCCTGGCATTTATCTCCTGCTTATAGCTGCCCTGCTAGCCAAATTCGTATAGTGGCTAGTATCCTACTATTTTTCTTTATAGTCCTAAACTGGAGTCCTTGAAGAATGCAAGGCTGAGTTCACTGGTTCCAGTACTGCTCTATCTGTGAGCGCACTGTAGCACTGTCCACAGAAGAGAGGATGGTTGCACAGAATCATGTGACAAGAGGAAGCAAATCACACCTAAAACGTGGTCGGTCAAATCACCAGTCCAATTCCTATGCCACTCAAAGGCTTCAAGGGTGAAAGCATCCCACAGAAGATTGTGTCCCAAACACCTCCCAGAATGATTAATGGCATCACTCTTCTTTAAAGTGGTTGTAAAGTCAGAATGCATTCCGTGCATTGAACTAAAAAATCTTCTGTGTGCGCAGCCCCCCCCCCCCAATACTTACCTGAGCCCTTCTCAATCCAGCCATTTTGCATGAGTGTCTCGGCTGCCCGGGACTCTCCCTCCTCATTGGCTGGCAGAGCTCCTGTTACTGTCAAAGTCAGGGAGCCAATGAGGAGAGAGAGGGGGCGTGGGCCAAACCGTTGCTCCGTGTCTGAATGGACTGGTTCAATGCATTGAACTAAAAAAATCTTCTGTGTGCGCAGCCCCCCCCCCCCCCAATACTTACCTGAGCCCTTCTCAATCCAGCGATTTTGCAGGAGTGTTTTGGCTGCCCGGGACTCTCCCTCATTGGCTTCCAGAGCTCCTGTTGCTGTCAATCAAAGTCAGGGAGCCAATGAGGAGAGAGTGGGGGTGTGGGCCAAACCGTTGCTCCGTGTCTGAATGGACGCACAGAGCAGTGGCTCGGGTGCCCCCATAGCAAGCCGCTTGCTGTGGGGGCACTCAGCAAGGGGGGAGGGGCCAGAAGAAAAGGAGCATCTGGGCTGTTCTGTGCAAAACCACTCCACAGAGCAGGTAAGCATAACATGTTTGTTATTTTTAAAGGAAAAAAAGAAACTGAGACTTTAGTATCACTTTAATTTAAAGCCTGGTATGTTTAATTATTTTTCATCCACTATCAGAGGGTAGTTACAACAGAGTGCTAGAACATGTTACATGTTACACCCTAAATATGGGTGTAACATGTTCTAAAGGTGAACTTCATCCTTTAACCCCCATATGACCGCCTAAGACATGTACAGTGGCAAAAGGGCAGGCTTTAAACAGTCACATGGTGCACATTTGTGTCGCTGGGTGGTCGATGTTTCAAATAAAGACAGCTCTTGGTACCCGCTAATAATCAGTAGCCGACGGGACCGGCTCACCAATCATGTGACCAATTTAATGGCCAATCACAATGGTCATGTGATCGCCCAGTCTCTCCTGTCCCCTACCCCCTGTGTTCAGAACCTTGTAAAGGGACGCCATGGAGGATAGGAAAGGGTTAAATAACATTTAACAGAATTGTATACATTCAATAAAACGTATACTGCCATTAGCAAAAAAAAACACATCTACGTTAGTTAATGGAATATTTCAAACAAATGATGTAGCTTCAATGCTGATATCCCCAGTAGAAACAGCATTGCTAATACATGATTTTATGAATATTATTTATTGCTTCAGCAAAGGTTTTAGCATAGGCTTAGCATTCTAGAGTGCATACCGTTTTGTAAAAAGTTATAAACTAGAGATGGTTGTTTTAGATACACACAATCAATAAACCAACACGTTTCAGGGGCTCAAAGTTCCCCTTCATCAGGGCTAAGAATCAAAATAACATAAAAACAATATTGTTTTGTGTTGTTGTTTATGTTGTTTTATGTTATTTTGATTCTTAGCTCTGATGAAGGAGAACTTTGAGCCATTGAAATGTGTTGGCTTATTGATTACATGTTGTAGAAAATAAAATTCCGAATTAAGTTCTGTGGTGCTCTCATCCTTCTAATGTTCTCCAAATTACTCCAGGGACCTTTTGGGATGCCCCGGCTGACAGAGAGTCGCCTCTAAAAGTTAAATTTTGACTCCCCATTTCTGTCTACTAAGCACTCCACTAAACACACTCCATTTAAGTCTATGAGAATGTAAAACCCACTTTAAAGAAGGTCAAAGGAATGTCAAGAGGAGGCCAACTGCAGGTCAAATGCACCTGTCAATTAATTCTGAAGGATCTCAGAAGGGTCCCAAGCTGATGCTACTGACACAAGACCAAAGTCAGTCAACACAAACCACTACAGGAAAACTGTGCCACTGTTGACAGTACACTAGGAATTGGCTTTCAAAGACAGCAGCTGCTTTCAATCAGCTTTGAAAAATGTCACCGTCTAAATTGGCACTCAAATCTAGCCACGTCATTCTGATTTCAACACCAATTTCAATTTCAATTTTGGTTTAGCACTGAAAACTGAAACACGGGGAAAAACCGTAGTGGCAAATAACTGATGGAACGTAACAAAACTGTCCAATTATGTAGCCAGCCTAAGACAGGTAAGAAGCCAGGACATGATTCAGCTGGCTGGGGAAGAACAAAACACACCAACTAAAATATCCAAAATAAACCGATCCAGGAACCAACCAGTGTCTCCTTTTAATGCCAAATTGAATAAATTTTTTTCCCCATGTATAAAGTATAATACTTTTTTTATACATTTTTTTCTAATTGTATTATGGTTAGGAGGATACAAAAATATTTTAACATTTTTTTCTATATATTATGCAGTCTCCTATCCAGCCACAAGATGGAACTCTAGTCCCCTATTAACATCATTAGTAGAAGAAAGAAGGCATGCTGTTCACGGGTTTCAAATAAGCCATCACAGCAGTGACTCCTCCCTAATTAGGTAGGACAAGGGTTCAATCAGACATAGTGAGCCTCAAAGCAAGCTGTTCTTTAGTGCCGGCTCATGGTGCTATTGGAAATCCTTTGTTGTGTATTAAATATTTATTTGAAAAAACAGTAATTTGTAGATCATAAAAAAGGGAGATAACAAATGAGACCAGACATCCTGACGCGTAAGTAAACCGCATACGGATACACGCAAAAATGGAAGCTATACACAACAATCAGATTTCTAAATTCGATAAAAACCTAGCAACCCTGGATCAAACATCACTTGTCACCAAACTTTTGAAGAGACGGCCCTTATCCTGTGGTAGCTGTTTGTTATAATAATTGCATCTGACGTCGCGCTGGTGGTCAGGTCACCCTGGGTGACTCCCTATTCTTCCCTTCTCCCTCCTTTTACTTTCTCTTCTACTCTACTCCTCAAGACCCTTTCCTTTTGGCTCGGCTATGGCTTATTCTACCCTATGTTAGCGGAATCCCTGCCACCGATGGGCAATCTCGCTACGGCCGTGCCCTCATAATCAAGGTAGTCCAATATGTTATCTTCATTTGCTAGCCCTCATTTAACTCCCCACTACAGCACACCATAACCCTCCTTCCAAGTCTCCCGCTCCAATCTTCGATATAATCTACAATTATTAAATGTCATACTGTCTATCCACAAATAATATGTAGATTAGACTTTTGAGATGCTATAGATAGCACCCTGAATCTATACATTGGCCTATTCTAATTGTTTGGCTCTTACATTGTGATTTTGCATAACACTGACTGCTTATACAGAACTGTTTTGAATGTATACACTTATTGCAAGATGCTCTATTCATATGGAACTACTTTGTAATTGTTCTTATTGTACGCTTTATACGCTGTTCAATAACCTAAAGCGGAAGTAAACCCATCCATAAAAGAATTTCATTTCCGACACGTGCCGGAAATGTAACACTCCCATTGGTTGTGCTCTCAACCAAACTGTCAAACTATCCAATGGTTGGATTCATAACTGATCACATGCGCAGCATCATGGCAGCTGTAGATTAAACAGAGGCCAAGATGGCAGCTTCCTTGGCTAAAAACGATAGTGGGGTTTACTCATAGCTCCCAACTGTCCCTGATTTTGAGGGACTGTCCCTGATTTGGAGCAATGTCCCTCTTTCCTCCTCATTTGTCCCTCATTTTGGTCTGATCTATATAGTTGTATATAAAATGCACTTTCTATCTATCAAAAAGTGTTTCCCAGTGCTAAACCTTTCATCTGATTTCTAAATTGCTGCACTTGTAAGTTCCAAAAGCCAATATAAAGGAATAGTAGTGGTAAAAAAAAAGAACTTGTGAGTTTAACCAATCTTGTTTTTTTTGCACAATTCTCCTTTAAGGGGGTGTGGCAAGGGGTGTGTCCTATGCCTGCATACTTTTGCTGATAGGTGTCCCTCATTCCCATCTCAAAAAGTTGGGAGGTATGTGTTTACTTACACTTTATTAAAACATACACAACAATTTAAAAAAAAATTATAACATATAAAAGAAACTATAATAGCACTAACACAAAACTGATGTTTCCCTTTAAAGGCATGGAAGCCAAAGTTTTACTCATCAGTCCCGTTCTGTAACCAGCACTTCGACCTCAATGTCTCCCTATTGGCAGTCAAAATAAAGTAATAGAAAACAACCCAAGGACACAGTCACAAGTGAAGCGCAGTATGCCTCTCCCAAGCTCCTTAAAATACTTCATTTCCAGGCCATGTAAACACAGATAAGACTTTGTACAACCTCCTCATTATCTGCTGCTATAAACAGTATAGGAGTGAAGGTCACAATACAGGCAGATGCTGAGCTAAGGAGGCACCAACAACCACAGTGCTATAACGAGCAGATGTTGAGGCTGTGATGCCGCTCACTTATACGGCCTGTCCAGTTCTAAAAGCGGTGAAGCTCTGCCCGAAAATCAGAGGTGTGTGTGACAGGGTGACAACACAGGAGCACAACTGAGGGACTGTTGTCACCTCATAACAGGAAGTGCCTGAACAAGGACCTAGATCACAAAATCCACAGGTATTATTTTATTGAGAGCTGCAGATTCAACAATTTCTGAATGACAATGACAGGGTAAAGCCTACATGATATTTTTGTGATTGGGTTTAGATCTACTTTAAGGTCTCCCCAGAGAGCTCACTTTGCTCATTAAATACTTGCTCCAAGTCATTGACTCACATAGTGCTCAAGCCAGGCACAGTAAAAAAAGAAACCCTTCCCTATCATAAGTTTTTTTTTTTGGAGGGACCTCCTATGCTTCTGTCACATGTCCATTCTTTCTGACAGGTGTACATGTTCATAACTAGAGTTAAAGAGGTTGTTAACCCTGGAAAAAAAAAAAAACCTGCAAGACAAAGGCATAATGAGCTAGTATGCATAACATACTAGCTCATTATGAAATGCTTACCTTAGAATGAAGCCCTGCAGCGGCACCCGAAGACCGCTGACACGGCCGACATCTTTCTGGGTTCGTGGGCTTCAGCGCTGTGATTGGCCAGAGTCGCAAAAAACGTCACTCCCATGCATGCGCGCGGGAGTCACCGGTGACAGCACGGGCGGCCGTTTCGGGCGCACTATACAGTAAATATCTCCTAAACGGTGCAAGTTTAGGAGACATTTACAGTACCTATAGGTAAGCCTTATTATAAGCTTGCTTATAGGTACAAAAACACCAGGGGAGTTTACTTCCTCTTTAAAGCTTTCCCAATCGAGTACTAGTCTGAATATTCCCCTTGATTACCAGGCCATTTTTCAGTGCTGTGATAGTTTGACCGACAATTATGCGGTTATGGAACGCTGTACCCAGATGACTTTTATTTACTTTTTTGAGAGACAGACAGAGTTTTCTTTTTGTAGTGGTGGGGGGTTAAATGTGCAGGATAAAGGAGGCGAAGGGGTTGATATACTGCTCACTACAGGATGGAGATGAGATGTACAGGAGGAGGCAAAAGGGTTAAAAACAACCCCAACCAAATTAATTAGAACCCCCCACCTTGAATCTCCTGCTTCCCTTTCTCCATTAAAAGGGACCCCTTTATTTACAAATAAGCCTTCCTCCACTTTCGCCATTCGGGAGAGGGTTCTCAAAGGTAAACATATACAGTGTTTACATTTGTGACTGCTGTAATTGGCTATCACATGGCACAGACCCAGTCTAACTGGCTCTGTGCGTTTTGCGATCAAAAGCTATCTGCACATGCAGGGTGCACACTCAAGTAGTAAACTGAGCATAGTTTTTAAATGGCGCTCCAGAAATACATGTCTATCACGGCATTTTAAAGCGTGCAGGGCTAGTAAAGTCGTTAAAGTAAACTTGTTATTGCCCATGTGGGAAAAAGAAACCCGCCAGCTTCACATTCTTATCGTTCCCCCGACACTCTTTGCAGTCACCAGGAGAGAGGAAAATGTCCTGTATAACTGTGAGCTTAAACAGGATAAATACTGTCTCCCACATGACATCCCTGGGCCAATGGCCAACCACAAATACTGTCCTACCATTGAAAGGGCATGCTTTTATACCCAGGAATATCCGGTATTCTTTTCCCTACTGGCAGCTAAACAGAGTGGTGTAGGAGAAAATGAAAGATAATGTATTCGCTTTAAAAGGGTACAGAATAAGCAGGTATCTCTTGTTACTTGCTTTTAAAGCTGAATTTCAGGAATTCAGCTACTTTGTAAAAACTATATGGCATACCATGAGTTAAGTCCAACGAGGTGCTTGCCACCTGGTGGACTTATTTTTATTATTCACATCGGATAGTTTTATTGTGCTCCAGGAAGATAACTTCCGGAGCTCTGAGGCTGTTCACTATGGTCTCAGTTCCTTTAAGAGAGAAGAGTTTCTGGAACTGCTATACCCGCCCCTCCCCTCCTTCTGCCCATTTGCAGAAGCCTTTGTATTATCTGAACTCACTCACAATATACAAAGGCTTCTGTGAATGGGCAGCAGAGGAGAGCAGCAGAAATGTAACACTCCCATTGGTTGTGCTCTCAACCAAACTTTCAAACCATTCAATGGCTGGTGTCGTAACTGATCACATGTGCAGCATCATGGCAGATGTAGATTAAACAGAGGCAAAGATGGCAGCTTCCTTGGCTGAAAACGATAGGGGGGTTTACTTACACTTTAACTCATAGGGGGGGATTTACTAAAACTGGTGCAGCTGTAGATAATAACCAGCTTCCTACTTCAGCTTTTTCAATTAGTGCCGGTCCACACCAGCGCAATGCGGAAATCAGCACGATTCCAGTTCCCGCATCGCATAGAACTAGCAGGCAGTTCACGCTGCCCTATGCAAACCGCTGCGGGTGTCAATAGAAAGGTAACGACACCTCCAGCTCGGTTCGCATATCGCAGTGCGAACTCGGACAGGAATCAGATTGCATGGGTGTGAACAACCATGCGATCCGATTCTTGTGGGGACAAAAAAAAAAAAAAAAGGTCCTGATCCGAATGCTATGCGAATTCAGCCATACAATCTGTATGGCTGAATTTGCATCGCACAGACATCGCATGTGATTTGCACAGCAGTGCGGTGTGAATCACATACGATGTCTGACATGACTACAGTGTGAACCGCCACTTAAGCTTTGACTATAAAACCTGGAAGCTGTTTGGTTACTATGCACAGCTGCACCAGGTTCTTTTGACGCCAGTTTCAGTAAAGCTCCCCCATAGCGTGTCTTCACTTTTTGCAAAGTTGCTGAATTCCTGGAATTCAGCTTTAAAGTTTACTTTTAGTGCAAGTTCACTTTAAATATTGTTGCCGCTGACTACTGTTTCAACTTAAAACACTGCCAACTAAAAATGATCAAACTATTATTTATTTTTTTTCAAAAGCAAGACAAAGTTAAAGCCTACTAGCTAGCTGATTTTGATTGTCATTTGTGTCCCCATTGGAAAGATTTTCCCTCATTTTCTGTTGTATCTTCTAAAACAGGAAGTGAAAGTAAATCTAAAATGTGAACACAAACAGCAAAAAAACAAACAAACAGCATAGGTTTGAACCATTAACCACTATATTATATATATATATATATATATATATATATATATATATATATATATATATATATATATATATATATATATATTCTGCACTGGCATTTTATGCGTTTTGAGTATCTGAAAGAAAAAAAAAAAAACAACAACAACACTTGTAGACATTGAGGAGTACCTCTTCCTGGATGTACTGTAAGAGGAAGGGAGATGCTCGGAGATTGTCCACAGGAATGTTGAAAAACCCCTGAATTTCCTTTTGATGCAGGTCCATAGTAATGAAATGCGTTAAACCTATTGGGAGGAGAGGAGGAGGTAACAGTGAGACAAAGCAGGCAAACACTAAAGATCAGACACACATCCTCTATTCTGTCTCCTGCAAGCCGGACTTCTGCCTGCTGACTGTTTGCTTAGACAAGATCTTAAGTTACACAAATACCAAGATTCAAGTTTATACAGAGAATAGACTGGCTGAATAAACATGCATGACTGCATTTCTATATAGTCAGACTGTGATGGAAGATAGGGCATCCAACCACAAACCGTGAAGTGTGCGTGACGGCATGTCATTTAGAAAACAAAAGAAAGCCACAAGGGAGGAGAATGTGCAATCCTAGAAAGCGTATGACATGGGCCGCTTTCCATCCAATACATAACAATAATGTCCAGCTTCATAACTTGACTGTACAGGAAAATACTCTTCGATCTTCTAGGTATCCAGTGTGCTCCCAACTTCCTGTTCAGGCTGACAACACTTTGCTGCACCGAAATCCAAACTAGCGTTGTCACCCCTGACTGCTGAACTACAGAACTCCGCCTATCCCTGTCCCTCTTAAAGCGGAGTTCCACCCAAAAGTGGAACCTCGGCTTATCTGGTTCCTCCGGTGCCACATTTGGCACCTTTCAGGGGGGAGGGGGTACCTGTTTTTGACAGGTACCCTTCCCCACTTCCAGGAGACGACATCGTGGCACTGTCCCTCAGAAGTTTGGCCCCCCTCCTCCTTCCCCCGCTACTGGGCCAATTACAAAGCGCAGCGCGCATGCGCAGTAGAGAAGTGGTTGGGAAGCCGAAAGGTGGCGGCAGCACCCGACCCGAAAATCGGCTGGGGTGCCGACATCGCGGGCTCCCCGGACAGGTAAGTGTCTTTATATTAAAAGTTTGCAGCTACAGTATTTGTAGCTGGTGACTTTTAATTTTTTTTCCCCATGCGGAACACCGCTTTAACTCATATACACTGATTTCTGTCCCAGCAAACAAATTCTGCTCCCAACAGCCTGATAAAGCAGTAAATCTGACATTCACCAAAAATTCACTGCAGGTGAATCTTCCTGGTGCTTGTGTTTTAAATAGCAACGATTGGTTTACCAGCAATAAACGTCTGGTGAAAATCAGAGAGTGTAGGCTCTTGGGAGGTGTAGTTCTGGGGGCGTGCCTATGTCAAAGGGGCCTGACCTTTCACAGCTGCCTCTGCGAGAAATTTTAATAGCCTGGGGTTGATGTTACAGGGAGCAGAAGATCTAGAGGGGCAGAGGAAGGTTTTGGAATACATTTTTGGTCACGTCAGCACATACACTTTAACCAATGACCTCCGGGAGATTTACCCCCTTTATGACCAGGCCATTTTTTGCGCAAGCCCAAGCAACAGCGACAAACAGCATTCATTTTACTATCCATTAGCGACACTTTAAAAAGGCTTTACAGGTTACCACTTTAGATTTACACAGAATGTCTGGCACTAGAACTACAGGCCACCATCTGATGTTGGCGGCGATATCTCACGTGTGTAGGGCGATCGCTCGACCATACCAATGCATACGTGCGCTTTACATGCGAGCCGGGGGAGCTTTGAACATTTTTATTTTATTATTTTTACACTGTCGCTTTCACTTTTTGTTTTAAATCACTTTTATTGTTATGACAGAGAATTTAAAGTGATTAAAAAAAAACAAAAAACATTTACAAACAAACATGTTATAGTTAAAATGTTTTGCACAGAGTGGCCCTGATCCTTCTCTTCGGGGGTCACCCAGCGGAGCTCCTCCTCCTCTTCGAGTGCCCCCACTGGGAGCGGCACTCCATAGGGGCACCCGGGCAGGCGCGTTCCCGAGTCCTGCTGCTGCGTCCATTGACACAGACAGCAGGACTCGGCCTCGACCCCCTGGTCACTGGATTTGATTGACAGCAGCAGGAGCCAATGGCTCCTGCTGCTATCAATCTATCCAATGAGGACCCAAGACAGCGGCTGGAGCCGTTGGGCTCGTGCTCGTCGCTGGAACGATCGGGTTCAGGTAAGAAAAAAGGGGGGTCTGGGGGGGGGGGGGGGGGGGGAAAGCTGCAGCACAGAAGCTTTTTCACCTTAATGCATAGAAACTTTACAACCCCTTTAAATGCCCCGTGATAAAAATAGGCAGTGGCAGGTACTCTTTATGAAGAGATCTGGGGTCTATTAGACCCCAGATGTCTCATCTCTCCTTAAAATCATTTGATCACACCATGATCGGTGTGATCAAATGCTTTCCCTATTTAAAAAGAATGCAGTTTACATCCAAGGAAACTAGAAGAGATGTATTGCTCATCTCTTCCGGTTTCCTATACCATAGAGGTGACCAGAGCCGTTCTGGTCTTCGATTACCTCTATGGTCACCCGACACTTGCTCGGGTCTACCGGTGAGATGGGAGAGCCCGAGAAAGACAAGGAATTTGGCGGGAGGGGGCCATCAGCTCCAAAAAACAATATTGGATGACGCCTGCAGCTGCAGGCATCATCCCGGTATAACCAATCAAAGTCCAGTGACGTACCCGTACATCGTTGGGGCTGAAGTGGGTAATCTGGTGCTGGAGGAGCCGTTATGTAAAATCAGAGACTTCCCCTTGTCCACAAGCTTCAAAGTGAAAGAGGGAACAGGAATGCAATCAGGGGGGTGCAGTAGAAACGCTGGGTGCATTGCTAGATAGGAAATGCAGTTTCAGCAGAGCAGTGCATGTGACTGCAACAGACGTGCACTGCTCGCAGCTGCCAATCAGAAGCTGGGGGGCAAAGAGGCTCTGGCTGGGGCGTGCAGAGCAATATTTAACAGCAAACAGTACAGGGAAAAATTTTGTGGCGTTATCGTACCCTATACTAGATTGGGTCTTCATTTTAAAATAATTGTAAAGCTACATTTTTTTCTTTTTTTGTTAAATAAACAACATGTCACACTTACCTGCAGAACCGCCGCACAGAGCAGCCCCAACCCTGCTCTTCTTGGATCTCCAGCTGGCGATCTTTGCTTCCGCTTGCTATGGGGGCACTCGTGTGAGCTCGCTCCTGAGCCTCCTTTGTGTGTCCATAGACACACAAAGTGCAGCTTGGCCCTGCCCCCTTGCTTACTCCTCACCGACTGCGATTGCCAGTAGTTGTGTCTGCCTTTGAGGCTAGTCTAGAGAGCCACTGCTCTCATGCACAGTGCTGGATCGAGATCAGGCTCAGGTAATTAACCCCGTCTGTACTATGCTGGAAGATCCCATTATCAGTTGCAAACCATATATGAACCATATTCCAAGTGAATGATCTGAATAGTGCCGCCCTTAACTCAAAATCACCCCCACTGCGCCAATGGATGGAGTGCACAATAATGAAGAGTGAGAACAAGTGAATGGCCCACTCAGTTTACAAACAAATCAAAACTTAACGAAAAG
This sequence comes from Lithobates septentrionalis, assembly GCA_037952835.1. NCBI lineage: Eukaryota > Metazoa > Chordata > Amphibia > Anura > Ranidae > Lithobates > Lithobates septentrionalis. The sequence continues at coordinate 533,810 of JBBDGP010002561.1, read as the reverse complement.
TAATGAAAAAAATATATATATGGTGTAACAAAAATGAAACTAATTGAATAAATGAATCGAGCTGCCCCTTTAATTAAATATCAAGAATATAGTGTTATTTGATCTCATGTAACAACTGCCCACCTAAATACATAAGAACAAAAGAGAGGCGCTCATATACTTAAAAGTGAAAATCTAAATGAGTGTTAACCTATCACCAAATGACTCCATTATAGTGTGTACATATATAAACTGAATAACGTGATAAATCAATACACAAATTGATCATGTGTGACAGTGAATTAAATATTGCCAAACAACTTATATGTAAGGTCTGACCAGCTACGCTGAGAGCCGCACTCGAGGAAGGAGAGATTTTGGCTGTACGGTGCTCCACGAAGGGGGTGAGAGGGACCGTGAGTCCTGGCATTTGCACATCTCGGGTCCGCCGTGACCATTTGCGTTTTTGAGTGTATCCACTGAATTTTGAAGCTGCTGTGAACTGCACTGGTTTTTACTGCTGTCACTTGTTTTTTAAAATGTGAGTGGTTTTATGGAAGACTGTAGTGGTTCTAAATAAATTTGCCGTGCTGGTTTACGCTATGTGAGTTCTTCATATTCTTTTACATGTGGATTGATCCTAACCATGGTGGCCTAATTACTACTCGATCACTCTGGAGTGTGATTCTTAAGCGTATTTTGCCGTGCATGAGAGTGCTGGCAAAAATATTTGGTGAGTGAGATTCCATTGGGAGTGGATTCACGTTTTCACGTTGGTGAGGTGAAGGACGTTTTTGATTTTACACTACCAGGATCACTGCACCTCAGAAGATCTATGTGGATTTTTTTGTCACAGATTTAATCACGCATTATTTGTCACTTAATATTCAAGGACTGATGTTTCTTATTAAAATATATTGCACTGTTACAATTTTGTTATTGGGTATGTCACATTAATTGGTGATTTGTTTACCTAATTTGTATAAGCATATAAGTTGTTTGGCAATATTTAATTCACTGTCACACATGATCAATTTGTGTATTGATTTATCACGTTATTCAGTTTATATATGTACACACTATAATGGAGTCATTTGGTGATAGGTTAACACTCATTTAGATTTTCACTTTTAAGTATATGAGCGCCTCTCTTTTGTTCTTATGTATTTAGGTGGGCAGTTGTTACATGAGATCAAATAACACTATATTCCATATATGAACCATGTATTTCCTAACAAAAGGCTTACAGATCTAGAAGCTAGACTCCTCTATTTTTCTTGAGAGGAAACTCAGTGTGGCCTCTTTGTCAGTGGCGACAGAATGAGTTAAAGCTCTAGAAGCTAGACATTTTTATTGTATTTACACTAAGATGTACCTCTTTGTCAGTGGGAACAGACTGAGTTTCTGGTCATTTCAAATTGTTCAGAGTAGCTTACAGCCTGAGGCCTGCTCCAAACAAGCAAACGCACAGAAAGGAAGGAATATTTTCTTTTCTTTTTTCTCTTATTTATATTTTCTTTTTCTTTTTTTCTTTCTTATTTCTAGGTCTGCTGTACAAATGGGAACACATAACAAAAGATATAGCGGGGGGGGGGGGGGTCTCAAATTTGACCGCAAGAGTGGAAATACACTTTAAATGCAGTCATCAAGTGCACACAACCAGTCGTGAGAATGTAATTCATTGGCAATAGCTGGTGACTCAATATTTAAAAATGACTTGTGGAGAGGCATAAGCATTGCCGACAAATATTTGCCAAAGTAAAAAGGTAAAAAGACTTCCGAGCATGGCATTCCTGAGCATGTATATACATGGGTGCTGTGCTTTACCAGCTTTACACATCATGGAGGCCAACAACTTCGAGACAATGGAGCCCCTCTTCCTCATCTTGCACTGCTTGCTGTAGGGGAAGTAAGGGATGACGCCGCTGATCGTCTTGGCGCATGACGTCCGGCAGGCATACACCATGATTAATAGCTCCATGATTGTGGTGTTCACATCTCTGAAATGAAAAAAAGGAGGATATATACATGACATTTTGCTTAATGTCACCCACCTATGTCAGCTTAGTTATTAAAAAATAAGATTAAAATAAAAAAAAGGTCTCTGCACGCTCCAGCTCTGCCCTCCGCGTCCTTTCCACATTTCCAGTGCTACACCTCCTCCGGCTAGTGTGACACCAAACGTCTTAAAGCGGAGTTCCACCCAAAAGTGGAACTTCCGCTCATTGTACTCCGCCCCCCCTCCGGTGCCACATTTGGCACCTTCCGGGGGGGGGGGGGCTGGGGGGGGGGGGGGGAGACAGGCACCTGTCTTTTACAGGTATCCTGTTTCCACTTCCGGGAGCCTCAGCCGTGGGTATTTGCATCATCGCTGGGGCTCCCTCCTCCTTCCCCGGCCCGTAGGAGAGCCTCGTGCATGCGCAGTAGGGTTCCCGGCGTGAAGCCGTAAGGCCACACTGCCGGATTCCCTTACCCGCAAAGGAGGCGGCAGCACCCGACAGCTGATGGAAACATCAGCTGTGGTGCCGACATCGCTGGACTTCAGGACAGGCAAGTGTCCGATTATTAAAAGTCAGCAGCTGCAGCATGTGCAGCTGTCTGTACAAATTCGGCAACGCTGAATCTGACTGAACTCCCATGTATGCGCGGGAGTGACATCATCCCCGCCCGGCCAATGACAGCGACCGGTGATCAAGACCCGGAAGCCAGCCATCTGAATATGTCAGCAGTCGGGCAGGGAGCCCGAGAACGTTGCATCCCTGGAGCCGAAGTGAGCATAGCTCCGCTTTAATTATCATTTTCTCTTAGTCCCCCTGCAAAGTGAGACAAATAACAATGGATTCTGCCAGTGAAGTCCCCATTCTGTGATGGGGTGAAAATGATGCTGCACTGCTCTTGATTTCAGAGCAGAGTTGCCACTCATGTAGGTTGTGCCTGCTTGCACTACAGTGGAACTAGAGACTGCAGGGGGTGTGGCTTTCAGCACTGTCACTGCTGATTCACTGTCCTGTAGCTTGTCAATCAGAACCTGACCACTGCTTTGGGAATTGACAGCACGGCCCCTGTTGCCCCCTGTGAGCTGCAGTGTCTGGGAGGGGGGGAGTGTGAGATGCAAAGGAAGGAGGATTTGGCTCAGTCGGGGAGGGTAAAGGAAGATTATGGTTTAAAATATATAGCTTCTGCATCACAGGAACTGGATTTGGTACTTGTTTAGAGCCTTTATATCCACTCTAATTGGTATCACAGTGTGACAATGGAAGTCCGCAGGTAAAAATGTCATGCCTTTGGACATTGCAATCTGAATTTTAGGCAAAGATTTTTTTTTTTATCATCTTACTCCCAAACAGCGGTTTTGAAGCCGTTGCAATTCGCTCCAACAAATCCCTATATAAGGATGTATCTGTGAGTCATTACAGATTATTACACAATGCTCCTTATGGCATGAGCTCACTTGCTATTCTTCACTGTCATCACAGCCAACATTACTGGGGAGACATTAACTCTAGCTGTAATAATGCAGCTTCTAAAGTGCAATTCCAAATGGGAGTTTTTATGCAGCTCCCAGAATACAAGCTTTATGAATCAACAGCTAATACTGACCAGGAAACACTGCAACTATGCTTAAAGTATAACTCCCCCCCCCCAGAACAAAGTGTTACGATCGCATGTCCATGCTCCTGCTTGATGCCTGAGGTTCAGCCCTCTAGAAAGATAGGGGGGGGGGGGGTTAAAAGATAACTATAGAAAAGGACAATTATCCTTTCAGTCCACCTAAAGGTTTCCATCTGACAGTCTAAACGTCTCTCAGATCCAGTTACTATGAAATGCAAGAACCTGATCAGGTGTACCTCCCTTGATCAAGCTAAATCTTCCTTTGTGTCCGATCCTCCCAGACACCGCAGCCACAAGTTGGAGGGTTTAGGCGACAGTCATTTCTGCCAATCCAGTGGGCAGGACTAGGTGTGGCGACCGGCGGATTGACATGCTACAGACAATGAATCAGCAGTGATAATGCTGATAGCCACTCCCCTTGCAACATCTTCTCATCCCACTGCAGTGAAGCCTACAATGAATAGATGGGAGGGGGGGGGGGGGCGGACAATGCTGCTTTGGATTCAGGAGCAGTGCAGCAGTGTTGTCCCCAATTACAGGGATTAGGTGGACGTCTATCGCAGTATCTACAGGTATTTGCGGGGCTTATAACAGTGGCATGCCTTCCAACACTTTGAGATGGGAACAAGAGACACCGATTAGCAAAAATATGTAGGCATAGGACACACCCCCTGCCACGCTCCCTTACATGTAGCTCCCTTACCTTACAAAAAAAAAAAAGAAGGACTAGTGAAACTCACAAGATGCTTTTTTTTTACCACTACTATTCTTTTATATTGGCTTTTAACATTTATAAATGCAGCAATATAGAAACTGGATGAAAGGTTTAGCACCGGGAAACATTTTCTGAAAGATAAATAGTGCATTTTATATACAGCTACATAGATCAGACCAAAATGAGGGACAAACGAGGAGGAAAGAGGGACAGGGGGACTTTGTTACAAATCAGGGACAGTCCCTCGAAATCAGGGACAGTTGGGAGCTATGGCAATGGGGCAGCGACTGTAAACCCTCAAATGTTTTTCTCTTAAAATAGTAAGCATGTCATACTTACCTGCTCTGTACAGCTCTGATCCTTCTTTTTTCAAGGTCCCTGCCAAGTACCCCACTAGCAAGCCTATCGCAATGGGGGGCACTCGTGCGTGCTTGCTCCCGAGCCCCGCCCGCTCCTCGCTCGCTGTGATTGACAGCAACAGGATCAATGGCTCCAGCTACCGTGTCTGAGACAATGAGGAGGGAGAGAGCCAAGAGAGCTTCTGCTCTTATGCACATTGTTGGATCAAGATTAGGCTCAGGAAAGTATAAGGGGGGGACTGCATGTAGAAGGTTTTGTACCTTCATGCATAGAATGCATGAAGGTAAAACGCTTTCTGCCTATAGAACCACTTAAAGGCAAATGCAGAGGCTCCTAAGAATAAGTTCTGTAGCACATTATTTTTTAATGGGATCGTAATTACATAGTTACATTATAGGTGAGGTCGAAAAAAACCCATCAAGTCCAACCTATGGTATTATACTTCAACTTCACTCAAGAGTGTATATTGCACTGTAGCCCTTCACACAGCTTCTAGCTGAAGTCTTTTGTCCCGCAGTCCAAAAACGTACCACACAAAGAGGGTGGTGATTATAGCAATGAGGTCTTTCAAAATAATAAGAACCATCTAAGCTGGAAATAAAACCAACCAGCTCTATTAAGGTTCATCTAACCTTCCAATTAAAAGAGGTCTTGAAACTAAATGGGCTGAAGACCACAGGGGGGAGATTTATCATTTTGGCACACACCCAAAAAGTGGTTCGGTTTCAGATGAACAGACTCTTTTAAAAATGTTCAGCAAACCTACACGCGCATTCATAGAAATCCTCAGGGTGCAATCTGAACAATGCTGAACAAATGAGGGAATTTTAGATGAATGCACATTTGATGAACACACGATATCAAAAAAGGATTCGCATTGGTTCAAGCACCTCTACCAAGCATCAAAAATAGAACGCTGAACACAAGTTTTATTGTTCTCTGCTAGCGCAGTAGGACCCTTATGTGTCTCAGTGGAATGTGAATGATGTGGGTTCGTTTTGGTGCTCTATGTAACCCACTGTAACACAAAAACCAGAATCACGAACTGCAGATCAGTCCCCATCAAAGAAAAGAGCTAAACTCGTTTTGCATCATTTGGGATTAAAAGGCTAATGCGCCCCGCTAGTGTTACTGGTTCCTCTAAGCAAGAAACTTTACAATAGACTAAAATTAAATTGGCTTAGGGAAACTGTATACTGTGAGATATGTCATAGATACTGAAAAATAGATTTTGGGTTTACATACACTTTAAGCAGAACTTTAATCAAAAGCGGAAGAAGTTCTGCTTGTTTGACTCCACCACCCCAACTCCCATTACCATTTGGCAATCCATTTTTTTGGGGTGGAAACCAGATATCCGCTCCCACTTCCGCCTGGATCACTGTTAGGCACCCACAGCCTTCTGGGACAAATCACAGGTCCCAGAAGACTGCAGGACCATTCACAAAGCGCAGCGTGGATCGCACATGCACAGTGTGAAGCCGGCTGTAAAGACACAAGGCTTCAAAGACAGTTTCCTTTAGTTGAAGTGGAGTTCTACCCACTTTTCTATCTCCACATCATCCGCTTCAGACCTGACCATACTAACTGCAACAGGCGCTTACCTTGTTTAAAAGGCATGCTTTAGCACTTCCTGTCTCTTCCCTCCGCAGCGATGTATGCAAATTCCTGCTGTGCACTGGCTCTTGGGAGATGTGTGTCATAATTCCCAGGAGTCAGTGGGCATCCCCGCCTCTCAACATCGCGAGATCCTAAAGACGTTTCCTGCGCCACGAGGCGTGTAAAGTGCGCATGCGCGAGATCGGGAGGTGCATACTGGTTAGTCAGCAGCACTGTATCCCGGAAGAGTATCCTAGTGGGCGTCACATGCCCACAAGCAAGATGGTACCGTGCTACACAAAGAAAACTAAGGTTCGTTTTAGAAAAAAAAAAAAGTAATATAGCGGCGGTATTACTAACAATAGTGCTTGCAGCATTAGATTAAGATCTTTATAAGACCCCTTTCACACTCGGGCAGATTTCAAGCACTAAAAATAGCGCCTGCACAGCGCCCTGAAAGAGCTGCTGCTGTGTCTCCAATGTGAAAGCCCCAAGGCTCAAATAGTGGCCGACGCACCCACCGCCCCAGTGTGAAAGGGGCCTAAGAGATGGCTTTTGAAAAAAAAAAAAATGTTGGTGGAACTCTGCTTTAAGATGTCAGCATTAGGGATCCAAAGCCCAGTGAAAAGCAGGCTTTGGGTCCCTAATGCTGGCATCTTGGCTCAAGCCCAGGTGAAGCCAGCACTGGACCACTGGACAGGCAAGTGTACTTGTATTAAAAGTCAGCAGCCTAAAGTATTTGTAGTAGCTGCTGACTTTTACTTTTTTGGGAGAAGACTAAAAGTGGTTCTAAAAGCTCATTTTTTTTACCTTCATGCATTCTAACCTCCTCTGTGTAGCAGCCACCCCCCCCCCCCCCCAATACTTACCTGTGCCCCATCTTGATCCAACAATGTGAACAAGAGCTGCTCGTCTCTCCAGAGACTCTATCTTCTCATTGGCTCCCCCTGCTGTCAATTACAGGGAATGAGCAAACGAGGAGAGAGGGGGGGCAGGGCTCAGCCACGGCTCTGTGTGTGAATGGACAGGCAGAGTCGCATCTCAGGAACAAGCCTGCTTGGGTGCACCCATTGCAAACTGCTCCGGGGGGGCACTCGGCAGCAATGAGGGGACAAGAGCGCCGGCAGGGACCTGGGAAGAGGAGGGTGCAGGCTGCTCTGTGCAAAACCATTACACAGAGCAGGTAATTTTGACATGTTTGTCATTAAACTTAAAAAAAAAAAGAAAGCCATTAATATCACTTGAAGCTCCACCTATGTCATTCAATTGTCAAACATCAGAGCCTCAGCTGAAGTTCTGGCATTCGACAACTGAATGATAAAAGTAGGGCTTAATGTTGGAGGTCTTTAATCACGACCTTAAAAAGGTAACCTCTCCTCATTATGCTAAGCATGAATTGCAAAAATTTGTCACAGGTTTACATTACGGAAGATGCAACAGGAGGAGTGGACAGGAAAATCCATAAATAATAACCTTTGCATGGTTTAACCCTTTAACCCTTTCGCTGTCAAAGTCATTTTTGGCATTTTTTTTTTTTTTTGTATACGTTTAAAAAGATAATTTTAGGCCAGAAGATAATTAAAACCCACAAACATTATATATTTTCTGAAAACAGACATGCTGGAAAAAAAATTGTTGGTTGCAGTTTTTATGTCACAATTTATGTTGCAGTGGTTTATCAAGTGCAAATTTTCAGTAAAAAAAAAAAAATACACTAAAGTTTATTTTAGGGCACACAATATGTTACCCAATTTTTTTTTTTTGCTAAAGCGTAAAAAGAAGAGGCTGCACTAAGTAAACAGATACCCAACATGTCAAGCTTTAAACATGCCTGAAAAACAATGAACCGCAGTACCCTATATTTTCAATAGGTGACACTTTAAAAGCCCCTACAGGTCATCACTTTAGAGTTAACTGTGAATATTGGTCCTAGAATTAATGCTCTTACTCCGATGTTCACCACGATATGTAACATGTGTAGAGCAAGCAATATTTTCGTACGTACTGTAGGTGCTCCTGATGGGTATGTTTACGTTCGGGTTGGGACAGGGTTCTTAGTATTCGAGTGTAACTTTAGTTTTTGATGTGTCACTTGCCTTCCATTGAAGCTAATGGAACACATATTGCGCCATTTTAGCTTCTTCCCTGACCACAGCAGCCAGTCAAAGTAACACCAGAAACTGGAATTGACGGTGTACACATTGCTTCTAAATTACAGCTAGGGGAATTCAGCAAACAGATCTTCACTGGTCTGCCTCCCCTTCACCAGGTGACACCAACACGAGTCCTAGGTCCACAGGTGGGACAGTGGACCATGGGAAGCATGGTGAGGGAAAGGAATAACAGAAAGTGATTGAGCGGCTGTGCAGGCAAGCTGCAATATATTACATTTTTGCTCTTAAAGTGTTGCTAAACCCAGGACCCTGCATTCACTAAATCTGGTCTCCCTCAGTACACAGAACATGGAAATGCAATAGTTTTAGTAAATATAAACTGCTAAATACCTTTTTCTCATCAGCAGTATATAGCAGTCTTGTGACTTCTATCAGTGTCTGGTTAAAGCTTGTAGGAGGAGTTTTCATTCCCCTATGACTGTCCAATGAGGCTGCAGGACCCCTGACCCTCTGTCTGGACAGTGCTGATCACATGTACTCTCCCAAGAAAAAAAAAGAAAAAACTCTCTAGCAATACACACCAAACTGAGCATGTGCAGCTTGTCCTCTAGACTTTGTTCTATTAGGAGATGGATTGGGGACAGTGGAAGAAGGGAAGTAACAGAGAATACCAGTTAAACAGCCTTTTTACACAATGTAGAGGATTAACTCCACAGCGAGTATAACAAGAATGCTTTACTACATATACAGAGTGATTCTATTGTTGTGAGCTTAATAACATTTTAAGCTAAGATACTTTAAAGTTGAACTTCACCCAAAAGGGGAAACTCTGTGGTCTCCAGACCCCCCCCCCTTCAGTTTTGCCACTTTTTTAAAAAAAGGGGGGGGGGCAGGTACCTGGTTCTTACAGGTACCCGCTCCCACTTCCGTTTGGTTTGATCCGGTGATCCAAGCGGAAGTTTGGATATCCCCCCCCCCCCCCCCCCCCAAACAGCCTTTTGAGACACATCACAGGTCCCAGAAAGCTGCGGGACCATTCACAAAGCGCAGCGCAGCTCGTGCATGCACAGTGGGAAGTCGGCTGTGAAGCCACCAGCTTTCCACAGATGGCTTCTCAAAGTATCAAAGTAAATATGCTGGTGTCTGGACCCGAAACAGGCTAAAGAGCCGGCTCGGGTGAGGACAGCGCTGAATCCCTGGACAGGTAAATGTCCTTATACTAAAAAGTCAGCAGTTACAGTATTTGTAGCTGCTGACTTTTCATTTTTTGTTTTCAGGGTGAAGAACCGCTTCAAAGCAACCATATATTTTTTTTTTTCTGGTAGCCCGTGCCTTAAAACACTGTCACTTTATTGCTCCCCCCGCAGCTGCGGTGACATTTTTTATTGAAATGTTCCTAAATAGTCTTCCTGGGAGTCAGGCAACAATGCTCTCTGTCGGGCCCACTTTCAAAGAGAGCTGAAGCAATATATACACAGCAAGACATAGAACTACATGTAATAAAAATAAGGTGTTAGTAGGTATCACTGACACCTAGCAGGCAGCTTGCTTCTGTCATCCACCAGGGGGAAGTCGGATAAAACGATTACTCACTTGGAAACTGTCTGTATGATGAATACATCCTTCCCTCGCACCGACTCCTGAATCTGCACGCGGGTTTCTGCGGTTTCAAAAGAGAACATATTATTTCACAATGATGAACTTCTACATTAGAACACAAGTTACTCTTTTATCCAGATGTTAGAAGAACTTTGTAATGTAAAGAATCTAGGATTTTTTTTTATATTTAAAAGCTTTAATTTTAAAGTATATTTTTAGTCAAAACATTTAGCTTGGTATAAAATCTGAAAGCTTCTCAGCTCTTCTTTTTTTTTTTTTTTTTACAAGAAAAATTCTCAGCTCTTCTTACACTGCCAAGAGTTTGACACTGCTTGTCAAACTCGCCATTTGAAGTCAACAAGACTGTCAAACACGACAATGGCAGTTGCAGTGCGGTAGTTCAAAATAAACTCCCCATTGGTAACGGGAAAAAACAAAAAAAAAAATAAAAAAAAAACTGGCATTCAGAATGGAGCTGTACTGCCTCCTAAAAAGCCTGTAACAGTCCCAACACCTCCCCTGAAAATCCAATCCACACATGTCCTGTTCCCTATGTGAATGAGATAAAAGAAAAAAAAGGCGCCTCTAAGTGCAGAATTAAAACTTTTAATATCCCCAAAGATTAAAAACACTTACAGAATCAAGGATAAGAAGAGGCATAACATGGATGTTCGAAGCAGGTCATCCGGCATCAGGAGGTCCCAGTGTATCACAGCTTTCAACGATATGCAGCAGCAGAAGGTCCCAGGATAACCAGCAGGTGGACACCCCAGGCTCTGGGAACACCATCATTGGGTCATTGGCTTGAAGAAGGAACCAGTCAGTAGTTCCGAAACGCGTCCCATTTTGATGACATATTTCCTGTTTGCGGTCCATGCTGGTTGTTGTCCCCTCCCTCTGACGTCATTTCCGGGATTCATGCTCCATGCTGACTCAGATGACGCGATTGCTTCACCAGTCTTCCCAGAGCCTGGGGTGTCCACCTGCTGGTTATCCTGGGACCTTCTGCTGCTGCATATCGTTATCCCTGGAAAGCTGTGATACACTGGGACCTCCTGCTTCATACATCCATGTTATGCCTTTTCTTATCCTTGATTCTGTAAGTGTTTTTAATCTTGTTTGGGGATATTAAAATTTTTCATTCTGCACTTAGAGGCGCCTTTTTTTCTTTTATCTGTTTTCTATTAGAGATTGTTTCCCTCTGAGTGCAGCCCTAAGTGTTTGAAGACCACTTCATCCATCCAACAAAGACACTAACTGCCGGGTCTGGACATTCTGAGCGCCCCTTGACATACGTTTTATTTGGACCCATGTGAATGAGCCTTTGGGAGGATTCCCCTCACATTGGAGAGATTTCCACTCATTTCATGCTGTGTCTCAGGAACAAGAAGACAAGGTAAAACTTTTTCCATGAGACTCAGTAAAAGTAAAGAACCTAAATAGAGTATAGGGAACAGATATCCCACTGTACATAAATAAAATATATAATTTTTTACTTATCTAAGCCCCAGACGACATCAGATGTGACAAAACACATAGGGCGGAGACGTGACGGAGACACTCTCTTATGCTCGTGACGTCATTGCGCACATTAATACCAGGAAGCAGTCTGAGTGACTCCCGGGACCAGTATATATTTGATAAACGCCTGTCTTTCTTTTAACATCGATGAAGATGTGTATAACATCCCAGTTGGTGACCTTTTGAAATACATGCCCGGTTGACAATTTGCTGTGTGTAAAAGAGTCCACTTGCTCTGGTAAGCTTGTATATTGGAGACAAGATGGTGGATCACAAGGTGTCTTTCACTTTGGGAGAATTACTGATTTCAGAACATCTGAAGACTCTTGTAGAGAGAACTTTACTTGAGACCCTCACTTTTAGTTAACACAATTTTATTTTATCTCTTTATTTTACAGCTGCACTTGTGTCGATATCAACATTTTATTTAGGATTGCTAGGGAAAAGCCAGGGTGGATAAAAATCAATGATTTTTTTCAAATCAAATTTATTTTAATAAAATGCTTTTAGAGTAAAAATCTATCTAAAGATAGTTTTCTCTTTAGGATACATTCATAATTTAGCTTATTCAGCATGAAATGGAGCTTAGTTATGTAGCATGAGGCTCTATATTCTGCAATATTTACATTTTTGGTAAACTCATTCAATGAATCCAAGCTCTGCAAGCCAAGATAACATGCACTGCATTCACACAATTTCACAGTAACCATGAGATAACGTTCAGGAATATTCCTTTATACCATTGTTTTGCAAATCTATGTACACTACAAACTGTATGATTGAATCGGTCGCTATTTTACTAACATGACAGATTATTATTATTCCAAATAGGAAACCTTCATTTTGTTTACAAATATTAAAAATTCTAACTACCAGAAAGAATAAGTCCTACATTTAAAGAGCACCTGTCATTTCAGATTCATCATGGCAGCGCCTGTTAGCGGGGATCCACTCACCTGCTACTGCCACGTCCCTCACCTTGTTGTGTCACTGCCGCATCACCAGCCGTCCCATTAAAGTGAATGGGACTGTCTGTGAGTCAACAGCGGGTCAGAGGAGAAGCAGCTGCATGACAGAGATGACAGTTGCTCTTTAAGTATTATCATTTAAATCAAGCCTTTTTACTAGTGGTTTAAATCAAATCCACCATGGAAAAAGCCAACACAGCTTATAAAAGTTCCCCTTCTTCAGAAAGGAAAAGGATCAGAAGTCTGAAAACTGGAGCAGGCAGGCAATAACAACAAACACTTGGGAAATCTTTCTTCCAGCAGATTGATCGCTCCTGTACAAGGCTCAAGGTACAGGACAGCCTGGGCACAGAGTGCAAAAGAAAAACAATACAGGTGCCAGGGATTTTAAGGGTACCAAATTAGACAACAATTTTTAAAATGGTTTATGGTTCCAAAGAATAAGAATAAAATCCACTGGCATGGGCCTAAAAGTCACATACCCCACATATAGAATAGAATCAAACCTCAATTAAATCTATATATATTACACAGTGCAGATAAATGTTTGGCAAACATCCTCAAAATGAAAAGGAGCAGATAAATATTTCTTATACGGATATAGTCATGCCTAACTGCCCAACGCGTTTCAAGACTTGGTCTTCTTTAGGGGCAATTCGATGGACAAGATGATGAAATGCGCTATAAAAAACATCATATATGAGGGATAGCCTGTCATCATGATTTAAAAACATTTTCCATGCATGCTTAATCCGATCCGGGGCAGGGAGACAAGGAGGGGGTGGAGGAAGAAAAGCCAACAGGGAAAATGCAGAGATCCAATAAGGTGCCTTCAACCAGGCATCATAGGCAGGGGCGAGTGGTGGAAATTTTTTTTTGGGGGGGGCGGCAAACAGTATGCCACCCCACCAACCACCCCCTGACGGTCGGTTGCACTTACCCCATCACCAGCGACTTCCTCCTGCTCGGCGGCGGCCTCCCATTCTCCTGCGCTCCATTACTGGCGGCTTCCCCTGCTCGGCGGCTTCCCGTTTTCCACGGCGGCAGCGGCTTCCCCCTGCTCGGCGGCCTCCCGTTCCCCATGTCGGCGTATTCCGTCTCCTGCCTCCTCGGCGGACATAAAGATGGGAGTCTTCTTTTTTCGACCAATCAAAAAACGGGTCTCACACCTGCTCCAGATTGGCCGGATTGAGGATCAGTGTTTCAACAGGCGAAAATACATTCGCTCTTGTAACACACCTGGGTGGGCTCCAGGTCGCATGCTCTGCGACTCGAGCCCACCCTATTTTGAAACCTATTAGAGCCTCTGGCTCCAAATCAGGTGCTTCAAATAAAACTCCTGCTGCTGTAATTCATGTGCCCGGTGACCCGAAAGGGGCCAGACGCATGAATAGGGGGCTATGCATGGATCTATTCATTATGCATATAGGGGGGTGGCATGAAAGAGAGGGCGGCCCCCGGGCGCCCCTAATGGACGGGCCACAACTGATAATAAAGGTTCGTCCAGCAGTACGGCCGACCGCCAACAACCAGCACGACAAAGCAGCAATTCATACGCACAGGAATCACACCGCTATTTTTAGGAGGAATTCAGGACACAAAATGTAAATCAGGTAAATATTACACACATCTAACATTTCTCAATGTTTCCTATAAAAACAGAAAATCTTCACTTTCTGAGTCCAGGTTCACTTTAAATGATGGAGAGGAATAAGTGAGTGGGCAGAAGGTGTTTGCTATGTGCGTGTTAAGTAAAGACGGATCATTTTCCTCATGCTATGTTCCTGGAACGTGCACAGATCGAGAAAATGAAAAACAGCTTGTGAAAAAAGCAGCAGAGAGATAGCGGGCTGCCAGAAAGATTAGCTGGGATGAGGACTTCTGATGTAGAGTCATGCAGCCACCACAGCCACGGCTAAACAGGACAGACAATCGGGTCCATCAGGACTGCAGGGTCAGACTGTACAGTCCCCGATCAAGGTCACGAGACCGGCGATACCCAATGACTCGAGGACGAGCCCCATCACTTGGGTACGGAAATAACGAGGGTGGATGGGAGCGTCATTGAGGAATTATATTCATTTACTAATGAAGGAGACCATCGGCCTCGTTATAAAGATTAAAAAATATCCAGCAGACAGCTGTTCCTGGGGTTATGCCAACGTGACAGAGCGATTACTGTTAGATATTGATTGCTTTACGCCTTTTTACGTGCGCAGTTGCCCAATATGCTAATGGAGTTAATGCATTTCCCTGACGCTTATGGAAAGGAAGGGCACGTAAAAGACCTTGAGCGCTGGTATTATTAAAGGTTCTGGCAAATGTATTTAAGGAGAACAAATCACGTCTTATTCTAGAATCTGAATATCTTCATTAAAGCGGAGTTCCGCCAAAATGTTTATTTCTTTTTAAAGTCAGCAGCTACAAATACTGTAAACTTTTAAAATATGGACACTTACCTGTCCAGGACGCCTGCAATGTCGGCACCCGAAGCCTCAGCTCTCGGGTGGAGGCGCCGCCATCTTCGGTAAGGGAACCAGAAAGTGAAGCCTTGCGGTTTCACAGCCTGGTTCCTTACTGCGCATACGCGAGTCGCGCTGCGCATCCTCACTGGTACCTGCTGGGACCTGGGTGTCTCCCAGAAGACAGCGGGGGCGCCGGAGGAAGCGCCGGATATGGCATAGATATCTGCGGATACTGCGGCTATCTATGCCCGGAGGTGGGAGCAAATACCTGGATTATACAGGTATCTGCTCTCCCCTCCCCCCTGAAAGGTGCCAAATGTGACACCAGGGGGATGGTGAAAAGCGGAAGTTCCATTTTTGGGTGGAACTCTGCTTTAAATTCTGATAATAGTGCAGGAAAAGTTGTTTTTCAGCTATAGAAAGAACCTGTGCTTTGCCCAAAGCGGGCAAAGAAAAAAGTTCATGTTAATGCCAGAACATAATCGCCTTCCTTTTGCTCCATTTAGCCGCCAGGAGCAAGAAAAGACCCTGTGCAAGCTCCTAGTCTCTTTAGTTGAAGCTTATATAGAATTTAGGACTCTCCCCATGTCACAGTGCAGTACCAATCACAAAGCACCAATGCTGTCATATGAGAGAAAGGGGGTGGGGGGCAACATGCTCTTCCATACTCTGAAGTACCAGGTGTTTTCTTCACTCCTGCTAATGAATGAAGAAGCAAGGGAGTGTTGGAAAGGAGCATTAAAGCGGAGTTCCACTGTTTTGTACGTTTATTAAAAGTCAGCAGCTACAAACGTGTAGCTGCTGACTTTTAATAAACACACACTCACCTGTCCCAAGGTCCAGCGATGCAGCCACCCGAAGCCTCGCTCCTCTCCCTGGCGCCGTCATTACTACTGTGGGCACCCAGCTGTGATGGCTTTAGACTTTAGGCTTCACAGCTGGGCACGCACTGTGCTCTCCTAGTGGCCAGACAATCTTCTGGGACCTGTGACGTGTCCTAGAAGATTGCAGAGAGGGAGGGGCCGCCTAGGGGGAGAGGAGAAGGCGCCTAGCGACGGAAGGAGGAAGTGGGACAAGAAGTACCTGTCAAAACCAGGTACCCACTCCCCCCCCCCCCCCCAAAAAAAATGCATGATAAATGTGGCATGTAAGGAGGGCGGGGAGTGCTTAAAGCGGAAGTTCCACTTTTGGGTGGAACTCCGCTTTAAAGTGAACTTGTTGATTTGTCCAAAAAGGATAAAAAAAAGGTCAGGTTTGCTTTGACTACTGTAATATTTACAGCATTGTTTTAATTGTCTCTTAGGGAAAACCGCCCCAAATCATTGGTCTTTGTAAAGGGATATAGTAACTGTTTGAGTTTTAAACGGGCGGCAGTCAGTTTTATCAAATGATTCTAACTCTAAATAAATAGAGCTTACTACATTTATAAGCACCTCTCTACTGAAGTTAGTGTCCAGCTCCACAAAACATACATTTCTTATTTACAAGGTTGTCACCAGACAGTGTCTCTCTCTCTCTCTCTCTCTCTCTCTCTCAGCAGAGATCCTTTGTGAAAGCAGCTGCTTCCCCAATAAAGGATAACCACAGAAGTTGAATAGTAAGGCCTATCCAGGCCAGCTTTAAAAAAAAAAAAAAAAAAAAAACCCCAGCAGGAAAAAAAAACAATCACAGTTTAACAGGTTTTCCCAGGGCTTCTCTCATACTACGTTTGACCCTTCAGCTTGAGAGTTGGGGTCTATCTGAAGTATGACATTCCTTGTCTGCCATGTCAACTGCCCCAGTAGACACACACTCTTGTAGTTTCTAAGTTTTCATTTAGGAGTAAAATAAAAGCGCTCTGTCCATAATTTACACATAATTACACACATAAACAAAGTCTGTCAAAATAGGCCTTAAAGCGGTTGTAACCCTAAAAAAAATAAAAAATAAAAAAAAGAGATCCTGTTCCTTTAAAGGTATGATAAACAGCACAGTGCTTGTGTGGAGGCATCTGTCCCTCTCTATGCTGTAAAATACCTAGTTGATCCTGCCTGTTCCTGTGTCCTCTGTGTGTGCTGACCACGGTAATTATGGCTGCTGATCCATGATACTGTGGTCAGTTTACGTGCCTCCCTCAGCCCACAACCTCTCCCCCTCCATTCCTGCCTGTCAGCTATTGAGTCAGTGTCGATCTGCTCCCCGTCCCTCCCGCTGCTATTCTGTGTAAAGTAACTGTGCCTAGAATCCCCTCTGTTGCAGTGTCTTTGTTTTCTAAAAATGATGCAGTTTAACACCTTATCTCAGAGTGCCGCTGATCGGTCATGTGACTGCCGCCGGTCTCCTCCTGGCTGTCGTCAGAGGGGAATCTCAGCCCCTCCCACTGCAGTCCTCAGATTGGGGAAGAAGAGCGGCGGGACATCACGTGACCGCACAGCGGCACTGTGAAAATAAGGTATCGCGCTGCATATTTTTTTTTCAAAACAAAAAGACAGTGTGCAACATAGCTTCATAGAACAGTAATTAGGCACAGTGACTTTACAACCACTTTAAAGCCAAACTACAGCCCAAACTTTTTTTTTTCTCTTTTTAACAGATTTTGGATAGCGGTTAAATCCTCTGTCCAGTTTTCATTGTTGTGTAGCCAGTAAAGAGATTTCTCTGCATTTCCTATTCTGTATGACACCCCTAAAATAGACAGGAAATGAAGAGAAATTCCATTACTGGGGACAAAAAACACAATTAAAAAAAGTTATGGCTAGAATTTTTATATTTTAGAAAAAGTACAGCACAATTTGGCACTTTTATGTTCTCTGAAAACAGTGAAAAACATCAGCATGGAAGAACCAAGACTCATTTCATTATCCTTTTTTCACATTTGAATACCTGTCTGTTTTGCACATATTATAAGTGCCCTTTCTAGTGCAGCTTAGAGCACAATTAGAGGCCACCTTTAAGATACAAGGTTGCTCTCTCTCTCATACTTGATATCCATTTTTAACGCTTAGTCTTTTAAAGGCCAACTAAGAGATACACAGAAGAGACTGCAAACTGTAGAGCGAGATGCAGGAAAGGAATTGGCTGGAAACGACTCACCTCTGTTTGGCTCCTGGTACACCAGGACCTTGCCAAGTTCAACACCCAAACGCCTATAAAAAAAAGAGGAAAAATAATGTTAACTCCTTAATGTCTCCAGACAGAAGACCAGTATCTTACCAAACCCTGTACAAATGCACCGGAATACAGGTCATGTACTACTTTTTTTTGTACCCCCTAGGAGCATCCACCAGTATGGGGACTGTACATGTGAACGTAAGGTGAATCTGAACGTCCCAGCGAAGCCAAAGAGTGTTGAGATCCGACTGTCACATACAGTGGTGGCTTCAGAGAAGGGAGGCGAAAACCTCAAGACCAAGCTGCTGGCAACTGTTATTTGATAGTGATAATCTAACAAAGCTGTTGTCTTAAAGCCAATCTCCGAGCATTATTTTGCCATCCTACCCATCCCTGCAAATTAAGGCAATTCCTTGGGGACCCCCTCAGGTCACCAGAACTTGTGCCCCCATTGGAAGATTTCCACTATTACTTTTCTGGGGACAACCCAAAATTTTGGATTTTCTTTTACTTTCAAGGATAATAGAGAAGGATAGACAGCAATAAAAACCGACAAGTGTTCTGATCCCTCTCCACTCTATGCAAAAATAAATAAAAACTTTAATCTTTAGTTGTACTTTAAAAAGGGAAGTGTGGCTTTTTTTTTTTTTTTAAAGAATCATACTTACCTAGGAGGATGCAGCATTGGTTCAATGCTGCGTCTGTCCCCCGCAGGCTCTAACAATGAGCACTGAGCAAACAAACACTGCCGATCGCTCGGTTCTCAGAGCTCCCTGAGCAGAGAGCTGGTGACCTCCAGTCAACGCTCTTTGCCCGCCTCGCTCACTGGAGCCCTGGGCTGTGGAGGGGGCAGAAGCAGCAGGCTCAGGCTCTCAGCGGCTCGCTAAGAGGCTCACCTGGATGCCGTTTCAGGCATGTGGGCAGATCCCGACTATGGTTGCGTTCTTGCCCGAGCCTGTAGAGGCTCTGTGACGTCATCCGATAGTGGGCTTCAGCTCGCTGTCTGCTGAAAACGGGTCATAGGAGTGCAAAAGGAACTGCACTCCTGTGGTCCACAGGAGAAGTACATCCAAATGAACTTTGTCTGTACATCTCCTTTGAGAAGAGTCTGTTTCTGGATAGTCAATGGAAAGTGGCCACATCACCCAAGCAGTGACCTGGGCACCCAAAGAAGGACCCTCACGCTCTGCGGTGAAGAGAGAGGACCAAGCACATCCCGTGACCAAGAATTTAGGCTTGTATCTGGAGATTTTATGATTTGCTGTCTCTAAATTACTGCAGACTAGCAAGAGGTGATGGGGGTATTGTTTAGGGAAAGAAAGAGAGGATACCCTGGTTAGAATTAACATGACTCTTACTTGTGAATAGCCAGTGAATGGGCAGCTGAAAATTGATGAAGGTCATCACTCTGTTCTCTCTGCCTATCAGCTGCCAATGCATTTAAACTTTACCAGTTCACAGTGCCGTCCTGTCCTTCCGTTGCAGCTAATTGCAGGAGAGAAACATTACACCTAGGAGTACTTTGTAGCATAGCTACAGGAATGAATAATATGGATAATAATCCTGAAAATAATTATGCTGGTCGTTTAATAAAACACCACCAGTCTGGAAGGGGTTAACCAATGTCACACTCAACCAGAGGCAGGAAAGGAAAAGTAAATTGGAGACACAGTGGGGCAAAAAGTGAAAACATAATACCAAACCTACTTCGGGTTTCATCCTACCTTTTAAGAAAACAATGAGCAATTATTTCTGTCTCGTGACCAACTGCAAAATATTCATTGTACTCTTAATAGGCAGTTCTGCTAGCACACTAAGCAACTGTAAAAGGTGTAATTCAGCCGTCTACAATAAAACATTTGGGTGTAAATGTGTCTAGGGAGCCCCACAAAACTGAATGAATAAATTGCAATGGCTATGCAAAATTCCCTTATTCATCCCAACCCTTTAACCACTTGACCTCAGGAAGATTTTACCCCCTTCATGACCAGGGCATTTTTTGCTAGTCGGCACCGCGCTACTTTAACTGCCAATTGGGCGGTCATGCAACACTACGCAAATTAAATTTTTATATATATATTTTTTTAACACAAATAGAGCTTTCTTTTAGTAGTATTTGATAACCACCGTTTTTTTTATTTTTTGCTATATAAAAACGCAAAAATATAGAAAATTTTGAAAAACAACACAATAATTTCTTATTTCGGCTATAAAACATATACAATAACAAATTTAAAAAAAATCTAATTTCTTCATAAATTTAGGCCAAAATGTACTCTGCTACATGTCTTTGATATAAAAAAAATCCAATAAGTGTATATGATTTGTTTTGTGTGAAAGTTATAGCATCTGCTGTACTACGGTGCCTTGCTGTACTACTGAAGGCAAGCTGAGGGCAAAGACTACTCACCTATATTGCCTGTGGCCTCCCTTCAGGTGATCTCCTTCCTAATATTCACTTACTATGCCTTGCTCTGCACATGTCAGAGATGCCCCTCTAATGACTGGTGGGTAAATATTCAAAAAGCAGCAGGAGAGGTGGATGAAGCAAAGATCTAAAGAATGAATGAAGCAGAAGCAGGGAGATCCTGGAACTGCCGTTCCCCAGGTACAGCTTTCTCTTCATGAAAGGAGAATAGTGAGCAGCACAGTAATGACATCTCCAAATCTTAGGTGAGTCTAGCAGTCAGGGACACTGCAAATATAAAGCTATGATAACACAGAGCATGAGTGAGATTCCCATGCATGGAAGGCCATCATGTTCTGAAAGGGAAATCTCACGGATAAAGTCTGTGAGCTATTAAAACGTACGGAGTCATTCATCCTTGCTTCACCTAAAGAGCCACAGTAACTGAGAGCAAATCTTCCCCTTAGGCTGCCCATACATGGATCGAAATTCAGCCGGTTCAGCAGGGACCGGCCGAGTTTCGATCCATGTGCGGACTCTGTGGCTGAACAGAAGTCAATCTACCGCTTGACTTCTGTTCAACTGCCCTGTCGGATCTTCACCACTCGATCAGCACTGCAGGCTATACACTGCAGCACCAATCTGTGTATTCTGACAGCAGGGAAGATTCCCACGTCCACCTCGATATGTGGATGGGGAATTCAGGTCAGTTTCTTTCGCTCAGCCGGCTGGTTGAATAAAAAAAAAAAACACTGACTTATTTGTGGGCAGCTTTAGACAGACAGTTGTCATCAGAACAAGGATTCCTACTGAAGGATTTCCTCCAAGCCTCCCGTTTAGGTGACAACTAACATTTTGGATTTTCTATCACTTTCTGTCTCAGTGACAATGGTCATCAGGACTAATGGGGGGTAGAGCTCCCCAACAGTGACACAGACAGCTTTAACCTTTTAATGGAAATTAGTTTAACGAAAAGAGCAAGCGTAATTAGAGATGCTATTAAAATCTCAGTATCTTCTGCAAATGTGACCCTGAATACTGCATTACGTATGGAAATAAAAAATACGGTGAATCACTGCTGCATTAGTCAGTGCCAGGCAATCATGTCTACAGTATAGTGGAAAGTTATTAACATTTTGCCCCAACAATTCACAAGCCTAGAATTATTAGGATGGCATCCAGGCTGCAAGGAGAACGCAAGGTCAGACATGTAAAGACAAAGCAGCCTATGACAGAAGAGAGACGGTCATACTTACTCTCCAATCTTCTTGGCCAGCTCGATGCAGGAAGCATTGGAATTGGCAGAGAAGAGCACCAGACCACCCTTGGTAACGTTCATCTTCGGAGAGTCTGGCTGAGTCACATGCAAACAGCAGGGCCGACTGTCCTAAGCAAAACAAGAAGCAGAAGAACATCATTATGAGGTTTACAGTCCAACTCTAGCTGAAACTTCGTTTTTTTTTGGATTTCGATAGACTTGTGAAGAAAAAATACTTCTGTCAAGTTCTCATTGCTGTTTGAAGCGTTGCTGGGAAGATTTCACCTCACTTCCTGTCCCTGGATGTCGGGGGGGGGGGGGGGGGGGGGACAGAGCAACTGAGGAAAGGGTGGAAGGGCCAGAGAAAGAGAGCATGGGGCAGAAAGTGAGAGACAGAAGGGAAGGTGAGAGCAGAGGAAAGAATAAAACATAGAAGAATGAAAGAAAGAAACCGTGGAGCAGAGAAAGAGAGAAAAAGAGTAGGAAGGGGGAGGGGGGGGGGGGTGGGTGCTCAGAGAAAGAGATGGAATAGAGAGAATGCGAGAAAAGGGCGAAAGAGCCAGACAGGGGGGCAAAGAGTCAGAGTGGGGCAGAGGGTAGGGTAGAAAACCAGATTGAAGTCAGAGAGCCAGAAAGAGGGCAAGGGCAGAGTCAGAGGGGACCGAGAGTAATATGGAGAGGCTGAGAACAAGAGAGAGAGGGAGGGGTGGGTCTGAGAGCAAGAAAGAGGGGCTGAGAGTGGGGGGGGGGGCGCCGAGAGAGAGATACCTAGAGCCAGAGAAAGAGATAGAGAGAGAGAGTGGGGCAGAGAACGAGAGAGAGAGGGGGGCCGAGAAGCAGAGAGAGAGAGAGGGGGGCCAAGAGAGAGGAAGGCGTGAACCAGAGAGAGTGGGGAGGGGCGAGAACCAGAAAGAGAGGGGGGGGGGGGGGCGAAAACCAGAAAGAGAGGGGGGGGCAAAAACCAGAAAGAGAGGGGGGGGCCCGAGAACCAGAAAGAGAGGGGGGGGCCCGAGAACCAGAAAGAGAGGGGGGGGCCCGAGAACCAGAAAGAGAGGGGGGGGCCCGAGAACCAGAAAGAGAGGGGGGGGCCCGAGAACCAGAAAGAGAGGGGGGGCCCGAGAACCAGAAAGAGAGGGGGGGCCGAGAACCAGAAAGAGAGAGGGGGGGCCCGAGAACCAGAAAGAGAGAGGGGGGGCCAGGAACCAGAAAGAGAGAGGGGGGGCCGAGAACCAGAGAGAGGGGGGGCCGAGAACCAGAAAGAGGGGGGGCCGAGAACCAGAAAGAGGGGGGGCCGAGAACCAGAAAGAGAGGGGGGGCCGAGAACCAGAAAGAGAGAGGGGGGCCGAGAACCAGAAAGAGAGAGGGGGCCGAGAACCAGAGAGAGAGGGGGGGCCGAGAACCAGAAAGAGAGAGGGGGGGCCGAGAACCAGAAAGAGAGGGGGGGGCCGAGAACCAGAAAGAGAGGGGGGGCCGAGAACCAGAAAGAGAGGGGGGGCCGAGAACCAGAAAGAGAGAGGGGGGGCCCGAGAACCAGAAAGAGAGAGGGGGGGCCGAGAACCAGAAAGAGAGAGGGGGGGCCGAGAACCAGAGAGAGAGGGGGGCCGAGAACCAGAGAGGAGGGCGTGAACCAGAGAGAGAGGGGGGCCGAGAACCAAAAAGAGAGAGGGGGGACGAGAACCAGAAAGAGAGAGAGGGGGGGCCGAGAACCAGAAAGAGAGAGGGGGGGCCGAGAACCAGAAAGAGAGGGGGGGCCGAGAACCAGAAAGAGAGAGGGGGGCCGAGAACCAGAAAGAGAGAGGGGGGCCGAGAACCAGAAAGAGAGAGAGGGGGCCGAGAACCAGAAAGAGAGGGGGGGCCGAGAACCAGAAAGAGAGAGGGGGGGCCCGAGAACCAGAAAGAGAGAGGGGGGGCCGAGAACCAGAAAGAGAGAGGGGGGGCCAAGAACCAGAAAGAGAGAGGGGGGGCCGAGAACCAGAAAGAGAGAGGGGGGCCCGAGAACCAGAAAGAGAGAGGGGGGGCCGAGAACCAGAAAGAGAGAGGGGGGGCCGAGAACCAGAAAGAGAGAGGGGGGGCCGAGAACCAGAAAGAGAGAGGGGGGCCGAGAACCAGAGAGGAGGGCGTGAACCAGAGAGAGAGGGGGGCCGAGAACCAAAAAGAGAGAGGGGGGACGAGAACCAGAAAGAGAGAGAGGGGGGGCCGAGAACCAGAAAGAGAGAGGGGGGGCCGAGAACCAGAAAGAGAGAGGGGGGGCCGAGAACCAGAAAGAGAGAGGGGGGGCCGAGAACCAGAAAGAGAGAGGGGGGCCGAGAACCAGAAAGAGAGAGGGGGGGCCGAG
This sequence comes from Lithobates septentrionalis, assembly GCA_037952835.1. Taxonomy (NCBI): domain Eukaryota; kingdom Metazoa; phylum Chordata; class Amphibia; order Anura; family Ranidae; genus Lithobates; species Lithobates septentrionalis. Next base: position 509,788 of record JBBDGP010002561.1, on the reverse strand, counting down.
AACCAGAAAGAGAGAGGGGGGGCCGAGAACCAGAAAGAGAGAGGGGGGCCGAGAACCAGAAAGAGAGAGGGGGGGCCGAGAACCAGAAAGAGAGAGGGGGGGCCGAGAACCAGAAAGAGAGAGGGGGGGCCGAGAACCAGAAAGAGAGAGGGGGGGCCGAGAACCAGAAAGAGAGAGGGGGGGCCGAGAACCAGAAAGAGAGAGGGGGGCCGAGAACCAGAAAGAGAGAGGGGGGGCCGAGAACCAGAAAGAGAGAGGGGGGGCCGAGAACCAGAAAGAGAGAGGGGGGGCCGAGAACCAGAAAGAGAGAGGGGGGGCCGAGAACCAGAAAGAGAGAGGGGGGGCCGAGAACCAGAGAGAGGGGGGGCCGAGAACCAGAGAGAGAGGGGGGCCGAGAACCAGAAAGAGAAAGAGGGGGCCGAGAACCAGAAAGAGAGAGGGGGGGCCGAGAACCAGAAAGAGAGAGGGGGGCCGAGAACCAGAAAGAGAGGGGGGGCCGAGAACCAGAAAGAGAGGGGGGGCCGAGAACCAGAAAGAGAGGGGGGGCCGAGAACCAGAAAGAGAGGGGGGCCGAGAACCAGAAAGAGAGGGGGGGCCGAGAACCAGAAAGAGAGGGGGGCCCGAGAACCAGAAAGAGAGAGGGGGGGCCGAGAACCAGAAAGAGAGAGGGGGGCCGAGAACCAGAAAGAGAGAGGGGGGCCGAGAACCAGAAAGAGAGGGGGGGCCGAGAACCAGAAAGAGAGAGGGGGGGCCGAGAACCAGAAAGAGAGAGGGGGGGCCGAGAACCAGAAAGAGAGAGGGGGGGCCGAGAACCAGAAAGAGAGAGGGGGGCCCGAGAACCAGAAAGAGAGAGGGGGGGCCGAGAACCAGAAAGAGAGAGGGGGGGCCGAGAACCAGAAAGAGAGAGGGGGGGCCGAGAACCAGAAAGAGAGAGGGGGGGCCGAGAACCAGAAAGAGAGAGGGGGGGCCGAGAACCAGAAAGAGAGAGGGGGGGCGAGAACCAGAAAGAGAGAGGGGGGGCCGAGAACCAGAAAGAGAGAGGGGGGGCCGAGAACCAGAAAGAGAGAGGGGGGGCCGAGAACCAGAGAGAGAGAGGGGGCCGAGAACCAGAGAGAGAGGGGGCCGAGAACCAGAGAGAGAGGGGGGGCCGAGAACCAGAGAGAGAGGGGGCCGAGAACCAGAGAGAGGGGGGGGCGAGAACCAGAGAGAGAGGGGGGGCGAGAACCAGAGAGAGAGGGGGGCGAGAACCAGAGAGAGAGGGGGGGCGAGAACCAGAGAGAGAGAGAGGGAGGAACCAGAGAGGGGGAGCGGGAACCAGAGAGAGAGAGGGGGGGCCGAGAACCAGAAAGAGAGAGGGGGGGCCGAGAACCAGAAAGAGATAGGGGGGGCCGAGAACCAGAAAGAGAGAGGGGGGGCCGAGAACCAGAAAGAGAGAGGGGGGGCCGAGAACCAGAGAGAGAGAGGGGGCCGAGAACCAGAAAGAGAGAGAGGGGGCCGAGAACCAGAAAGAGAGAGAGGGGGCCGAGAACCAGAAAGAGAGAGAGGGGGCCGAGAACCAGAAAGAGAGAGGGGGGCCGAGAACCAGAAAGAGAGGGGGGGCCGAGAACCAGAAAGAGAGGGGGGCCCCGAGAACCAGAAAGAGAGAGGGGGGGCCGAGAACCAGAAAGAGAGGGGGGCCGAGAACCAGAAAGAGAGAGGGGGGGCCGAGAACCAGAAAGAGAGAGGGGGGGCCGAGAACCAGAAAGAGAGAGGGGGGGCCGAGAACCAGAAAGAGAGAGGGGGGGCCGAGAACCAGAGAGGACGGCGTGACTCAGAGAGAGAGGGGGGCCGAGAACCAAAAAGAGAGAGGGGGGCCGAGAACCAGAAAGAGAGAGGGGGGGCCGAGAACCAGAAAGAGAGAGGGGGGGCCGAGAACCAGAAAGAGAGAGGGGGGGCCGAGAACCAGAAAGAGAGAGGGGGGCCGAGAACCAGAAAGAGAGAGGGGGGGCCGAGAACCAGAAAGAGAGAGGGGGGGCCGAGAACCAGAAAGAGAGAGGGGGGGCCGAGAACCAGAAAGAGAGAGGGGGGGCCGAGAACCAGAAAGAGAGAGGGGGGGCCGAGAACCAGAAAGAGAGAGGGGGGGCCGAGAACCAGAAAGAGAGAGGGGGGGCCGAGAACCAGAAAGAGAGAGGGGGGGCCGAGAACCAGAAAGAGAGAGGGGGGCCGAGAACCAGAAAGAGAGAGGGGGGGCCGAGAACCAGAAAGAGAGAGGGGGGCCGAGAACCAGAAAGAGAGAGGGGGGGCCGAGAACCAGAAAGAGAGAGGGGGGGCCGAGAACCAGAAAGAGAGAGGGGGGGCCGAGAACCAGAGAGAGAGGGGGGGCCGAGAACCAGAGAGAGAGGGGGGGCCCGAGAACCAGAGAGAGAGGGGGGCCGAGAACCAGAGAGAGAGAGGGGGGGGCGAGAACCAGAGAGAGAGGGGGGGGGCGAGAACCAGAGAGAGAGGGGGGGGCGAGAACCAGAGAGAGAGGGGGGGCGAGAACCAGAGAGAGAGGGAGGGCGAGAACCAGAAAGAGAGAGAGGGAGGAACCAGAGAGGGGGAGCGGGAACCAGAGAGAGAGAGGGAGGGCCGAGAACCAGAGAGAGAGGGAGGGCCGAGAACGAGAGAGAGAGAGAGAGAGAGAGAGAGAGAGAGAGGAGGGGGCCGAGAGCGAGAGAGGAGGGGGGCCGAGAGCGAGAGAGGAGGGGGGCCGAGAGCGAGAGAGGAGGGGGGCCGAGAGCGAGAGAGGAGGGGGGCCGAGAGCGAGAGAGAGAGGAGGGGGGCCGAGAGCGAGAGAGGGGCCGAGAGAGAGAGGAGGGGGGCCGAGAGCGAGAGAGAGGCCGAGAGCGAGAGAGAGAGGAGGGGAGCGAGAGAGAGGGGGCCGAGAGCGAGAGAGAGAGGAGGGGGGCCGAGAGCGAGGGGGCCGAGAGCGAGAGAGAGAGGAGGGGGGCCGAGAGCGAGAGGAGGGGGGCCGAGAGCGAGAGGAGGGGGGCCAAGAGCGAGAGAGAGAGGAGGGGGGCCGAGAGGGAGAGGAGGGGGACCGAGAGCGAGAGAGAGAGGAGGGGGGCGAGAACCAGAGAGGAGGGGGGGCGAGAACCAGAGAGGAGGGGGGGCGAGAACCAGAGAGGAGGGGGGGCGAGAACCAGAGAGGAGGGGGGGCGAGAACCAGAGAGGAGGGGGGGCGAGAACCAGAGAGGAGGGGGGGCGAGAACCAGAGAGGAGGGGGGGCGAGAACCAGAGAGGAGGGGGGGGCGAGAACCAGAGAGGAGGGGGGGCGAGAACCAGAGAGGAGGGGGGGCGAGAGCCAGAGAGGAGGGGGGGCGAGAACCAGAGAGGAGGGGGGGCGAGAACCAGAGAGGAGGGGGGGGCGAGAACCAGAGAGGAGGGGGGGCGAGAACCAGAGAGGAGGGGGGGCGAGAACCAGAGAGGAGGGGGGGCGAGAACCAGAGAGGAGGGGGGGGCGAGAACCAGAGAGGAGGGGGGGGCGAGAACCAGAGAGGAGGGGGGGGCGAGAACCAGAGAGGAGGGGGGGCGAGAACCAGAGAGGAGGGGGGGCGAGAACCAGAGAGGAGGGGGGGCGAGAACCAGAGAGGAGGGAGGGCAAGAACCAGAGAGAGAGAGGAGGGGGGCCGAGAGAGAGAGAGGAGGGGGCCGTGAACCAGAGAGAGAGAGGGGGGCAGTGAACCAGAGAGAGAGCGGGGGCAGTGAACCAGAGAGAGAGCGGGGGGCAGAGAGCGAGAGAGAGAGAGGAGGGGTACCGTGAACCAGAGAGAGAGAGAGGGGGGGCGAGAGAGAGGAGGGGGGCCGAGAACCAGAGAGAGAAAGGGGGGCAAAGTGCACCTGAGAGCTATAGAGAGCTGCTGCTGAGAGGGAGAGAGAGCTGCTGAGAGCCACAGAGAGAGTGCAGCCAAGAGCAAGAGAAAGATAGAAAAGAAAAAGAGAAAGAAAGCACAAAAGGGAGAGGTAGAGAGACTTGGTTTAGAGGACTTCTTTAGGACCCCAGTTTCCCCATATTTGAGGTTGCTTTAGCTTGACATGCTGCTTTCCTAAACACGTCTATCACTGTTGTTTTAACAACACAAAATGATGAAAGGCTTTCCGAAGTAAACAGATCAGTATGACAACAAACACGGTGCAAGCCAAATATTTACCCTAAAAAAGAACTTGTTCTAAAGATAGAATCAATTCACAACCTTTCCAGGTAAAAATGCAGCACTGCCGGCTACCCAACCAGCTGTGACTAGCTGCACTCCAACCAACACAAACCTGTCCTTTCCGGTGTAAAGCACTAGTTGTTTCTAACAGTGACAGGAAATCACAGCATTTCTCAGTATATACAATCACAAGAAAAGCAGTGTACACCCAAAACAAAGAATGATGCAGAATCAATCATTTAGTATCTGCCGATTACTGTTTGGCAAATATCAAAGACTAATGGCCAGGACTACAGGAGGCAATTTTAATCTCTTACTACAGTTAAGCTGTAAGCTAAGTGCTAAATACACAATTAAAATACATGTGATCAGCTTTACCTTACAAAGGATTTATAGTTCTGTTCATCAGAGATTTACTCCCTCCGCTAGACAGTACAACCAGGTCCCTGACTGTCCCCTGACTGCACCTTTCTCACTGCAGTTGAAGTAGTACAACTTGGTCAAGTAGCTGCCCCTGCCTGTGATTGGACAGTAAAAGAACAGCAACACAATCTAGAGGTCATCCTCCTGTAAGCAAACTCTCTCAGTGCTGTGCAATGCTTTGGGGCCCCGTTGGCTCACAGCCTGGCTTTTTACACTTTCATGGGACGTACACACGATCAGAAAATCATAGAAAAAAAAATACCGCTTTCAAAGCGATCGTACGATAATCTGATTGTTAGTACAGAGCTTTCGAGAGCCGATCACAACAGTTCATTCCAATATTATCACAACAGTTCATTCCAATATTATCCGATGGGACAAGCATGAACATTTTTCTTCTACAATACCGGAACATACCGTTCTCATTTAACCCCTTCAGATCTGCACTATAGCCAAATGACGGCTACAGTGCGGATCTGCCTTTCCCAGGAGGCCGTCCTCCCCTTTGTACGCCAGCCATGCCCCCCTGAAGGGCGTGCGCGCTGTGATCACCCGAGTCAATGAGATTCGGGTGATCACAGATCGGAGTAAGGGGCTGATCCCGGCCCCTCACCACGTGATCAGCTGTCAGCCAATGACAGCTGATCACGTGATGTAAACAGAAGTCCGGTAATGGTGTTTTTTTTTTCTTCTCACACTGACAGCGCGAGGAGAAAAAAAAGCCGATCACCAGCTTCTGTTGAAGGGACATCGGTCCCGAAGAGGAAGAGGTGAAGCCGCCTCACATGTACCCACCAGTACCGCCTGCCAGTGCCACCTGCCAGTGTCACGAATCAGTGCCCACCAGTACATAAGTGCCAGCAATCAGTGCCACCTATCAATGCCCACCAGTGGTGCCAATCAGTGCCACCTAGCAGTGCTGACCAGTGCCCATCACTACCACCCATCAGTGCCAGCTATCAGTGCCCCCTATCAATGTCCTTCAGTGCCGCACATCGGTGCCACCCACCGGTGCTACCTCTCAGTGCCCACCAATGCCACCTATCGGTGCCCATCAGTGCAGCCTATCGGTGTACATCAATGAAGGAGAAAAATGACCTGTTTGAAAAATGTATTAACAAAATATAAAACGGTTTTGTATTTTTTTTTTACAAATCGGTCTTTTTAAATTTTAACAAAAAATAAAAAACCGCAGAGGTGATCAAATACCACCAAATGAAAGCTCTATTTGTGGTGAAAATAGGGCTGGGAAAAAAATCGATTTAAATCTTGAATCGAGTTGAGAGGTCAAATCGATTCAAAATTTAAGCAAATAGTTTGTTTTTTTTCACCGCGCCGGTCCCAAGGCGCTGCGGGCATGAGTTTTTAGTCGAGGCCGCGGCTTCGGCCTAGTCTACGGCTACGGCCGGACGCGGCGGCCTCGCCTAAAAACTCATGCCCGCAGCGCCTCCGGACCGGCGCGGACGCCGCGCCGAGCCTGAAGAGCTGCGGGCAAGGAGTTTTTAGGTGAGGCCGCAGCTTCGGCCTAGTCCGTGAGGCCGGACGCCGCGGACTAGGCCGAAGCCGTGGCCTCGCCTAAAAGCTCATGCCCGCAGTGCCTCAGGACCGGCGCGGTTTCCAAAGAAAAAAAAAAAACTTGATTCGAATCGTGAATCGAGTTTTTTTAAGAGAATCGAAGATTTTTTTTTTTTTTTTTTTAAGAAAATCTCCCAGCCCTAGGTGAAAAAATTATAAAAATGTAATTTGAATACAGTGTTGTACAACCGCGCAATTGTCATTCAAAGAGTGACAGCGCTAAAAGCTGAAAATTGGTCTGGGCAGGAGGGGGGTTTAGGTGCCCAGTAAGCAAGTGGTTAATCAGTACAGTTGTTGTTCGAGAATACAAATACACTACAACACATTACATCACTTCCAAATTTGTATTGTGTCGTGCAAAAATATTTGTCACTTTAGTAAACTCTTAATTTTTGCCCTGCAGTAAAGGGGGGGGGGGGCATATATAAATAAATAGAGATATAAAAGGGGGGGGGGGATTGGATATAAAGATAGATATAAAAGGGGGGGGGGGGATTGGATATAAAGATAGATATAAAAGGGGGGGAGCGGATATAAAGATAGATATAAAAGGGGGGGGATATAAAGATAGATTTGGGTAGTACTAAAAGCTGACCTAATTTCCTGGCTGAAGGATGTTCAGCGTCATCCACCTAGGTGTGGGGCAGCCTATTGCATTAGGCGGCATTCACACCTGAGCGTTTCAAAGTTGCGCGTTTTTACTGCAATTTATCTGCGTTTTTGGTCAGGTAACCAATGTAAAAGGCAGTAAAACGCTTGTAATCTGCCCCAAAGAAGCTCATGTTCTTTTTTGAGCTTAGTGCGTTTTTTCTGGTGTTTTGCTTCAGGTGACAAAACGCTCAGATGTGAACAGGTGGCCATTGAAATGAATGGGATTTTGCTTGGGCATTTTTTTCGGGCGTTTTACAAGCATTTTATGAGCTGAAATTGCTCAGATGTGAACAGGTGCCATTGAAATGCATGGGATTTTGCTTGTTGGGCATTTTACGAGCGTTTTTTGAGATGAAAACTCTCAGATGTGAATGCAGCCTTAGGTTGTGCACCCAAAACACACACGTCTTTTCCTGCAGCCTCAACTGCACTGGACAGTGAATGAATGGGAATTGCTCTGTGCTGGGCGGCTTCCTGTTTATTTACAAACGGAAGCATAGTAAACAGTTTACACTGCTTCAGATATATTTGAACACAGTGTTCATTTAGAAAAGGAGGAAGCTTGTAAATGACATATTGATTAGCCCCTTCCTGCACTCTCTTTCCTGAAACATCCCCCAGGGGAGAGCAAAAAAGGGGAGCCAGCCAAAGAAAAAAGGGGAGCCAGCAGCACTGCTGTGGGGTGTGGGGGGGAGTGCAACACAGGGGGAAGTCTGGGCAGTAGGGGGGAATCGACACAGCACAGAGTGATTAGAGTGTGCCCAGGCACATCTGGCACGCCACCTGCTCACGGTTATGATCATCCAACACATTCCTCCCAAGCCTGACTGTCCCTGGCCTGCCTCTTTCATTCAGTACTTCTAATCATGGAGGTTGAGCTCCACATGTGGGTGTGATCCAAGGAGGTCTATATGCAAAAGTATCCTCCAGATCAGGGATCTCCAAACTACGGCCCTCCAGCTGTTGCAAAATACATGTCCCATGAGGCATTGTAAATCTCTGACATTCACAGACATGACTAGGCATGATGGGAATTGTAGTTCCTGAACAGTTGGAGGGTCATAGTTTGTAGGCCCCTGCTCCAGACTGGCACCCACTCATCAAGGCTTTTTGATATTTGCATAACTCCTCCCAAGAGTCAGCCCACTGCTTGCATCAGGAATGCGGGCTCTCGAGAGCCGGCCTCTTACCATGTGATCAGCCATCAGCCAATGACAGCTGATCACGTGATGTAAACAGAAGATTGGTAATCGGCTTTTTTTTCCCCTCACGCCATAAAAAAAAAGCCAATTACTGGCTTCTGACAGAGGGACATCGTCCCGAACAGGGAGAGGCACTGCTGCTATGCAGTACCTTCCAGTGCCCCCTACAGGTGCATATCAGTGCCACCTATCAGTGCCCACCAGTGCCATCTATCAGTGGCTCATCATCAGTGTCGCCTACCAGTGCCGCCCTTCAGTGCCCTTTAGTGGCATCCCATCAGTGCCTATCTGTGCAGCCTATTCTGCCCATCGGTGCAGCCTATCAGTGGCCGTTAGTGCTGCCTCATCAGCGCACATCAATGAAGGAGAAAAATTTTTTTTTCAACATTTTATAACAAAACTACGAAACTGTTTTTATTTTTTTCAAAATTTTAAAAATTTTCGCTTTTTTTTTTTTTTTAGAAAAAGATAACCTCAATAGTGATTAAATAACACCAAAAGTAAGCTCTATTTGTGGGGAGGGAAAAAAAGATAAAAATTTAGTTTGGGTCCAGTGCTGCATGACCGCGCAATTGTCATTCAAAGTGCGAGAGTGTTGAAAGCTGAAAATTGGCCTGGGCAGGAAGGGGGGTTTAAAAGCGGTTGCACATCTTTAAAAAAAAAAAAAAAAAACCTGCAAGGCAAAGGCATAATGAGCTAGTATGCACCGCATATTTACCTTACATCGAAGCCCCCTGTATTGCAGCCCGCTCCACGCCGAGGGAGCTGACATCTTGCCCTCTGCGTTTCTTCCATGTTCGCGGTTCTGGCGCTGTGAGTGGCTGGAGCTGCGATGACGTCACTCCCGCGCATGCGCGTGGGAGTCTTTTTCCCGGCAAGGTCTGGCAGACGCCAGCCGGACCTTCAGAGCGCATGCGCCGCTGACGTCAGCGCCTACATGCAAAGGGAGTATCTCCTAAACCGTACAGGTTTAGTAGATATTCATTTTACTTACAGGTAAGCCTTATTATAAGTTTACCTGTGGGTAAAAATGACAAATTAGGGTATACAACCACTTTAAAGGGGTTGTAAAGGTTAATTTTCTATTTATTTATTTTTTCTATACATAACATACTTACCTCCACTGTGCAGCTCGTTTTGCACAGAGTGGCCCCGATCCTCCTGTTCTGGGTCCCACGGCGGCTCTCTTGGCTCCTCCCCGCAAAAGCTAACCCCCTTGGGAAGCTCTCTCCCGAGGGGGGGTTACCTTGCGGGCGCGCTCCCGTCTCATACACTCTGCGTCCATAGACACAGAGTGTATGCCTCGGTCCCGCCCCCCCCCCCCCCATCATTTGGATTTGATTGACAGCAGCGCAAGCCAATGGCTGCGCTGCCATCAATCTATCCAATGAAGATAGAGGGCTCAGGTAAGTAAATACAGGATCTAAAATAAGCTTTGTAATGAAAAGGTTTAATTTAAAAAAAGGTCATTAGCACATTGATGAGAGGGGAAGGCAAAAACATAAGCTGATTAAACTTCAAAGGGTTTTCTAAAGGAATCCATAGTAGGATTAAATGAAGATCTGATAAATCTGCCTTCAGTTCTCCTCTGGGTAGCAGCGCATTGATTTTAATGTACTGCACATGAACTGACCACCAGCGTGTGCTTCCATCTCTCAGTACTAAGAGATTAAAAATAGCCTGCGTAGATCTAACCGTATAATATTGCTGTGACTTCACCAGGATATAAAAAAAGAAACGACTTCCCAGAAATGTGAGATCTTCTCTTCTCTCTCATACAGTCATCTCAGGATCACAGAAATGACAGATCCCTGCTGCAGAAAAATCCCCCGTCTCTTTTGTGAGTCAGCAAACCTTCAAAGGATTCCAGCAAGACAAGCCGCTAACACAATAGGATACGGGTCACAGGACTCCGGCAACTAATTCAGCCAGCTGCCATAGGATTTTATATTCTGTACTTTACTTATTCAAAGGAGAAACCCCCATTTATCACTCTAAACACTACTTACATTAATACTAAAAGTATTATTAAAACCCAAAAAAAAAACGTTATTATATCGCAGCTGACCAATTCTTACATGTGATGGCTGCATTTGTTTTTCTTTTTAGGCTTTCTTTCTTCTATTGTCATCTGGTGATCCAGCCAGCCAATCTGTTGTTTTTCAACAGAACCAGCTCCTTTGCAGTTACAGGGAGGAGGCAAACCATTTACCGATGACAGGGGTCCTTAAAACGATCAGCTTTTTTTTTTTACTTGTATCAATCCTTGTAATATGTATGTTAATGTAATAATAGAAATATCGCACTTCAATCATTTTTTTGGCGATACGTCACTTCGTCGCTTTAACTGACAATTGCGTGGTCGTGCAACGTGGCTCCCAAACAAAATTTACATCTTTTTTTTCCCACAAATAGAGCTTTCTTTTGGTGGTATTTGATCACTTCTGCGTTTATTTTTTTTTTTTTTGCGCTATAAACAGTAAAAGAACGACAATTTTGAAAAAAAAAAAACGCATTCTTTTTTTACTTTTTGCTATAATAAATATCCCCAAAAAATATATAAAAAAAAAGTTTAGGCCGATACGTATTCTTCTACATATTTTTGGTAAAAAAAAAAAAAAAAAAAATAAGTCGCAATAAGCATTTATCAATTGGTTTGTGCAAAGGTTTTAGCATCTAAAAAATAGGGGATAGTTTTATGGCATTGTTATTTACTAGTAATGCCAGCAATCTGCGATTTTTATCGTGACTGCGACATTATGGCAGACAGATTAGACACTTTTGGCGCTATTTTGAGACCATTGACATTTAATACAGCGATCAGTGCGATTAAAAATGCATTGATCACTGTGTAAATGTGACTGGCAGTGAAGGGGTTAACCAGGAGGGGGGTTAAGTGTGTTCTACGGAGTGATTCTAACTGTGGGGGGGGGGGGGGGGGAGGGGCTAGACACTGATCACCGCTCCTGATCACAGGGAGCTTGTTTACATCAGCATTTCCCCGTTCTTCCTCTCCGTGAGATGATCGCCATTATCCCCGCGGGCATAGAGTCCGCGGGAACCGCGAACACACTCACGGAGCTCGCGGCAGGGTTGCGCGCACGCAGCGGCAAATTTAAAGGGATGTACCTATACGCCCATTTGCCTGTCCGTGCCATTCTGCCAAAGTAAATGTTTGTGCGGCGGTCGGCAAGCGGTTAAAGAGGAACTGCAGTCTGCTCACATAGCTCTATTTGTGGGGGGGGGGAAAAAAAAAAAAGGACATACATTTTATTTGGGTACAGCGTCGCACGACCGTGCAATGGTCAGTTAAAGTAACGCAGTTCCGTATTGCAAAAAAACAAATGGCCTCGTCAGGGAGGGGGGTAAATCTTCTGGAGGTCAAGTGGTTAAAAAAAAGAGGAATTTTAATTGTTTTTATTTAGTGCTATCATTTTATCTCCCCCCGGGGAACAAAGTACATGTATTACTTTGACCCATGTTCCTACTTGGAAGCTACAAAGTCAGCCACGGCAGCTGCCCCCCCAGCCCCCCCCCCCGCCCGTGGTTGTCCAAGAATGTATCTTGCAAGAAGATGGCTGCTCGAGAACATGCGCTTGTCCTGAGTCCAAAGACTTGCTTGAGACAAGTGGCAGCAAGAGGAATGTAGAGAGGCCCCGACTACCCCCACCTGGTCGCTTGAAAGGGTTTTTGGCTATAGGGATTGTGATGGATATTCTATATTGAGTTAAAATTAGATTCTCGTCCCATCAACGAACAACAGCATGGATGGATGGATGGATCTCCTACTGGCAGCTACTGTGTTCTGACAGCTGGCACCACGGCCGTCAGAATACCCCAACTGTGACTGCATCTAATTGGATTCAATCACTCTTTGGCAGATAATTTCCCACCCAGCTCCTTCGTTTTTTTGGATAGGAATCCACGAAACGCGTAGAGTTTTAGAAGGTCAAGAATCTTTTTGGTCACCATACGCTATGCAATCATGTATTTTCATCTAACATAATGTACGCAAATATTGGGAACATTTATTAATTCATACGGTTTATATCTTATGGATCAGCTCCTCATCTGTTTTATAGTTGGAATTTTATAATGTTCAATCATTGTAAGTATGAAATTTGTTTTTACGCAATAAATTTGCAATCATGTCTACCATTGTGATTTGCCTCATGTAAAGTTCCATGACCATTGTATCTTTTATTTTATGGCCAGCTTTAGCTTTCAGTGGAAACAGAGCGAGGCTTCACAAAGGCCTCCTGGATAGATCTACACCCTCTTGTTACATGACTTCCAAAATATGTTGTAGTTATCTTTTACTAAGGGAAGTGGGAGAAAATACATTTTTTTTACTGTATTTTACCAATTTTATTGCTGTTTTTGGCAATCAGTATTCATTTTAAAAATGATTATGCAGGTAAGGGCTGCTAATTTTAAAGAGGACCTAAATTGTGGTAGCTGTGTCCCAAAAAAGCAGACAATGAAGAAACATTGATCCAAAGAATGGATGGAGCAGAAGCAGGAAGATCCTTAAACTGCATGTCCTCAGGTACATCTTCCTCTTCAGCAAGGAGAACAGTGAGCACCACAGAAGTGACATCTTCATATCTAGTGAGACTAGCAGTCAGAGGCAGTAGTGCCTTAGATCAGAGTCTTCAAACTTTCTAAACAAAGGACCAGCAGGAGTAGAAAATGTCCTGGTTTCAATGAAAATAAACAGTGCCCCACCGTTGGCGTCAGCGGGAGGAATAGTGCCCCACCGTTGGCGTCAGCGGGAGGAATAGTGCCCCACCGTTGGCGTCAGCGGGAGGAATAGTGCCCCACCGTTGGCGTCAGCGGGAGGAATAGTGCCCCACCGTTGGCGTCAGCGGGAGGAATAGTGCCCCACCGTTGGCGTCAGCGGGAGGAATAGTGCCCCACCGTTGGCGTCAGCGGGAGGAATAGTGCCCCACCGTTGGCGTCAGCGGGAGGAATAGTGCCCCACCGTTGGCGTCAGCGGGAGGAATAGTGCCCCACCGTTGGCGTCAGCGGGAGGAATAGTGCCCCACCGTTGGCGTCAGCGGGAGGAATAGTGCCCCACCGTTGGCGTCAGCGGGAGGAATAGTGCCCCACCGTTGGCGTCAGCGGGAGGAATAGTGCCCCACCGTTGGCGTCAGCGGGAGGAATAGTGCCCCACCGTTGGCGTCAGCGGGAGGAATAGTGCCCCACCGTTGGCGTCAGCGGGAGGAATAGTGCCCCACCGTTGGCGTCAGCGGGAGGAATAGTGCCCCACCGTTGGCGTCAGCGGGAGGAATAGTGCCCCACCGTTGGCGTCAGCGGGAGGAATAGTGCCCCACCGTTGGCGTCAGCGGGAGGAATAGTGCCCCACCGTTGGCGTCAGCGGGAGGAATAGTGCCCCACCGTTGGCGTCAGCGGGAGGAATAGTGCCCCACCGTTGGCGTCAGCGGGAGGAATAGTGCCCCACCGTTGGCGTCAGCGGGAGGAATAGTGCCCCACCGTTGGCGTCAGCGGGAGGAATAGTGCCCCACCGTTGGCGTCAGCGGGAGGAATAGTGCCCCACCGTTGGCGTCAGCGGGAGGAATAGTGCCCCACCGTTGGCGTCAGCGGGAGGAATAGTGCCCCACCGTTGGCGTCAGCGGGAGGAATAGTGCCCCACCGTTGGCGTCAGCGGGAGGAATAGTGCCCCACCGTTGGCGTCAGCGGGAGGAATAGTGCCCCACCGTTGGCGTCAGCGGGAGGAATAGTGCCCCACCGTTGGCGTCAGCGGGAGGAATAGTGCCCCACCGTTGGCGTCAGCGGGAGGAATAGTGCCCCACCGTTGGCGTCAGCGGGAGGAATAGTGCCCCACCGTTGGCGTCAGCGGGAGGAATAGTGCCCCACCGTTGGCGTCAGCGGGAGGAATAGTGCCCCACCGTTGGCGTCAGCGGGAGGAATAGTGCCCCACCGTTGGCGTCAGCGGGAGGAATAGTGCCCCACCGTTGGCGTCAGCGGGAGGAATAGTGCCCCACCGTTGGCGTCAGCGGGAGGAATAGTGCCCCACCGTTGGCGTCAGCGGGAGGAATAGTGCCCCACCGTTGGCGTCAGTGGGAGGAATAGTGCCCCATCGTTGGCGTCAGTGGGAGGAATTATGCCCTATCGTTGGTTTTTAGTGGGAGGAATTGTGCCCCATCGTTGGTGTCAGTGGGAGAAATAGTGCCCCATCATTGGTATCAGTGGCAGGAATAGCACCCCATCACCGGCATCAGTGGGAGGAATAGGGCCCCGTTGTCAGTGGCAGAAACTATGCCACCCTGTGCCAATTGGTGGGGGGGGGGGAATTACTCCAAGGGCCAGATAAAAGCAAGCAAAGGGCCACATTTGGTCCCCAGGCCGCAGCTAGAAGACTACTGCCTAAAGGCCCGTACACACGATCATAAAATCGTATGACAAATACTGTTTTCAAAGCGATCGTACGATAATCTGATCATTAGAACACAGTTTTCGAGAGCCGATCACCACAATTCATGCAAAATTATTCAATGAAAAATTTTGATGATACGATTTTCGTTTAATCAGTACAGTATTCATCCGAAAATACAATACAAAAAATTTGTATGAGAATTTACGTTAACTTTAGTAACCGCCTAATTTTCGATATGAAGACTAGCATATAAAATAAAAAATGGACGATCATTTGTCCGATATTCTCATCGTGTGTACCAGGCTTTAGGTGATCTCATGCTGCAGTTGTACAGCTATGAGTAGATGTAAGCACAGGAGTACTTAGGTACAGGAAGATCGCTATCATTTCAGGAGGCTTTTAGGACAAAATTTAGGCTGGCCATACACTATACAGTTTTCTTATTCAATTTTCTTTAGATTTACCTTCAACTATGTAGTGCAAGGGCCTGCCTGACTGCATACACATTGAAAGTGTTTAGGTTTGTCCTCATATTATATGGTTTTGGTAAATCTAAAAAGAAAATTGTATAATGTATGGCCAGCCTTAAACCTTTCAGGATACTGCTTGGGCACAAATAACATTTCCAGATGCTCCTTATAACAGAAAATCTGGACTTTTTGAGCTCAGGTCCACTTTTCTATGCTCTGACTTTCCTGATTTGCATATTGAAGTGTCAATATAAAATAGACAGGCAACTGACATGCTGAATAGCGTAGTCATTGACAACAGCCCACCCCATCTTATGGAAGATTTCCAGCGTCTGACTCATACACCGATCCTGCAGACTGGCGAGAACGCTCTCTCTTTGCGTAGTTCACAGAAGCCAGTCCCCCATCTTATCAGAATCCGCGAAAGTGAGAACGCCAGCTGCTATTAAATAAATATTACAAACGTCAAGCTGCTCAGATGAAGAAATTAGCAGGAAAGGTGCAAATTATTCCACAAGCTGGTTCTGCCGTAACACGTGTGAAATGCAAATGGCCATGCAAAGCGAGCCCTGAACAAGGAGAGCGAGCTCAAGTTGCTGCGAGATCGCTTTTCCATACCTAGGGATTGACGGACCTTTTTTTTTTTTTTTTTATTGTTCAGTAGTACAAAGATTAGCCATCGATTGACAACCACATTGCTTTTCAATCAACTGATTTGTCAGTCTGAAATTAATCGTAGGTTACTGAGCCATTAAACCTGAGAAAAAAAAAATAAAAAAGTAATATAATGCAGCTTACCAGTCCTTAAATACGGTTGTTGCATTATCCAGCCCCCCTTTTACCTGGTGATCCTGCCAACAACACAGGGTGACAACGCTCAATGCACCATATCTATGGAGGACCAGCGTTGTCACCCAAGGTTGCGCCCCTGATTTGCACCGCAAACAGCCCCTCTCCTCCTCTCCATTACCTAGAGGGCATTGCTTTGTAGTTCACAGAAGGTAGTGAAGAAACACTGCCTGAGATTGGAGTTCAGCAGACAGGAAGTGACACGGACGCTGGAATTCTGGAAGGATCAACAGGATTTTTTTGTACTTGCAGACAATGTATAGCCAGAAAAAAGAAAAAGGAATGCAACCACCATATAGCTGCAATATATTACATATCAAGTTTGAATATGCTTTATAATCACATGCATTGAAGGTAACACACGGCATTGCATTGAAGGTAACACACATGCATTGAAGGTAACACATGAAATCAAACCACATTACTATAAAGCCGGCCATAGAGGGAGCAATTTTTTTTTCCTGCAACCAGGAAAGAAAAATCATTTGGTTCCCCCCCATCAATAGTCAGTGTTGATCGGGGGGGGGGGGGGGGGGGGGGGAACAATTGCGTACTCCCAGTGGGGGAGCCGTCCTGGTCGAGAGAACACACAGCAATTATTGCTAGTGGCTACAGCGGCTGGCAATAATCCCATGAAAAATCCAACAGGCTGCTTGTAAGTTGATCGATCAATAAACTTGGGTACAATCAGCATGCCCATAACATGATTCGAATAATCGGCCAATCCCTGCTGAACCGGCCGAGATTCAAACCATCTATGGTCGGCTTTAGGGCATGCGGGCCCCTAGTAGCTGCCAGTCTGCACCAGCACAGAATTAAATTGGCTGCATGATCTCGTAAAAAAAAAAAAAATGCTTGAACCAGGAATCTGTGGTCCTCTGTCAGGTGCCTCTGGAATTGCAGCCTGCAGTAGTTCCATAAAAAGTTGATTGGGAGAGGGAGGTGTAGCACCAATCAGATGCATGCTCACGTGCTGCCAGAAATGGAGAGTAGAGCGAGCAGAGGGATGATCTTATAAGTCTGCTGCTGTTCCTACTATTTCAGTGAACCATTCAGAAGCTGGGAGCTGGGGGCAGGAGGTGTATTGCTTAAGAGTAACTCCACTTTGGTTTTAAAAAATAATATTCCCCTCTGGGTGATCTATGTACAAGCATTTTAAAGCGGAGTTCCACCCAAAAGTGGAACTTCCGCTTTAAGCACTCCTCGCCCCCTTACATGCCACATTTGGCATGTCATTTTTTTGAGGGGGTAGGGGGAGTGGGTGCTTAGTTTTGAAGGGGACTTCCTGTCCCACTTCCTGGTTCCGGCTACAGACCGCCTAGGTGACTCCTCCTCTCCCCCTAGGTGGCCCCTCCCTCTCTGCAATCTTCTGGGACACGTGACAGGTCCCAGATTGCCTGTCTACTGGGAGAGCGCATCGCGAGCATGCGCAGTGTGCGCCCGGCCGTGAAGCCGCAAGCTGTCACGGCCGGGTGCCCACAGTATCAATGGGAGGCGCCGGGGAGAGCAGTGAGACTCCGTGCGGTCGCATTGCTGGACTGTGAAACAGGTAAGTGTCGGTTTATTAAAAGAAAAAAAAAAGCCTGGAACTCCGCTTTAACAAATTTTGTTGCAAATTCCTACCTTTTGTTATTCTGAAGAAATCCCTGTATGTCTGTGTCCATGTGGTAAGTGAATCTAATGGGAGTGGTTTCATAATCAATCAGCTGTGCAACTTCAGGGCTCTAATGAGGAAAGTGGCAGGGTCTGCATCCCTTTAGAAGCGATTTCCTATTGGGAGTATCTCACCAAAAATGACATTTTTTGTTGCAGGGAATGCCCGATATCTGACTTTTATCTTAGTGCAGACTTCTGGGAAAATCAGTAATCCAATTACACAACCAGGAAATTACATATCTGGGGGGCGTTCTGTACACATTCTGTGTACAGAACACCTCCAGGTAGCCATATTACATTTGCAGAAAATTACAGCGGCTGCAGATTGAAAAGGGAAGGTCATTTTATTAACATTCAATTACAATATGACTTGTGTTGGAATTGTATATGCTATATTATTATTTGTTACAATATATACGATATAAAAAGGCTCAGAGAATAAAACAAAGCTTTGTGACATTTCCAACAAGCAGGATGGTAGGGGGTGACGTCATCCAAAGGCGTAGCTCTTCATCCCATCCCCTGCTGACAAAGCCCCGTTGGACGGAGCGCGTGTGTGAGGAGGAGTTACGCCTTTGGATGATGGCCCCTGCTGATGAAGTCACGTTGGACGAAACGCGTGCGGGAGCAGCAGTTACACCTTTGGATGACGTCACCTGCTGCCCCCCTGCTTGTTGGAAGTGTCACAAAGCTTGGTTTTATTCTTTGAGCCTTTTTATATTGTATTACATGTGAGTGTGATATCTACATTTTAATAAAGTCTTCGTTTATATGGCAGAGAGCACTTTTCTCATCCACATGTGCATTTGCTGGAGTATTCAATCATCGACGGTTCCCAATTTTCCCCCCGGGGGGGGGGGGGGGGGGGGGGGTTTGGGCATGCGCAGTTCACCTTCTGTTAGGCTGTTGAGGTGAGTGAGCAAAGATACTGATTGGTGGAGGGATTTTCCCATATGCTTTGTTATTGGATCCTTTCCCCACATAGGTGTGTTTGTTGCACTCTGGGACTTATTTATTCATCATTTGGACTGGATTTTAATGTGTATTGCGCTGCCCTTTTTTATTTGTATGAACCTCCATGCAGTCCTAATAGGCCCCAAAGCCACCGGTGTAAAAAAGTGAAAGCAAAAAAGAAGACCCCTCTGTGAGCAAAGGATTATGGGACACCCGAACGCCCCAATCTGCCCCGCCTGCATCTGTTTATACAGACAGGAATGTTGACAGATGTAAACAGAACAGGCACGTTCTCAATACATTTCATTGCCGCCAGTTGGGTTATTTTCTATGCTGGCGGCACGTGTTGACATTAAACAGATTATCTGGAATGGTGACACCCGCCCTCCTGTACTCTGCATTCTGATCATGTGACCGATGGGCTGTCAGCTCACACCGGCAACCACTGAGTGCTTTGTGTGAAAGTTACTAGGGTCATATTTTCCAGTTACAACGATGCAGCATATGGAGCTTTAGTAGCGGTTAGAAGCTCAGTTCTCAGAACGGAAGTCAGCGGGGAACACCCTTTCCTCTCCTCCTTACTAGCAGATGGACAGGTTATATATGAATGTGATCTGCTTAGTGTTTGCCTTCCCTCCTCCTCAACCTGCTCACTTTTCCATTTTATCCTAACACTTTATTTTAGACCTAGTGATGTCATCACCAAGTCTCTGTGCTTCTCTATGTAAAACAAGCAGGTCATGGTTGGTAGGAGGGCCGGGCAGAGTGCTGTACATATAGGGTGGCCTCCCCTGGGCAGTCCGGGTTTTGAATCATGTGTCTGGGTTTCAGACCACCCTAAACCCGGACACATTATTCAGACTGGAATGTGGCTCCCCAACATAGGAGTTTTCACACGGGGTGTGCCTCAGAAAAGGGACGTGTGGGTGGGACATTTAAAGCCCAGCAGCTGGCAGATAACATTGTGGTTGAAAGGTGCTGATCCCTGAGCCTCCATCCTTGGGTGAGTGAGTACACCATTCACTGTGACCGACATCTCCCTCCGAGCGAGCGAGTACACTAAGGTAAGGGGAACTCAGATGTAAAGAGTGCTCTACTGACTTTGATGTAAGGGGGGATGCTGGGAACTCTGATGTAAGTTCACGGGCAGATAGACAGGAATTTTTTTTTCTCTTAAAAGTCAAAATGTCTTTTTTTTTTTTGTTTTTAAGGGTAAAAAAAATTGAGCTAACTTTACGGTTTTGTTTATTTTTTGTATTTTTTAATTCATTTGTGTATTTTTTTAAAAAAAAAAACAAAAAAAAAAAAAAACTGCGTTTGAAAGACCGCTGTGCAAATACAGTGTGACATAAAATATTGAAACAACCGCTTTTTTATTCTCTAGGGTCTTTGCTAAAAAAATACATAATGTTTGGGGGTTCTAAGTAATTTTATAGCAAAAAAATACAGATTTTTTCTTGTAAACAAATGTCAGAAAAAGACCTGGTCTTTAAGTGGTTAAAGCATACCTCTACTAAGACAAACTTAATGAATCCAGGGTAAAGCAAACCTGTCATTTAAACCACACCTGTACTAAAATAAATATATGCAACACCCAAGCAAACGTATAACTTTATGACCACCCACCATGACCGACCCCCTAATATTGGATAGGTCCCCTTTTGCTACCACAACAACCCTGACCCTTCCAGGCAGGCATGGACTCCACTAGACCTCTGAAGGTATGCTGTGGTATCCGGCTCCAAGCCATCAGTGGTAGATCCATAAGTCCTGTAAGATGCAAGGTGGGACCTCCATGGATTGGACTTGTTTTTCCACCACATCTTACATATGACTCTATTGCATTGAGATCTGGAGAATTTGTAGGCTAAGTCAACACCCTGAACTCACTGTGTTCCTCAAACCATTCTTGATTTCATCAGACCAGGCCACCTTCTTCCATTGCTCTGTGATCCAGTTCTGATGTTCACGTGCCCATTGTAGGCACTTTTGGCTGTAGACAGGGGTCAGCATGGGCACCCTGACTGCTCTGAGGCTATATAGCCCCATACACAACAAACTGCTATGCTCTGCGTGTTCTGACATCTTTCTATCAGAATCAGCATGAACTTTTTCAGCCGTCTGAGCTGCATTAGCTCCTCAATTGGATCAGACTACACAGGCCAGCCTTCACTTCCCACATGCATTACAATGAGCCTTGGCCGCCCATAACCTTGTTGCTGGTTTTCCTTCCTTGGACCACTTCTGATAAATCCTGACCACTGCAGACTGGGAACATCCCACAGGGGCTGCAATTTTGGGGTTGCTCTGTCCCCAGGCATCAAGCCATTACAATTTGGCTTTATCAAGAAGAGAAGAAAAGATTGATCGCACACTTGAATCCAAAAGATGCTGTAGAAATTTCAGTTGACGCGTTTCACACGAAAAGAACCGTGCTTGTGTTCTTTTCGCGTGAAACGCGTCAACTGATCATCATTGCAATTTTGTTTGGTTAATGACAATAAAGAAATTTCTACAGCGTCTTTTGGATTCAAGTGTGCGAATAATCTTTTCTTCTATTCCTGATAGTGCCTACGGTTTTAAGCCGGGATTAGCACCTTGGACCGGGTGTGTCCATTTTTTGCCTGAAGCGGTGTGGGCACCCTTGGTCTGTTTCCTGATTACAATTTGGCTCTTGTCAAAGTCGCTCAAATCCTTACGTTTGCCTATTTTTCCTGCTTTCAACTACAGGGCCAACATGTTCAATTGCTGCCTAATATATCTCACCCACTTTCAGGTGCCATTGTCACCACATAATGAGTGTAATTCACTTCACCAGTGCTCATAATGTTATGTGCTAGTGCGCTGTTCCTCCATAGTGACCCAAAGCCTAAACTATTGGAAAAAAAAAAAAGAAGATATACATCAGTGTCTGGCTAGCCAGTGCATTGTGGGTATTTCACATCATTAGATAAGACAGCAAAGCTGTAAAAAATGAGAACGTCACATTGAATTTTACTCTATTAAACACAGTAATCTAGTAGAGAGGGACGTGTCTAGGGATGTTACTTAAATACTATACAGTGAGATCCCAGGACATGTCCCTCTTTACAAAGTTTTGGAAAATCTGCAGAAGAACAGAAGGTTTGGGCCATTGGCCAGCAAGCGTCTAAACACACATACATCTTATCACTGCCAGGGAACAGACTGCAAACGTCTTGGCAGAGTCTCAGTCTTGTAAGTGACTCCACAGGAAAGCTGACACGATGGTGAATCTGATGCTCGGGGACGGCTTGTTACAAGGAGATTGTAGGAGATTGCCAGCGGGCGGAAGATGCCATTTATTTCTGGTGTCCTTCTCGAAGAGGCTCAGTGGAAAATGAAAGGAGAAGTTCAGCTAAAACTAATACTACTTTACATCTCCAGCAGTGAGATGGACAGCACCTGAGATCCCAGCTCCTCCCACCTCCCTTAATCAGTGCTATGATGGGGAGGGGGCGGAGCTGGGAACCTACGCTAAAAACTTTGATTATACAAAAGTAACAAAGAATGCAATCGGGAAGTTCTATGGTAAGAGATGCAGAGTTAGATAATTTGACGGGGAGACCTTGCTGCTATGATCAGTTAGAAGTAACAGCAGCCAATGGGTAACTACCCTCACCAGTACAAACACAAATAACAGGTCAGCCTGCTTTGGCCATGCAGGTTCACGTTAGCTGAACATACACACCTTCACTTTGCTCACTTACTGCTGGAAGCAAGGAGAAAGACAGGGTGAAGTTTGAGGGATCCTGTGGCTCACTTCTCTTCCTCGCATGCTGGTACACCTGCTGCATCACATAGGGCGGGGAAGCAGTTCTTAGCCTTGTGTAAGCTCTGACTAGGAGCTTGCACAGGGCTCTCTTCTTCCTCTCACTGGCTGAGCTTGTACAGCATTCTCTCTTCCGCTAGCTGAATTTAGAGCTTACACAGGGTTTTCTCATCTTGCTCCAGGTGGGTGAACACGGAGCTTACACAGGGCTTTCCATTTCCCAGTAGCTGACCTTGGAGATTACACAAGAAGTGCTCTTTTTCTCCCAGTGGATGAACCTGGAGCTTACACAAGGCTTTCGCTCCTCTTCCAGTGGGTGAACCTGGAGCTTACACAAAGCGTTCGTTCCTCTCTCCCAGTGAATGAACCTGGAGCTTACACAAGGCTTTCGCTCCTCTCTCCCAGTGGGTGAACCTGGAGATTACACAAAGCGTTTGCTCCTCTCTCCCAGTGGGTGAGCCTAGAGCTTACTCAAGGCGCTTCTCTCTCTCCCGCTAGCTGAATTTGGAGCCAACAAAGAGCTTTCTTGTCTCGCTCCCAGTGGAGAGCTTACACAGGGGCTTTCCATTTCCCAGTAGCTGAACTTGGAGCTTACACAAGGAGTTCTCTTCTCCCTGCGGGTAAACCTAGAGTATACACAAAGCATTTTATTCTCTCTCCCAGTGAGTGAATCTAGAGCTTAAGGCGTTTCCTTATCCTAGCGAGTGAACCTGGAGCTTACGCAAGGCACTCTTTTCTCTCTTGGTAGCTGAACTTGAAGCTTGCACAAGGAGTTCTCTTTTACTTCCAGTGGGTGAACCTGGAGCGTACACACGGCGTTTGCTCCCCTTTCCCAGTGGGTGAGCCTAGAGCTTACACAAGGCGATTCTCTCTCTCCCGCTAGCTGAATTTGGAGCTAACAAAGAGCTTTCTTGTCTCGCTCCCAGTGGAGAGCTTACACAGTGCTTTCTATTCCCCAGTAGCTGAACTTGGGGCTTACACAAGGTGTTCTCTTCTTCTCCCAGCGGGTGAACCTAGAGTATACACAAAGCATTTTATTCTCTCTGCCAGTGAGTGAAACTAGAGCTTGCATAAGGCGTTTTCTTTTTTATACCAGTGACAGAACCTGGAGCTTACGCAAGGCACTCTTTTCTCTCTCGGTAGCTGAACTTGAAGCTTACACAAGGAGTTCTCTTTTTCATTTCCAGTGGGTGAACCTGGAGCTTACACACGGCGTTCGCTCCTCTCTTCCAGTGGGTGAACCTGGAGCTTACGCAAGAGGTTGTCTTCTCTCTCCCAGTTGGTGAACCTAGAGCTTACACAAGGCGCTTTTCTCTCTCCCGCTAGCTAAATTTGGAGCCAACAAAGAGCTTATTCGCCTCACTCCCAGTGTAGAGCTTACACAGGGCTTTCTCTTCCCTCTCCCTGAACTTGGAGTATACACAAGTCTCTCTCTTGGTGGATGAAGATGATGTGTACGCAGAGTTTACCCTTATCTACTGGTGGCTGAACTTGGAGCTTACACAGGGCATTCTCTTTATTCGTAGGTGAACTTGGAGCTTACACAGGGCATTCTCTTTATTCGTAGGTGAACTTGGAGCTTACACAGGGCATTCTCTTTATTCGTAGGTGAACTTGGAGCTTACACAGAGCTTTTTCTCCTCTCTCCTGGTAAGTGAACACAGAGCTTAAACAGAGGTCTCTCTTCTCTCTCCTTGCTGGTGAACAGAGCGGCGGGTGAGTGAAGTGATGGTAGGTGCTGATGCTGGGGCTGGCTTTAAAGGTGAACCCTGCATAACAAAGCCCTATTTAAATACAAGAATTCTATTAATGAGGTTATCTATATCAATCCATATAATTAACTGAAGAAGTTTGGGAAATAATCAAATTAAAGCCCAACTCCAAGCTAATTTTTTTTTTTTTCCTTCCTACAAAATTGCCTGAAGATTGCTACGTGTATGGCCAACATAAAGCAATCACCCTTGCATCCCGTGCACCTGTACAAGGTGGGAACTGGTAATAAAAGGGTGAAGCTGATGTGCCGTGATAAGCTCCCTGTCAGGTTAATATATTACCACTCACCTTGATCCCAGGATCACGGCCACATTTTCCATGGTGGGGGGAGACTTACTCCAGAAAGGACAAAGTCTAAATTTTAAAACACGTCTTCAAGGCATTACCTCCATTTACATCTACAGTGTTTTTAAAGTGGAACTTTAGAAGAAAAAAAAAAACCTCAAATTGTGAACAGGCAGGATTTTTAATGCATACTGTCTCTTCTGCATTAAACTTTCTGGGACACTTTAGCTGAAGAGAAGGAGGAGTACAGATCTGCCTTAGGCCTCATGCACATAGTTTGCACAGCTCTCCGAAAATGCCATTCCTCCTGGCAGCAGCGTTTTGTCAGAAAAAAAAAAAAAAACTATTGATGTTTGTAAACGAGTTTAGACGCGTCATGTGCTTGAGCATTAAATTCATTGGTCAGAAAAATAATATATTCTGGTCACTAATGAATTAACGATCAGGCGCTTAACATACCTTGCATTAAAGCGCGTTTACACGCGACAAGCTTTTTTTTTTTCAGCTAAATAATGCTGTTAGACGCACTGGCAGTGGGGGTTTTTTCTGCTTGTAAACACCTAGATGTGGATGGGCACATAGGAAAACATAGGGTGCTTAAAAGGCAGAAAAAAATAAATAAAAAAAAGTTAGATGCCTTTAAAAACAGCATTTTTAAACGTTCAGTATGCATGAGGCCTCAAAGTTTCTACACTCCTATATGTGTTCATAGCTAAAATAATTTTAGTGAACTTGTACTGTTCATAATCGTGCCATTTTCTCTACTTACCTTGCTCAGCAATCCTCACTGCACAGTACTGCCCAGTGCTTTATTGCCCCATTGGCCTGCCTTCAAAGTACACACGCCGCAGCCCTATTGATTCCTGTAAGGGAGCCGTATTACACTGGAAGGTTGAAAGATTTTCCCATTGGAAGACTTTTCCTCAGTTCTTGTGAAATCTCTAAAAGTTTCTTGCCCACCCAAACCTAAAGATCAGTTTTTGGGTAGCCCCCATCCTTTAAATACATCTATGCCAATATTATCAGCACAAACATGCAAAAAGGCCACACCTGTCATAAACTGTGGTCTCCAAACTTCGGCCCGGGGGGCCAGATGCAGCCCTTTGCTTGCGTTTATCTGGCCCTTTGTGGACTCTTCATTCACTTATACCAACAAAATTCCTCCCAATGACATCAAAGATGGGGGGGGGGCCCAATTCCTCCCAATGACACCAAAGATGGTGGGGGCCCAATTCCTCCCAATGACACCAAAGATGGTGGGGGCCCAATTCCTCCCAATGACACCAAAGATAGTGGGGGCCCAATTCCTCCCAATGACACCAAAGATGGGGGGCACAATTCCTCCCATTGACACCAAAGATGGGGGGCACAATTCCTCCCAATGACACCAAAGATGGGGGGCACAATTCCTCCCAATGACACCAAAGATGGGGGGCACAATTCCTCCCAATGACACCAAAGATGGGGGGCACAATTCCTCCCAATGACACCAAAGATGGGGGGGCACAATTTCTCTCAATGACATCAAAGATGAGGGGCACGATTTCTTCAAATGACATCAAAGATGGGGGGGCACAATTCCTCCCAATGACACCAAAGATGGGGGGGGGGGGCACAATTTCTCTCAATGACACCAAAGATGGTGGGGGCACAATTCCTCCCAATGACACCAAAGATAGTGGGGGCCCAATTCCTCCCAATGACACCAAAGATGGGGGGCACAATTCCTCCCAATGACACCAAAGATGGGGGGCGCAATTCCTCCCAATGACACCAAAGATGGGGGGCGCAATTCCTCCCAATGACACCAAAGATGGGGGGCACAATTCCTCCCAATGACACCAAAGATGGGGGGCACAATTCCTCCCAATGACACCAAAGATGGGGGGCACAATTCCTCCCAATGACACCAAAGATGGGGGGCACAATTCCTCCCAATGACACCAAAGATGGGGGAGCACAATTTCTCTCAATGACATCAAAGATGAGGGGCACGATTTCTTCAAATGACATCAAAGATGGGGGGGCACAATTCCTCCCAATGACATCAAAGATGGGGGGAGCACAATTCCTCCCAATGACACCAAAGATGGGGGGAGCACAATTCCTCCCAATGACACCAAAGATGGGGGGGGGCACAATTTCTCTCAATGACATCAAAGATGGGGGGCACAATTTCTTTCAATGACATCAAAGATGGGGGGGCACAATTTCTCTCAAAGACAAAGATGGGGGGGCACAATTCCTCCCAATGACACCAAAGATGGGGGGGGGCACAATTCCTCCCAATGACACCAAAGATGGGGGGGGGGGACACAATTCCTCCCAATGACACCAAAGATGGGGCACAATGACATCAACAATGGGGCACAATTCCTCCACTGCACAAAATATGGGGCATTGTTTATTCCCACTGATGTTGGAACCTTTTCTACTCCTAATGGCCACAGTCCAGCCCCCCTTATGTCTGAAGGACAGTAAACTGGTTCTTTGTTTAGAAAGTTTGGAGAACCCTGGTCTTGAAGATTAATTTGCATGTAAAAACTGTGAGAGACAGCGAGCAGCCTATGGTGGGTGTGTTTGGGAACACCTCTGCTACATTACAAAGGGGTACCCGGTTCACCAGCTACACACAGCGGTGTGGATGAGCGCACTACAGCAATACCTGGATGGACAAGCACCGTGCCTCTAGGCTCCCTGTGTAGAATTCATTTTTCGCACAGACGTCACTGTTTTTCTAATTGCATGAAAAAAAAAAAAAAATTCCAGTGTGAATCAAGGTGTTCCTTTTAATAACATGCGGTCATTTCTATTTCAGGCCGCGCATTACGTCCGTTTTACTGCCTTGTAGTCAGCCATATCCTGTCCTCATTGGCTACTTTGGGTGGGGTGATCTCGGCTGTACAGAAGGAATAAGGTTTCCCCCATAAATCACAGGCTTTTAAGCGTTCCCGGAGAGGGAAACGCATCCAGCATGGCTTTTGAAGCAACTGGGAGGGGCAGAAAGGACCCTAAAACACTGACATATGTATGATGATCTCGCTGCCAGAAGACAGCTGAAGATACAGATGGCGCCCCATCACACGCTGAACAATCCCGAAAGAGGCTTCACATTCCAATTCCAGTAATGGTATCACAGCTTGATTAACACAACTCTGATTAGTAGTGGTTGGAGCCTGAGCATCTTCATGTAATGTACAGCAAAGGGACATTAACCCTTTACTGTATGTCGAGAAGCATGGAGTATGACTGCTGCCTGTTACTGCTTAAAAAGGCAGCTGCAGACCGGAAACAGTGCTGGAGGGACCCTGCTGGAGCAAGGGAAAAGGTTCTTCTCTCTCTCTAACCCTAGACGTGACAATTAACCCTTGTCATGTCTGGTGTGGATTTTTGATATTCTTTGAGTTGGGCTGTATACACACTGCAGGATTAAAGAGGAAGTAAACTTCCTCTGCAGACATTTACCTATAGGTAATGTAAATATCTCCTAAACGTGTACCATTTAGGAGACATTTACCGTATATACTCGAGTATAAGTCGTTCCGAGTATAAGTCGAGGCCCTAATTTACCACAAAAAAATGGGAAAAACTTATTGACCCGAGTATAAGACGAGGGTGAGAAATGCACAGCTACTGTAAGTGGAAAAGAGGGTCAACAATGCCCATTTGCAGCATCACTATGCCCATTTGCAGCCTCACTGTGCCCATTTGCAGCCATAGGTCCCCTGAACTTCAAACTCGGTAGTTAAGGGTTCCTAGATGCCCCCTAGCTGCAGCCAAAATTTGGGGTCTCTGAACCCAAAGGGTCCCGAAATGACATTGCTGCAGATGGACACAGTTGACCGAATTTGGGGCCCCGTATCTCAGGGCCACTTAGTGCTAGGAACCCCAAATTTGGTGTGTAAACCCATTGGAACTAGCACCATAACATTTCCAAAGCTGGGGTTTCTAGCACCAAGTGGCCCCGAGATAAAGGGCCCCAAAAATCAGTTTAGAAAATGTCAAGCACTTTTCTGCAGCAGAGAATGACATTTTCCAAACCGGTTTTGGGGCCCTGTATCTCAGGGCCACTTGGTGCTAGGAACCCCAGCTTTGGATATGTTATGGTACCAGTTCCACTGGGTTTGCACACCAAATTTGGGATTCCTAGCTCCAAGTAGCCCTGAGATATGGGGCCCCAAAGTCGGTTCAGAAAATGTCAAGCACTTTTCTGCAGCATAGAATGACATTTTCCGAACCGATTTTGGGGCCCCGTATCTCGGGGCCACTTAGTGCTAGGAACTTTAGCTTTGGATATGTTATGATATCAGTTCCACTGGGTATCCACACCAAATTTGGGGTTCCTAGCACCACGTGGCCCTGAGATACGGGGCCCCAAAGTCGGTTCGGAAAATGAAATTTTTTGCTGCAGAAAAATGCTTGACTCGAGTATAAGTCGAGGGGGGCACTTTCAGCACAAAAAAATGTGCTGAAAAATTCGACTTATACTCGAGTATATACGGTATATTACAGGCAGCCAGTGACATCACTGGCGCATGCGCTCTGAAGGACGGCCCCAGGTGCCGTTCCTGCTGGAGCCGTGTGCCACGAACAGCAGCTCACGCACACATGCGTGGGAGTGACGTCATCGCAGGTCTGGCAAATCAGTGCCGAAGCCCGCGAACCTGGAAGAAACTGCAGGAAAGATGTCAGCGGTGTGCGGGCGCTGCTGCAACAGCTTCGTTCTAAGGTAAGTATTTCATAACGAGCTGGTATGCGATGCATACTAGCTCATTATGCTTTTGTCTTGCAGGGTTTTTTCTTTTTAGATTTTTTTCTGAGGTTTACAACCTCTTTAAAGAATATATACCGTATATACTCGAGTATAAGTAGAATTTTTCAGCACATTTTTGTGTGCTGAAAGTGCCCCCCTCGACTTATACTCGAGTCAAGCACTTTTCTGCAGCAAAAAAATTCATTTTCTGAACTGAATTTGGGGCCCCGTATCTCAGGGCCAGTTGGTGCTAGGAACCCCAAAATTTTGTGTACAAACTAAGTGGCCCCGAGATATGAGGCCCCAAAATCGGTTCGGAAAATGTCATTCTCAGCTGCAGAAAAGTGCTTGACATTTTCTGAACCGACTTTGGGGCCCCATATCTCAGGGCCACTTGGTGCTAGGAACCCCAAATTTGGTGTGCAAACCCAGTGGAACTGGTACCATAATATATCCAAAGCTGGGGTTCCTAGCACCAAGTGACCCTGAGATACGGGCCCCTAAAACCAGTTTGGAAAATGTCATTCTCTGCTGCAGAAAAGTGCTTGACATTTTCTGAACTGATATTTGCGGCCCTGTATCTCGGGGCCACTTGGTGCTAGAAACCCCAGCTTTGAGAATTTTATGGTGCCAGTTCCACTGGGTTTGCACACCAAATTTGGGGTTCCTAGCACTAAGTGGCCCCGAGATACAGGGCCCAAAATTCGGTCAACTGTGTCCATCTGCAGCAATGTCATTTCGGGACCCTTTGGGTTCAGAGACCCCAAGTTTTGGCTGCAGCTAGGGGGCATCTAGGAACCCTTAACTACCGAGTTTGAAGTTCGGGGGACCTATGGCTGCAAATGGGCACAGTGAGGCATGCAAATGGGCACAGTGAGGCATGCAAATGGGCACAGTGATGCTGCAAATGGGCATTGTTGACCCTCTTTTCCACTTACAGTAGCTGTGCATTTCTCACCCTCGTCTTATACTCGGGTCAATACGTTTTTCCCATTTTTTTGTGGTAAATTAGGGCCTCGACTTATACTCGGAACTACTTATACTCGAGTATATACGATGTATATATAGTTGGTGGAGAAGCAGCACTGACTCCTAAAGAAGTGTGACAGTAAGGCTTCATGTACACTACAGCTCGTAAACTTGAGTTTAGGAGCTTTAGGTGTTTTTTTTTTTTGCCAAAGCTCCTAAACTCAACTTCATAAAAGTCTATGGGGTTGATTTACTAAAGCCAAAAATCCACTATGCACTACAAGTGCATGTGGAAGTGCAATCGCTTTAGATCTGAGGGGAAGATCTAAACTGAGGGGAGGCTCTGCTGATTTCTATCATCCAATCATGTGCAAGCAAAAATGCAATTTTTTTTTCCTTGCATGACCCCCTCAGATCTACAGCGACTGCACTTCCAAGTGCACTTGCAGTGCACAGTGAATTTGTCTTTAGTAAATACCCCATCCCCTCCCCTCCCCTCCCCATGTGTCCATGCATACATAAGCTTTTAGGAGAGTTTAGGAGCTGCTGCGGTTAGGGGAGCTTCAACCTCCTCCTGAATACAGAAAAATTGTGTTCAGGATAGGAACGTTTTGACTGCTGGCAAAATCGCTGCGTTTTGTGTTTTTCCGTGGCCGGTGGTCAAAGCGGACTATGTGTACACAAGGCCTAAAGAAGGCCCACTTTTACACACACAGTTGCTGTTACTACATGTTGTTACTTTACAATAAGCGACAAAATATTCGAGCTGTCGGGGGGATCCCAAATAGAAGTATTTGTGACCTGGCTGGTTATTAGAGTCTGGTAGGCCGGATAAAGATGACAGACAGAAGCAACGATGGAGAATATGGAAATGGCTGGAGCAGACGGCTCCATGTAAACAAAACAGTACGCCATTATTTGCATGTCAGGAAGCCGGACTGATCTTATCACACAGTGCAAAGTTCTACAGAATAATTCTGTACTTTCTGCTCTCCTGTCATGACCCCACATTTCCTGAGCAGATGATGACTCTGTGCTTTTTAAAGATTTTTAGTTTCATTTGTTGCTGCACTTAGATTGCACAATCTTCTTTAGATTTTTCTACAACTACGTGCCATGCGAGTGTTCTCTACATATTAAAATTGAATGGATTGTTTATAACCCTTCTGGTAGTCGGAGCCGACCCTATAAAGCCCTGATGCCTACGGCCCTTTGGCACTTTTTGTGCCACCCCCTGGCAGACACCAGTTTGTGTTTTCTTACTGGTCTGTTATAGTAGCAATTTATAGCAGTCTTATATAATATGTCTGCAGTCTCCTACCAACTCTTCTACCCTGTCTCTGACCATCTCCTGTATCCTGTCTGCAGTCTCTGACCATCTCCTGTATCCTGTCTCTGACCATCTCCTGTATCCTGTCTCTGACCATCTCCTGTATCCCGTCTCTGACCATCTCCTGTATCCCGTCTCTGACCATCTCCTGTATCCCGTCTCTGACCATCTCCTGTATCCCGTCTCTGACCATCTCCTGTATCCCGTCTCTGACCATCTCCTGTATCCCGTCTCTGACCATCTCCTGTATCCCGTCTCTGACCATCTCCTGTATCCCGTCTCTGACCATCTCCTGTATCCCGTCTCTGACCATCTCCTGTATCCCGTCTCTGACCATCTCCTGTATCCCGTCTGCAGTCTCTGACCATCTCCTGTATCCCGTCTGCAGTCTCTGACCATCTCCTGTATCCCGTCTGCAGTCTCTGACCATCTCCTGTATCCCGTCTGCAGTCTCTGACCATCTCCTGTATCCCGTCTCTGACCATCTCCTGTATCCCGTCTCTGACCATCTCCTGTATCCCGTCTGCAGTCTCTGACCATCTCCTGTATCCCGTCTGCAGTCTCTGACCATCTCCTGTATCCCGTCTGCAGTCTCTGACCATCTCCTGTATCCCGTCTGCAGTCTCTGACCATCTCCTGTATCCCGTCTGCAGTCTCTGACCATCTCCTGTATCCCGTCTGCAGTCTCTGACCATCTCCTGTATCCCGTCTGCAGTCTCTGACCATCTCCTGTATCCCGTCTGCAGTCTCTGACCATCTCCTGTATCCCGTCTGCAGTCTCTGACCATCTCCTGTATCCCGTCTGCAGTCTCTGACCATCTCCTGTATCCCGTCTGCAGTCTCTGACCATCTCCTGTATCCCGTCTGCAGTCTCTGACCATCTCCTGTATCCCGTCTGCAGTCTCTGACCATCTCCTGTATCCCGTCTGCAGTCTCTGACCATCTCCTGTATCCCGTCTGCAGTCTCTGACCATCTCCTGTATCCCGTCTGCAGTCTCTGACCATCTCCTGTATCCCGTCTGCAGTCTCTGACCATCTCCTGTATCCCGTCTGCAGTCTCTGACCATCTCCTGTATCCCGTCTGCAGTCTCTGACCATCTCCTGTATCCCGTCTGCAGTCTCTGACCATCTCCTGTATCCCGTCTGCAGTCTCTGACCATCTCCTGTATCCCGTCTGCAGTCTCTGACCATCTCCTGTATCCCGTCTGCAGTCTCTGACCATCTCCTGTATCCCGTCTGCAGTCTCTGACCATCTCCTGTATCCCGTCTGCAGTCTCTGACCATCTCCTGTATCCCGTCTGCAGTCTCTGACCATCTCCTGTATCCCGTCTGCAGTCTCTGACCATCTCCTGTATCCCGTCTGCAGTCTCTGACCATCTCCTGTATCCCGTCTGCAGTCTCTGACCATCTCCTGTATCCCGTCTGCAGTCTCTGACCATCTCCTGTATCCCGTCTGCAGTCTCTGACCATCTCCTGTATCCCGTCTGCAGTCTCTGACCATCTCCTGTATCCCGTCTGCAGTCTCTGACCATCTCCTGTATCCCGTCTGCAGTCTCTGACCATCTCCTGTATCCCGTCTGCAGTCTCTGACCATCTCCTGTATCCCGTCTGCAGTCTCTGACCATCTCCTGTATCCCGTCTGCAGTCTCTGACCATCTCCTGTATCCCGTCTGCAGTCTCTGACCATCTCCTGTATCCCGTCTGCAGTCTCTGACCATCTCCTGTATCCCGTCTGCAGTCTCTGACCATCTCCTGTATCCCGTCTGCAGTCTCTGACCATCTCCTGTATCCCGTCTGCAGTCTCTGACCATCTCCTGTATCCCGTCTGCAGTCTCTGACCATCTCCTGTATCCCGTCTGCAGTCTCTGACCATCTCCTGTATCCCGTCTGCAGTCTCTGACCATCTCCTGTATCCCGTCTGCAGTCTCTGACCATCTCCTGTATCCCGTCTGCAGTCTCTGACCATCTCCTGTATCCCGTCTGCAGTCTCTGACCATCTCCTGTATCCCGTCTGCAGTCTCTGACCATCTCCTGTATCCCGTCTGCAGTCTCTGACCATCTCCTGTATCCCGTCTGCAGTCTCTGACCATCTCCTGTATCCCGTCTGCAGTCTCTGACCATCTCCTGTATCCCGTCTGCAGTCTCTGACCATCTCCTGTATCCCGTCTGCAGTCTCTGACCATCTCCTGTATCCCGTCTGCAGTCTCTGACCATCTCCTGTATCCCGTCTGCAGTCTCTGACCATCTCCTGTATCCCGTCTGCAGTCTCTGACCATCTCCTGTATCCCGTCTGCAGTCTCTGACCATCTCCTGTATCCCGTCTGCAGTCTCTGACCATCTCCTGTAGAGGTCGACCGATATGGGTTTTTCTCTGGCCGATGCCGATATTTAGAAATCACGGTGGCCGATGGCCGATATATGATGCCGATTTTTTTGGGCCGATATATTAGACCGATTTTTTTTTTTTTTTTTTTTTCTTTTTTCCCTTCATCTCATAAAATCTAACAGTTAGACCCCTTTCACACTGGGGCATTTTTTTAGGCGCTTTTGGGCTAAAAATAGCGCCTGTAAAGTGCCTGTAAAACGGCTCCCCTGCAGTCTCAGTGCGATATCCCGAGTGCTGTCACACTGAGGCGATGCGCTGGCAGGATGTAAAAAAAAGTCCTGCAAGCAGCATCTTTGCAGCGGTGTATACCGCCCCTCCACCACTCCTGCCCATTAAAATGAATGCGCACCGCTGCCGAAGCACCTGCATAGCGTTTTGGCAGCAGCACTTCAGGGGCGCATTTAACCCCTTCCTCGGCCGCTAGCTGGGTTATAAGCGCCCCGCTAGCAGCCAAATAGCGCCGCTAAAATGACGGTAAAGCGCCGCTAAAACTAACAGCGTTTTACCGTCAACGCCTGCCCGCTCCAGTGTGAAAGCAATCTTAAGTAATAAGTGATACAGAAAATTTTTTACATTTAAACATTTATTGAACAAAACAAACCTCCAATCAGTTCACTTGTATGTATAATTTAGATTTAAAAAAATAACTATATCTTAAATATTAAATACACAAAAACAGGTAATCAAAACTTTTGGACGAAAAAAAAATGGGCTAACTTTACTGTTTATTTTTATTTTTTTTTAATTAGTGTATTTTTAAAAAAAAAATGCGTTTGAAAGACCGCTGCGCAAATACTGTGTGACATAAAATATTGCAACAACCGCTATTTTATTCCCTAGGGTCTCTGCTAAAAAAAATATATATAATGTTTGGGGGTTCCAAGTGATTTTCTAGCAGAAAATACAGGATTTTTACTTGTAAGCAACAAATGTCAAAAAAGATTTAGTCTTTAAATGGTTAAACTGAGAAATTCTCCACGGAGTTCAGTCTATTGATAAAAAGAACCCCAAGAGATACAAATGTATCTTCTTATCAGATTTGGCAGGCTGCCCAGAGGAGGAAAGAAGACAAACTTTAAACGGCTTGCAATTGACTTCTATTACAGAAGTCATTTGCAAGTCCCGCTGAAGTTATAATCGGCTTTTTTTATCAGCACAATCGGCCGATGCCGATTAAGTAAAAAAAGCCAAATATCGGCCGATATATCGGCCGGCCGATATATCGGTCGACCTCTAATCTCCTGTATCCCGTCTGCAGTCTCTGACCATCTCCTGTATCCCGTCTGCAGTCTCTGACCATCTCCTGTATCCCGTCTGCAGTCTCTGACCATCTCCTGTATCCCGTCTGCAGTCTCTGACCATCTCCTGTATCCTGTCTGCAGTCTCTGACCATCTCCTGTATCCTGTCTGCAGTCTCTGACCATCTCCTGTATCCTGTCTGCAGTCTCTCACCATCTCTTGTATCCTGTCTGCAAGCTATGACTATATCCTGTTGTGTGTCTTCTGTCTCTGATAATGAATATTCATAGAATTTTACATGCAGCCCTTTAGTGATGTCGAGGGCCACCCTTGAGGCCCCCCATATTATGAAAGTTAACCACCGCTGCTATGGAAGTATACTAATGCTGAAAACATTTCCTGGGCTTCCTGGTCATGTGATCACCGATCAGGGACTCAGCCTCCAAGCTCTAGATCGTAAACAGTGACTGCTTCCAGTGCTGGGGGCGCCCAAAATGAGCTCGCTCACAACAGAGAACACCACCGGCTGTTATAGTCTACCACCGTGGTGCGACATATATGTATTTGGATAGCAGGGGAAGGTTTCTTTTGCCCTTGTGCTACACGAATGTTGGCAAATCTAAAGTAGACTGCTCAATCAGACTGTTATGTGTATGGTCAGCTAAGAAGACATAAGAAACCTTTAGAGGATTATTACCTTTAGAAGGTTTACTCAGAAATATCAGTTTTGGGTTGCAGTCCCTTAAAGGGGAAGTCCACCCCAACACTAAAATCGCTACATCTACAAACATCCACGATATAAGCCTAACCTATCTAGCCCTGTAAAGAAGAAATTGATAGATAGATAGAGATATATATATATATATATATATATATATATATATATATATATATATATATATATATATATATATATATATATATATATATATATATATATATATATATATATATATATATATATACACACACACACACACACTTTTTTTTTAAGCCAGTCCGGTCCCCAGTGGCGGAAGCTCTGCAGAGGAGACAGCCAACAACGGCTGTCTATGGGGCTTCCGTTGTCGGCTGTGTCCTCTGCACCCGCCTCCACAGCGAAGCCGCAGCTGACAGCTCAGCGTGGGATCCGGTCACAATGGCAAAAGAAAAAAAGAAAAAAAAAATTTCTTCTGTACAGGGGTGGCTAGGTTAGTGTTAGATCGTGGATATCTGTAGACATAGAGATTTTAGTGTTAAGGTTGAATTATCCTTTAAGGCTCAACACACAATCCCACCAAACAATCTGTGTGCAATCAACTTTAGATCTACCAAAATAATATATAATATGGAGGACCTACCTAATCCAGCCAATCAAGCAGGCCCGTGCACCGCTCAGTTGTCGGCAGATCTAAAGAAGATTGTACAGACTGTAACAAGTGGGGTGAGCTATAAAGATCTTACCACAAACAGCAAGATTAAGATGGCAAATCAGTGAAAGATGATATAACGAACGATCCTGAGTTCCATACTCTAAGCCCCCGCATGACTGTTGGGAATGCTGAATTACACGGGTGTCCGCTCAGAACTGAAAATATCCTGGGTCCTTATTAGTAGAAGCTTAAAAGAAAAATCACATTATAGAAACACGTCAAGATGTGAGTAATTGGCTGCAGGAAACGACAAACACCGCACTAGCAGGAAGGAAGTGTAACCAAGCAAATGAGACTCATCGATCGGTCGCTTACACTTCTCACTGAATTGAAGGATTAAGGTCAGCACCTTTTAAAAAAAAAAAAAAAACTCCAAGCAAACGGTTAGACAAACTCCTGAAGTACATCCATTGGAAGTGTTCTCCCTGCCAAAATGTATGCAGATCTGTTCAGTCGGTGTTGTGATCCAGGTACGCCCCCCTGCTACGATGGTAACACCACGACTCGCACATGAAGTCTACCTTGTAGGGTGGATTTGATCTAAATTGCTAGTAAAGCTTAATTTAAATCATCATTTTTAAAGAGCAACTGTCATTTCTGTCCCCCAGCCGCTCCTCCTCTGACCCACTGTTGGCTCCTCCTCTGACCCACTGTTGGCTCACCAACAGTCCCATTCACTTTAATGGGACGGCTGGTGATGCGGCAGTGACACAACAAGGTGAGGGACGTGGCTACAGCAGGTGAGTGGATGCCCGCTAACAGGCGCTGCCATGATGGATCTGAAATGACAGGTGCTCTTTAAATGTAAGGACTTATTCTTGCTGGTAGTCAGAATCTTTAATATTTGCAAACAAAATGAAGATTTCCTATTTAGAATAATAAGCTGTCAGGTTAGTAAAACAGCGATATCCGAACTGATTCAATCATACAGTTTGTAGTGTACATAGATTTGCAAAACACTGGGATAAAGGAATATTCCTGAACTTTGTTTTATCTCATTGTTACTGAAAAATTGTGTGAGGGCCAGTTCACACCACATGCAGTCCAGTGCGTTTTTTTTTTTTTCCTGCATCAAAAACGCAAAGAAAGTAGATTATATGGTTTTCTTGTTTTCAATGGCATAGTTCACACCAGCACACCTACAAATACTGCAGCTGCTGACTTTTAAAATAAGGACACTTACCTGTCCAGGGCGCCCGCGATGTCGGCACCCGAAGCCGATCTGTCCTTCGGCTGTTGGGTGCTGCCACCGCCATCCTCGGTAAGGGAATTCCCTTAAGACAGCGGGGGGGGGGAGAGAAGGCGCCGGAAGTGGCGCAGATAGCCGCGGGTGGCTCGGGTATCTATGCCCAGAAGTGGGAGCAAAATACCTGTATTAGACAGGTATCTGCTCCCCCCTGAAAGGTGCCAAATGTGACACCGGAGGGGGGGGGGGGGGACACCTGGAAAAGCAGAAGTTCAATTTTTGGGTGGAACTCCGCTTTAAATGCCGAGTCTTGTGCAAGGGGAAATGGAGATAGGAATCGTGGTCACGTGATTTCAGGGATGCTGGTTTAGGTGTTTGGTCATGTGATATCTGTTGACGGCCAATTTATCATCACCTTAATCAGGTCATGTGACCAAAGGCTCACGTTTATTGGTCACATGACCAGCATGCAAGGGGCCCGAAGTTGGATTGTCAGTCAGACCGAGATCTTGTTTTCCCTGGAAGTGAAGCTGTCTGCTGTCTGCTGGCCACCTTCCCCGAGACACTTTGATACGGTGGCCAGATTTTGGCTGCATGTCCGGTTGCCTTGTACTATCTATGGAGGACTTTTGTTTTACTATCTATCCCGGAAAAACAGAACAACTTCCTGCTAACCTTCCATTGCTATGAGGCACTCCGGACCTGTTTCTTATTTCAGACACTTTGATGAATGAGGTCTCCAGCATCTGATATCATTATTCCTGGCAGTGAGCCCGTTTATCTCAAGTCATCCCGGCTTTGTGATTTCCAGATAACAGGCGCACTAAATGAAATACTCCTCAGGATTTCCTTAGCAGGCAATCAATTCTTTCTTAAAGTGGTCCTCCGCTTCCAAAGTGATCGCCAATAAAATCATTAAAGGGTAACTCCACTTTCATTGATAAAAAAAAAAAAAAAAAAAGCAAATAAAAAAAAATAATATAGTGTATACAATTGCGACACAAGTCATGTTGCAATTGAATGTTATAAAACATGACCTTTTATTTTCAATCTGCAGAGCTGTCATTTTCTGAAAATGCAATATGGCAACCTGGAGGTGTTCTGTATGCAGAATGTATACAGAATGCCCCCCCCCCCCCCCTCCCCAGAGCATTCCCTGCTTGTGTGATTGGCTCACTGATTTTCCCAGAAGTCTGCACTAAGATACAAATCAGATTTTTGGCGTTTCTTCAATCTTTCGCCATCACCCCTCGGCGTGCTTAAAGTGATACTAAAGGATCGTTTTTTATTTTTTTTAAATAACAAACATAACATACTTACCTCTACTGTGCAGCTCGTTTTGCACAGAGTGGCCCCGAACATTCATTTCTGGGGTCCCTCGGCAGCTCTTCCCCGCATTAGATAACCCCCTAGGACAGCGATGGAGAACCTTGGCAACCCAGATGTTTTGAAACTACATTTCCCATGATGCTCATGCACTCTGCAGTGTAGTTGAGCATCATGGGAAACGTAGTTCCAAAACATCTGGGGTGCCAAGGTTCTCCATCACTGCCCTAGGAGAAGCGCTCTCCCGAGGGGGTTACCTTGCGGGCGCACTCCAGAGTCCAGCATTCAGCCTCTATAGAGGCTGAATGCAGGACTCGACCCCGCCCCCCCACGTCTTTGGATTAGATTGACAGCAGCGGGAGCCAATGGCTGCGCTGCTATCAATCTATCCAATCAAGAGCCGAGAATCTGTGGAAAGAGGGACGGCGGGGACACGCCAACAGAAATTCAGGGCTAAGGTAAGTAAAACGGGGGGGGGGGGGCTTGGGGGTCGGTGACGGATGCATTAAGGTGAAAAAACAAAAGCCTTTACAACCCCTTTAAAAAGTCGTCCTTGACCCACCCCTAGCCTGTGATGGGACAGTGAAAGAAGAAGCAGCACAGTGCCCTACTGTACAGGGAATGCAATTGGCTGATACCAGTTCAAATTCAGGCACTAACACTAATCTACTTCCTCTGAGCCCAGCTTGTCCTGGAGGCACCCCTAACCTGTGATGGGACAGTGAAAGGAAGAGCAGCACAGTGATTATACATGTGAATATATGGGAGAATCTATCCATTTGCCTGTATGAAAATACCTTCCATGGAGACCACTACCCTAATGACCGCTTGAGGACTTGGCTTACTTGTCAAAGTAAACGGAATTCCCCTATTACACAAATGTCCCCAGAACAGGTGTCCCCATTGAAAGATTTACCCTCACCTAAGATTAATTTTTTCTCCTCTTTCTTTCGTGATTGCAATGGTCAGCAGTACAAATGGGAGAAGTGAATCTTGCAATGCGGGTGAAGATGACAACGAAACCTAAAGGATGTATCCCAACCCCAATCTAAAAACTAAAAAAAAAAAAAAAAAAAAAAAAAAAGAAGTTTTGCCTAGAGGTACACTTCAGGGGAGGTTCTTTATTGTCAGCCAATCGGGCAGCATGGCACTGCATATTTGGTTTTTAGACACTGAGGGCTGGAATGGGAGAAGCATTTTACAGCAGGGGAAGTACAAGGAAGCAAGGTGGATATGAATCAATGATTAAAATATATATATATATATATGATTTTTTTTTATTTAAATCTGATTTTTTTTTTTTTAAATCGATTCTTTTTATTTTTTATCAAATTTAATTTAATAGAATGCTTTTGGAGTAAAAACCTAAAAGATCGTTTTCTATTCAGGATACATTAATAATTTAGTTTATTCGGCATGAAATGGAGCTTAGTTATGTAGCATGAGGCTGTATATTCTGCAATATTTACATTTTTGGTAAACTCATTCAATGAATCCAAGCTCTGCAAGCTGGGACAATATGCACTGCATTGATGCAATCACACAACGTCACCATGAGATAAAACAAAGTTCAGGAATATTCCTTTATCCCATTATTTTGCAAATCTGGAAAGGAAAGGAAAAATGCACCATGTTCTACTTTTTTTTTCCTGGAACTGGAACGCACTGGTGTAAACTATGCCATTGAAAACCATATAAATCTACTTTCTTTGCGTTTTTGATGCAGGAAAAAATAAAAACGCACTGGACTGCATGTGGTGTGAACTGGCCCTCACACAATTTTGCAAAACAATGGGATATTCTTTTATCCCATTGTTTTGCAAATCTATGTACACTACAAACTGTATGATTGTATCGGTTCTGATATCACTGTTTTACTAACCCGACAGCTTATTATTCTAAATAGGAAACCTTCATTTTCTCTGCAAACATTAAAGATTCTAACTACCAGCAAGAACAAGTCCCTACATTTAAAGGGCACCTGTCATTTCAGATCCACCATGGCAGCGCCTGTTAGCGGGGCATCCACTCACCTGCTGCCGCCACGTCCCTCACCTTGTTGTGTCACTGCCACATCACCAGCTGTCCCATTAAAGTAAATGGGACTGTCCGTGAGCCAACAGCGGGTCAGAGGAGGAGCCAACAGCGGGTCAGAGGAGGAGCCAACAGCGGGTCAGAGGAGGAGCCAACAGCGGGTCAGAGGAGGAGCCAACAGCGGGTCAGCGGGTCAGAGGAGGAGCCAACAGCGGGTCAGAGGAGGGGTCAACAGCGGGTCAGAGGAGGAGCCAACAGCGGGTCAGAGGAGGAGCCAACAGCGGGTCAGAGGAGGAGCCAACAGCGGGTCAGAGGAGGAGCCAACAGCGGGTCAGAGGAGGAGCCAACAGCGGGTCAGAGGAGGAGCCAACAGTGGGTCAGAGATAACAGTTGCTCTTTAAAAATGATGATTTAAATCAAGGCTTTTTACTAGTGATTTAAATCAAATCCACCCAGATTCAGGTTAGAGAAAACAGAATTCTGTGCATCCAGGGGCAGATGGGATCTTCTTGGGCCCCATTCACACTTGCGATTAGAGCTATAGCAAAAATCCCGGCAGCAAGAAAAAAAAATGAGACAAACTGCTGCTATATCAGAGAGCGGTGTCTTTCCTGTCGGAGCCCAGGGAGTGTAGCGATAGCTGTACTCCCGCAGCTCTGCAAGACTGTCAAACGTAAATAAAATAAATAAGTCCACAAGGTGGTATGCACCTTGTTGGACCTAAAGTGATGGTAAAGTCTCGTTTTTTTTCCCCTATAAAAATAACAAACATGTTATACTTACCTGCTCTGTTGCAGTGGACTTGCATAGAGCAGCCGATCCCCCTCTTCTCGGGTCCCTCTTTGGTGCTCCTGGCCCCTCCCTCCTTTTTAAGTGCCCCCCACAGCAAGCAGCTTGCTATGGGGGCACCCGAACTGAGTCACAGCTCCATGTGTCCATTCAAAACACGGTCCCCCGACCCGGCCCCACCCACTCTCTTCCCTGATTGGCTAGCTGACTTTGATTGACAGCAGCAGGAGCCAATGGCGACGCTGCTGTGCCTCAGCCAATCAAGAAGGAGAATCTCGGACGACTGAGACACTCGTGGACATCGCTGGACAGAGAGAGACCTCAGGTAAGAGTTAGGAGGGGCTTCTACACACAGAAGGCTTTTTATCTTAATGCATAGAATTTTTTTTTGTTTAAAAACAAGGCTTTAATAATCTCTTTAAGTTGATGCATTCCCTGTAAAATGATCATAGCATTTCTCTCCGTCCCTAAACACTTACCGAACACCGATCACGATCCAGCGCTGTCCCCACTGGCAGCCATGCTCTCCTCTCCCCCTGCATTCACTGAGGGAAGCAAGAGTCACCATCAAACCCGGTGAAGAGGGATCAGGGGACGTGCGTGTCTATGGATGCACACAGCCCAGCTCGGGAGTGTCCCCATAGTACACGGTTTGCTATGAGGGCACCTGAAGAAGAGGAGTGGACCGCCCCGGGGGCAGCTCTGTGCCATACCACTGCACAGAGCAGGTATGTATAAATCTCTTTTTAATTTTAATTAAAAATATATATAAAACTTTAAATCAAAGAGGAACTGATCTGGGAAGTATCTTTGTTTCTACTTCGCAGAATAATTTCTGTGTTGAAATAAACCAAACATAGGAGAATCAGGAACATAGTCTAAGGCGGGGATATGCAATTAGCGGACCTCAGGCTGTTGCAGAACTACAAGTCCCATGAGGCATAGCAAGACTCTGACAGCCACAAGCATGACACCCAGAGGCAGAGGCATGATGGCACTTGGAGTTTTGCAACAGCTGGAGGTCCGCTAATTGCATATCCCTGGTCTAAGGATTCCAGACGATTGAACACGTGTGAAAAAAAAAAAAAAAAAAGGCCTCTGCCGTCGTTTATCTAATGTCCACCAGCCACCGTCCACTTTTTTTTTAAAGTACAAAGAAAACAACCGCAGTCACCTTACAACAAAAGCACTTTCCGAGCGAACGGAGCAGCAGGTTATTATAGCAGACGTAGTAGAATGCAATATACTGGCAGATAAGAGCTCGGTGTGTGGCCGCCCGCTCTCTCTGCGCCCGTTCATGTACAATAATCTTATCTAGATTGCACATTAATGACCCGCACTCCACTCCAACCAACTGCCCTCCCTGTACACCAGCTGCTGCCAAGAGCCATACGAGTGGCATTTAGAGCCGCTGATTCCATATCTGGACGGGAGGGAGAGCCAGGAGTGAAACCGTCATTTCAGACAAAGTATAGAGGGGCACTAGAAATACCGACCACATAAAATCACAACTCTCCGTAGGGGCAGACAGATATCAATGGAACATTCTTCCCACTGACCACCAATGTAAGGAACATTCTTCTCACTGACCTCCAATGTAAGGAGCATTCTTCCCACTGACCACCAATGTAAGGAACATTCTTCCCACTGATCACCAATGTAAGGAACATTCTTCCCACTGATCACCAATGTAAGGAACATTCTTCTCACTGATCACCAATGTAAGGAACATTCTTCCCACTGATCACCAATGTAAGGAACATTCTTCTCACTGACCTCCAATGTAAGGAGCATTCTTCCCACTGACCACCAATGTAAGGAACATTCTTCCCAATGATCACCAATGTAAGGAACATTCTTCCCACTGATCACCAATGTAAGGAACATTCTTCTCACTGACCTCCAATGTAAGGAGCATTCTTCCCACTGATCACCAATGTAAGGAACATTCTTCCCACTGACCACCAATGTAAGGAGCATTCTTCCCACTGACCTCCAATGTAAGGAACATTCTTCTCACTGACCACCAATGTAAGGAACATTCTTCTCACTGACCACCAATGTAAGGAACATTCTTCCCACTGACCACCAATGTAAGGAACATTCTTCCCACTGACCACCAATGTAAGGAACATTCTTCCCACTGACCACCAATGTAAGGAACATTCTTCCCACTGACCACCAATGTAAGGAACATTCTTCCCATTGACCACCAATGTAAGGAGCATTCTTCTCACTGACCACCAATGTAAGGAACATTCTTCTCACTGACCACCAATGTAAGGAACATTCTTCCCACTGACCACCAATGTAAGGAACATTCTTCCCACTGACCACCAATGTAAGGAACATTCTTCCCACTGACCACCAATGTAAGGAGCATTCTTCTCACTGACCACCAATGTAAGGAGCATTCTTCCCACTGACCACCAATGTAAGGAACATTCTTCCCACTGACCACCAATGTAAGGAACATTCTTCTCACTGACCACCAATGTAAGGAACATTCTTCTCACTGACCACCAATGTAAGGAACATTCTTCCCACTGACCACCAATGTAAGGAACATTCTTCCCACTGACCACCAATGTAAGGAACATTCTTCCCACTGACCACCAATGTAAGGAGCATTCTTCTCACTGACCACCAATGTAAGGAACATTCTTCCCACTGACCACCAATGTAAGGAGCATTCTTCTCACTGACCACCAATGTAAGGATCATTCTTCTCACTGGCCACCAATGTAAGGAGCATTCTTCTCACTGACCACCAATGTAAGGGGCATTCTTCCCACTGATCACCAATGTAAGGGACATTCTTCCCACTGACCACCAATGTAAGGGACATTCTTCCCACTGATCACCAATGTAAGGAACATTCTTCCCACT
This sequence comes from Lithobates septentrionalis, assembly GCA_037952835.1. Classification (NCBI taxonomy): domain Eukaryota; kingdom Metazoa; phylum Chordata; class Amphibia; order Anura; family Ranidae; genus Lithobates; species Lithobates septentrionalis. The sequence goes on along the minus strand of JBBDGP010002561.1, from coordinate 465,275 downwards.
GATCACCAATGTAAGGAACATTCTTCCCACTGACCACCAATGTAAGGAGCATTCTTCTCACTGACCACCAATGTAAGGAGCATTCTTCTCACTGACCACCAATGTAAGGAACATTCTTCCCACTGATCACCAATGTAAGGGACATTCTTCCCACTGACCACCAATGTAAGGGACATTCTTCCCACTGATCACCAATGTAAGGGACATTCTTCCCACTGATCACCAATGTAGGGAGCATTCTTCCCACTGACCTCCAATGTAAGGAGCATTCTTCCCACTGACCACCAGTGTAAGGAACATTCTTCCCACTGACCACCAATGTAAGGAACATCCTTCCCACTGACCACCAATGTAAGGAACATTCTTCCCACTGACCTCCAATGTAAGGAGCATTCTTCCCACTGACCACCAGTGTAAGGAACATTCTTCCCACTGATCACCAATGTAAGGGACATTCTTCCCACTGACCACCAATGTAAGGAGAAATCTTCCCACTGACCACCAATGTAAAGGGCATTCTTCCCACTGTTCCCTACTGTAGGGGGGCCCTACAATGATAATGTGATGTTCTTTCCACTGACCACCAGTACAAAGAAGCCCCTCCCTCACTGGCCACCAATGAGGTGCAGCGAATGTACCACGAGCTGTGGATCTCATTTTTCACAGGGGCTCCTGAAGATCGGATTAATAATTCAGGGGTCCCTCTGTGCTAAAATGATTGAGAAAAGCTGCAGTAGGTTACATCCTATCTACAATCGAGGGAAAAGCTAAGATAATGCGTGTTTACCAGTCCCTGCTTAGCTTCTTTTTTTTATTATTCTGCCTGGTGATCCCGCCAGTAACACACTTCCTGTCCTCAGGTGGACCAGCGCTGTACCCCTAGGCGGCTCTAATGATTTGGGCTACAAAAACCTACCCTTGTCATCATCCTTATAACAGAGGGGAGGTGTTCTGTAGCTCACAGAGATTTCTGACAGGATCAGCAGGTATCAAAGTGACATAACAAAGTGTTTTCAGTGTGTATTTAACAGACCAACAGGGAGCAAATAAAAGAAGAATTGATTATTGGGGTTTCTATACACAGAGGAGAACTACAGGAGAACATTGTGTTCAGGTATCACTATGGGGGGTAATCACTGTATAGAGATGGGAATTCTACTAATATACCAATTCCATTCGTTTTTACATTTGCACGTTTTTTTTTTACTTTTATTTCTCTTCACTCATTTACATGCAGGCCAAGCTGTCCAGAGAAATGTGAGCGATGCCGGGTTCAGAACACGCTACACGTCACCGCTGAGGGTGGAGATAGTCGTCAGCTTTGACATGAGTACTATGGAGGGTCACAGCGACCAATGAGAAAAGAGATACCGACATTCGTGGTATAAGAAGGCATCCCCACAATGAGAGCGCACCTCATACCCCCCCCGACATGGGGCACTGCACAACAATAATATGCCACGGCTGTGCCCATCACACAAGGAACAACGGGTCTCATCAAGTACATCCCATGTCATCACTGTGCCCATCTCATATCCGTCACACACTAAAGCTGTGCCCATCACCCGCCACGACTGTGCCCATCACCCGCCACAACTGTGCTCATCATGTCTCAAGGTTTCGATTAAGAAAGTTCCATGTGATGAATGTGCCCATCAAAGGCCATGGCTGTGCCCATCAAACAAGACACAACAGTTCTCATCAAGTACATCCCAAGTCATCGCCGTGTCCGTCTCATATCCAACGTCACACGCTAAAGCTGTGCCCATCACACGCCACGACTGTGCCCATCACATAAGGCCTGTGACAGGATGGTTCTTTTCATGCATATCCCACGCCACTACTGTACCCGTCACACACACACACATCACCCGCCACAGCTGTGCCCATCACGTCTCAAGGTTACGATTAGGAAAAGTTCCATGTCATGAACGTGCCCATCAAAGGCCATGGCTGTGCCCATCACACAAGGAACAACGGGTCTCATCAAGTACATCCCATGTCATTGATGTGCCCATCTCAAATCCGTCACACACTAAAGCTGTGCCCATCACACGCCACGACTGTGTCCATCACGTCTCAGGGTTTTGATTAAGAAAGTTCCATGTCATGAACGTGCCCATCAAATGCCATGGCTGTTCCCATCACACAAGGAACCACGGGTCTCATCAAGGACATCCCAAGTCATCGCTGTGCCCGTCTCATATCCAACGTCACACACTAAAGCTGTGCCCATCACACGCCACGACTGTGCCCATCACATAAAGCCTTTGACAGGATGATTCTTTTCATGCATATCCCACGCCACGACTGTGCCCGTCACACACACACACACATCACCCGCCACAGCTGTGCCCATCACATGTCTCAAGGTTTTGATTAAGAAAAGTTCCATGTCATGACCGTGCCCATCAAATGCCATGGCTGTTCCCATCACACAAGGAACCACGGGTCTCATCAAGGACATCCCAAGTCATCGCTGTGCCCGTCTCATATCCAACGTCACACACTAAAGCTGTGCCCATCACACGCCACGACTGTGCCCATCACATAAAGCCTTTGACAGGATGATTCTTTTCATGCATATCCCACGCCACGACTGTGCCCGTCACACACACACACACATCACCCGCCACAGCTGTGCCCATCACATGTCTCAAGGTTTTGATTAAGAAAAGTTCCATGTCATGACCGTGCCCATCAAATGCCATGGCTGTGGCTGTGCCCATCACACAAGGCACAACAGTTCTCATCAAGGACATCCCAAGTCATCGCTGTGCCCATCTCATATCCAACGTCACACACTAAAGTTATGCCCATCATACTGTGCCCATCACACACACCACGACCATTCCAATCACACGCCGCGACCATTACATGCCATTATTGTGCCCATCACACACCACGACTGCGCCAATCAGTAGCCAAGACTTTGCCAATCACACGCCACGACCGCTTCAATCACAAGCCGCAACCATCACGTGACCGTGCCCATCACACACGCCACGATGTGCACCAATCAGTAGCCATGACCGTGCCCATCACACGCCATTATTGTGCCAATCACTATCCACAGCGGTGCCCATCAAATTCCATTATTGTGCCCATTACACACAACTGTGCATGCATTACACGCCATTATTGTGCCAATCACTATCCACAGCGGTGCCCATCACATGCCACTATTGTGCCCATCACACACCACGTCTGTACACAGCACGTCCCATCCCACCACATATTACAATGGTTCTGACCAATCATATCTCATGACAGTCCCCGGTACAATGCCCTCTATCACACCTGTACACGGGTCACATGATCCCCACCAGGACATGCCCGAGCATTGTCACCTGACCCTCTGCCCCCACCACCACACACCGTGCCAGGACACCTGGCCCCCGACATCATATCCCCCCCATGTACGAGTCCCGGGGACCTCGGTGTATGACACTGACCTCCAGCTCAGCTCCTCCCCGGTGCCGGTCCCGGCTCCGCTCCTCTCTCTCCCGCTATCACACACTGAAAATGGCGGCTCTGCCACAGCCTGGGGGAGTGCCGATCTCATGGATGCCACTCAGACGGCTCCCCCTCCCCCCGCCCCTCCGCCACTGACGTCACCGCTGCCAGGGACTGTCAATGGCAGGGAAGCCGAGTGACGAGGAGTGCCGAGCGCATCGATGCACCATCAGCACCAGCGGGGAGGGATGGGAGAGAACAAAGGGGGAGCGCCTGGTTCATAGACACTTAGTGAGGGGGTGGGGGGACAATGGCCGCTGTGTCATTATTTACTGGAAGCAGTCTGTGTGTTCTCACTATACCCTGCACTGTCACCAGGGGGCACTGAGAAAAGCCTGCTCAATCTGGTTGCAGTGATTATGAAAGTTTCAAAGATGAGTAAACTTTATTATTCTGAGAGAAACATAACAACTGACATTCCTATCACATGACTCCCTCACCTTACAGGATCGTTCACCACGACACACGGAGCTGGACACCGACAAACACCAACGCATGTCCCACGCCGTGACCACACCCATATCACATGTCCCATGCCGAGACTACACCCATATCACAAGTCCCACGCAATGACCACCCCCATATCACAAGTCCCACGTAATGACCTCCCCCATATCACAAGTCCCACGTAATGACCACACCCATATCACATGTCCCATGCCGTGACCACACCCATATCACATGTCCCATGCCGTGACCACACCCATATCACATGTCCCATGCCGTGACCACACCCATATCACATGTCCCATGCCGAGACTACACCCATATCACAAGTCCCACTCAATGACCACACCCATATCACATGTCCCACGCCGTGACCACACCCATATCACATGTCCCACGCCGTAACCACACCCGTATCACATGTTCCACGCCGTGACCACACCCGTAACACATGTCCCATGCCGAGACTACACCCATATCACAAGTCCCACGCAATGACCACACCCATATCACAAGTCCCACGCAATGACCACACCCATATCACATGTCCCATGCCGTGACCACACCCATATCACATGTTCCATGCCGTGACCACACCCATATCACATGTCCCACGCCGTGACCACACCCATATCACATGTCCCATGCAGTGACCACACCCATATCACATGTCCCACGCCGTGACCACACCCGTATCACATGTTCCACGCCGTGACCACACCCATATCACATGTTCCACGCCGTGACCACACCCATATCACATGTCCCATGCAGTGACCACACCCACATCACATGTCCCACGCCGTGACCACACCCATATCACAAGTCCCACAAAATGACCACACCCGTATCACATGTCCCACGCCGTGACCACACCCATATCACAAGTCCCACGCCGTGACCACACCCATATCACATGTCCCATGCCATGACGACACCCACATCACATGTCCCATGCCATGACCACACCCGTATCACATGTTCCACGCCGTGACCACACCCATATCACAAATCCCACGCAATGACCACACCCATATCACATGTCCCACGCCGTGACCACACCCGTATCACATGTCCCATGCAATGACCACACCCATATCACATGTCCCATGCTGTGACCACACCCGTATCACAAGTCCCACACCGTGACCACACCCATATCACATGTCCCATGCCTTCACCACACCCATATCACACGTCCCATGCAATGACCACACCCGTATAACATGTCACACGCTGTGACCACACCCGTATCACAAGTCCCACGCAATGACCACACCCGTATCACATGTTCCACGCCGTGACCACACCCATATCACATGTCCCACACCGTGACCACACCCATATCACATGTCCGACACCGTAACCACATCCGTATCACATGTCCCACGCCGTGAGCACACCCATATCACATGTCCCACACCGTGACCACATCCGTATCACAAGTCTCACGCCGTGACCACACCCATATCACAAGTCCCACGCAATGACCACACCCATATCACAAGCCCTACGCCGTGACCACACCCATATCACATGTCCCACGCCGTGACCACACCCGTATCACATGTTCCACGCCGTGACCACACCCATATCACAAGTCCCACACAATGACCACACCCATATCACATGTCCCATGCAATGACCACACCCATATCACATGTCCCACGCTGTGACCACACCCGTATCACATGTCCCACGCTGTGACCACACCCATATCACATTTCCCACGCCGCGACCACACCCATATTACATGTCCCACACCCGTAACACATGTCCCACGCCGTGACAACACCCATATCACAAGCAGCACGCCATGACCATACCCATATCACAAGTCCCATGCAATGACCACACCCATATCACATGTCCCATGCCGTGACCACACCCATATCACAAGTCCTGCACAATGACCACACCCATATCACATGTCCCACGCAATGACCACACCTGTATCACATGTCCCACGCCGTGACCACACCCATATCACATGTCCCATGCTGTAACCACACCTATATCACATGTCCCATGCCGTGACCACACCCCTATCACAAGTCCCACGCTATGACCACACCCATATCACAAGTCCTATGCAGTGACCACACCCATATCACAAGTCCCACGCAATGACCACACCCACATCACACGTCTCATGCAATGACCACACCCGTATCACATGTCCCACGCCGTGACCACACCCATATCACATGTCCCACGCCGTGACCACACCCATATCACATGTCCCACACTGTGACCACACCCATATCACAAGTCCCACACAATGACCACTCCCATATCACATGTCCCACACAATGACCACACCTGATTCACATGTCCCACGTGGGGACCACACCCATATCACATGTCCCACGTCGTGACCACACCCATATCACGTGTCCCATACCGTGACCATACCCATTTCACATGTCCCACATCACCACCACACCTAAATCACATGTCGCACGCCACAACCACGTCCATATCATATGTCCCACGCCACGACCACACCCATATCACATGTCCCACGCCATGACTACACCCATATCACATGTCCCACGCCATGACCACACCCATATCACATGTACCACGCCACGACCACACCCCTATCACATGTCCCACGCCATGACCTCACCCATATCACATGTTCTACACCACACCCGTATCACATGTCCCATACCGCACCCATATCACGTGCCCCACACCATGACCACACCTGTATCACATGTCCCATGCCACAACCACATCCTTATCCCATGTCCATTAGAATACATTAACACGCAAACATGCCTAAACACATCCAGCGTTAATGCGCATTTGGCATTTTATCCACCCAAATGCTCCTCTTCTGAATGCACAAGTGATTTTTTTTCCTGCCTCTAAATGCCTGTGTGTGCATGGACACATAGGATAACATGGAGGGGCTATAGAGGCAAAAAAAGCAGAAAAAAAGAAATAAAACATTAAACGCCCTTAAAAAGTGGCATTGTTGACACCCAGTGTCCATGAGGCCTAAAAGGTAAAATAACAAATCCAGCTTTTGCCGCTATATTTACTTTCAATCCCCTGCAATACTTTTTTTTGCCACTAGACATCCAACCTACTACCTCTGAGCCCTGGTCACCCTAGACCCGCCTCCAGCCTGCGATTGGACATTAAAAAGAGAAGCAGCACAGTAAGCGCATCTCTCTGTCACTCTGCTCTCTCCTCCTATCAGCATGCTTCTGGTCAGCACATGAACTGATTGGCTCCTTGTGCTGCTTCCTCCTCTCACACTCCAAGCCCTGCTGTACAGGGATGGCAACAGGCTGATAACAGGTCGGGTTCAGGTACTTTCCCCGCTTGCATTTAACATTCAGTGATGTATTAGTGATTGCAGAGCACACATTCATTTGTGTCTCCAATATCTTCCTGGAGTTCAGCTTGAGCCGGATTAGAGGCCATCAACAAGCTGAGCCTTGACCAATACAAATGTTATTCTATTCCGGAGAATGTCGCAGCCCGTGCGTTTCAGAACATTTTTATTGTTTAATAATCATGAACTTATATCTCAGGAGTGTCCTGATAATACCCCAGCAGACCCCCCACACATGGCGGGATCACGTCATCGAGGCCCCCGGGTGATGGAGAATAGTTTGGTGTCAGTCATCACGGTGTCACCTGTCTCCCTGCATTGTTCCGGGTCTGATCGCCCCGCAGGGAATGGAAGCAGCTGCCACTACGTAATGCTTCATGAGACCACGGCTCGGATGTCTTCACTTTATCGCAGATAATCGCCTGGCTCTTGTAAACATTCTGTAAATAAACACTTGTCATCAGACTCGCTTGTAGCACTTGGCGGTGCTTAATGCCCAGAGATTAGTGGTGGAATGTGTGGCTTTCTACAACCACAGATGGGAAAGTATACCCAGATACCACCACTATTTAGTGTTAGGTAGGTGCACCGTCATACATCAAAGTGCATTTCCCTTGTGTCATGACATGCGATTCGATGTGTGTTGACACGTGTGACTCCTATGAGCCTCTTGTAATCAGCAAACAAAGCAAAGGAATTCCAAAAAAACAAGAGTTTTTAGAGTCCCCCCTTAAATCAATGTCCCCATCACAGCTGGCCCTAACTTCAGAGACCTCCCTTACATCAGGGTCCCTATCAGAGTATTTCCCTTACATCAGGGTCCCTATCAGAGTATTTCTCTTACATCAGGGTCCCTATCAGAGTATTTCCCTTACATCAGGGTCCCTATCAGAGTATTTCCCTTACATCAGGGTCCCTATCAGAGTATTTCCCTTACATCAGGGTCCCTATCAGAGTATTTCCCTTACATCAGGGTCCCTATCAGAGTATTTCCCTTACATCAGTGTCCCTATCAGAGTATTTCCCTTACATCAGGGTCCCTATCAGAGTATTTCTCTTACATCAGGGTCCCTATCAGAGTATTTCCCTTACATCAGGGTCCCTATCAGAGTATTTCCCTTACATCAGGGTCCCTATCAGAGTATTTCCCTTACATCAGGGTCCCTATCAGAGAATTCCCCTTACATCAGGGTCCCTATCAGAGTATTTCTCTTACATCAGGGTCCCTATCAGAGTATTTCCCTTACATCAGGGTCCCTATCAGAGTATTTCCCTTACATCAGGGTCCCTATCAGAGTATTTCCCTTACATCAGGGTCCCTATCAGAGTATTTCCCTTACATCAGGGTCCCTATCAGAGTATTTCCCTTACATCAGGGTCCCTATCAGAGAATTCCCCTTACATCAGGGTCCCCATCAGAGTATTTCCCTTACATCAGGGTCCCCATCAGAGTATTTCCCTTACATCAGGGTCCCCATCAGAGTATTTCTCTTACATCAGGGTCCCCATCAGAGTATTTCTCTTACATCAGGGTCCCCATCAGAGTATTTCCCTTACATCAGGGTCCCTATCAGAGTATTTCCCTTACATCAGGGTCCCTATCAGAGAATTCCCCTTACATCAGGGTCCCTATCAGAGTATTTCCCTTACATCAGTGTCCCTATCAGAGTATTTCTCTTACATCAGTGTCCCTATCAGAGTATTTCCCTTACATCAGGGTCCCTATCAGAGTATTTCTCTTACATCAGGGTCCCCATCAGAGTATTTCCCTTACATCAGGGTCCCTATCAGAGTATTTCTCTTACATCAGTGTCCCTATCAGAGTATTTCTCTTACATCAGTGTCCCTATCAGAGTATTTCCCTTACATCAGGGTCCCTATCAGAGTATTTCCCTTACATCAGGGTCCCTATCAGAGTATTTCCCTTACATCAGGGTCCCTATCAGATAATTCCCCTTACATCAGGGTCCCTATCAGAGTATTTCTCTTACATCAGGGTCCCTATCAGAGTATTTCCCTTACATCAGGGTCCCTATCAGAGTATTTCCCTTACATCAGGGTCCCTATCAGATAATTCCCCTTACATCAGGGTCCCTATCAGAGTATTTCTCTTACATCAGGGTCCCTATCAGAGTATTTCCCTTACATCAGGGTCCCTATCAGAGTATTTCCCTTACATCAGGGTCCCTATCAGAGTATTTCCCTTACATCAGGGTCCCTATCAGATAATTCCCCTTACATCAGGGTCCCTATCAGAGTATTTCTCTTACATCAGGGTCCCTATCAGAGTATTTCCCTTACATCAGGGTCCCTATCAGAGTATTTCCCTTACATCAGGGTCCCTATCAGAGAATTCCCCTTACATCAGGGTCCCTATCAGAGTATTTCTCTTACATCAGGGTCCCTATCAGAGTATTTCCCTTACATCAGTGTCCCTATCAGAGTATTTCTCTTACATCAGTGTCCCTATCAGAGTATTTCCCTTACATCAGGGTCCCTATCAGAGTATTTCCCTTACATCAGGGTCCCTATCAGAGTATTTCCCTTACATCAGGGTCCCTATCAGATAATTCCCCTTACATCAGGGTCCCTATCAGAGTATTTCTCTTACATCAGGGTCCCTATCAGAGTATTTCCCTTACATCAGGGTCCCTATCAGAGTATTTCCCTTACATCAGGGTCCCTATCAGATAATTCCCCTTACATCAGGGTCCCTATCAGAGTATTTCTCTTACATCAGGGTCCCTATCAGAGTATTTCCCTTACATCAGGGTCCCTATCAGAGTATTTCCCTTACATCAGGGTCCCTATCAGAGAATTCCCCTTACATCAGGGTCCCCATCAGAGTATTTCCCTTACATCAGGGTCCCTATCACAGTATTTCCCTTACATCAGGGTCCCTATCAGAGTATTTCCCTTACATCAGGGTCCCTATCAGAGAATTCCCCTTACATCAGGGTCCCCATCAGAGTATTTCCCTTACATCAGGGTCCCCATCAGAGAATTCCCCTTACATCAGGGTCCCCATCAGAGTATTTCCCTTACATCAGGGTCCCCATCAGAGTATTTCCCTTACATCAGGGTCCCTATCAGAGTATTTCCCTTACATCAGGGTCCCCATCAGAGTATTTCCCTTACATCAGGGTCCCTATCACAGTATTTCCCTTACATCAGGGTCCCTATCAGAGTATTTCCCTTACATCAGGGTCCCTATCAGAGAATTCCCCTTACATCAGGGTCCCTATCAGAGAATTCCCCTTACATCAGGGTCCCCATCAGAGTATTCCCCTTACATCAGGGTCCCCATCAGAGTATTTCCCTTACATCAGGGTCCCTATCACAGTATTTCCCTTACATCAGGGTCCCTATCAGAGTATTTCCCTTACATCAGGGTCCCTATCAGAGAATTCCCCTTACATCAGGGTCCCCATCAGAGTATTCCCCTTACATCAGGGTCCCCATCAGAGTATTTCCCTTACATCAGGGTCCCTATCACAGTATTTCCCTTACATCAGGGTCCCTATCAGAGTATTTCCCTTACATCAGGGTCCCTATCAGAGAATTCCCCTTACATCAGGGTCCCCATCAGAGTATTCCCCTTACATCAGGGTCCCTATCAGAGTATTTCCCTTACATCAGGGTCCCTATCAGAGTATTCCCCTTACATCAGGGTCCCTATCAGAGTATTTCCCTTACATCAGGGTCCCTATCAGAGAATTCCCCTTACATCAGGGTCCCCATCAGAGTATTCCCCTTACATCAGGGTCCCTATCAGAGTATTTCCCTTACATCAGGGTCCCTATCAGAGTATTTCCCTTACATCAGGGTCCCTATCAGAGTATTTCCCTTACATCAGGGTCCCTATCAGAGTATTTCCCTTACATCAGGGTCCCTATCAGAGAATTCCCCTTACATCAGGGTCCCCATCAGAGTATTTCCCTTACATCAGGGTCCCTATCACAGTATTTCCCTTACATCAGGGTCCCTATCAGAGTATTTCCCTTACATCAGGGTCCCTATCAGAGAATTCCCCTTACATCAGGGTCCCCATCAGAGTATTTCCCTTACATCAGGGTCCCCATCAGAGTATTTCTCTTACATCAGTGTCCCTATCAGAGTATTTCTCTTACATCAGGGTCCCCATCAGAGTATTTCCCTTACATCAGGGTCCCTATCAGAGTATTTCTCTTACATCAGGGTCCCTATCAGAGTATTTCCCTTACATCAGGGTCCCTATCAGAGAATTTCCCTTACATCAGGGTCCCTATCAGAGAATTTCCCTTACATCAGGGTCCCTATCAGAGTATTTCCCTTACATCAGGGTCCCTATCAGAGTATTTCCCTTACATCAGGGTCCCTATCAGAGTATTTCCCTTACATCAGGGTCCCCATCAGAGAATTTCCCTTACATCAGGGTCCCTATCACAGTATTTCCCTTACATCAGGGTCCCTATCAGAGTATTTCCCTTACATCAGGGTCCCTATCACAGTATTTCCCTTACATCAGGGTCCCTATCAGAGTATTTCCCTTACATCAGGGTCCCTATCAGAGAATTCCCCTTACATCAGGGTCCCTATCAGAGAATTCCCCTTACATCAGGGTCCCCATCAGAGTATTCCCCTTACATCAGGGTCCCCATCAGAGTATTTCCCTTACATCAGGGTCCCTATCACAGTATTTCCCTTACATCAGGGTCCCTATCAGAGTATTTCCCTTACATCAGGGTCCCTATCAGAGAATTCCCCTTACATCAGGGTCCCCATCAGAGTATTCCCCTTACATCAGGGTCCCCATCAGAGTATTTCCCTTACATCAGGGTCCCTATCACAGTATTTCCCTTACATCAGGGTCCCTATCAGAGTATTTCCCTTACATCAGGGTCCCTATCAGAGAATTCCCCTTACATCAGGGTCCCCATCAGAGTATTCCCCTTACATCAGGGTCCCTATCAGAGTATTCCCTTACATCAGGGTCCCTATCAGAGTATTCCCCTTACATCAGGGTCCCTATCAGAGTATTTCCCTTACATCAGGGTCCCTATCAGAGAATTCCCCTTACATCAGGGTCCCCATCAGAGTATTCCCCTTACATCAGGGTCCCTATCAGAGTATTTCCCTTACATCAGGGTCCCTATCAGAGTATTCCCCTTACATCAGGGTCCCTATCAGAGTATTTCCCTTACATCAGGGTCCCTATCAGAGTATTTCCCTTACATCAGTGTCCCTATCAGAGTATTTCTCTTACATCAGTGTCCCTATCAGAGTATTTCCCTTACATCAGGGTCCCTATCAGAGTATTTCCCTTACATCAGGGTCCCTATCAGAGTATTTCCCTTACATCAGGGTCCCTATCAGAGAATTCCCCTTACATCAGGGTCCCTATCAGAGTATTTCTCTTACATCAGGGTCCCTATCAGAGTATTTCCCTTACATCAGGGTCCCTATCAGAGTATTTCCCTTACATCAGGGTCCCTATCAGAGTATTTCCCTTACATCAGGGTCCCTATCAGAGTATTTCCCTTACATCAGGGTCCCTATCAGAGAATTCCCCTTACATCAGGGTCCCCATCAGAGTATTTCCCTTACATCAGGGTCCCTATCACAGTATTTCCCTTACATCAGGGTCCCTATCAGAGTATTTCCCTTACATCAGGGTCCCTATCAGAGAATTCCCCTTACATCAGGGTCCCCATCAGAGTATTTCCCTTACATCAGGGTCCCCATCAGAGTATTTCTCTTACATCAGGGTCCCCATCAGAGTATTTCTCTTACATCAGTGTCCCTATCAGAGTATTTCTCTTACATCAGGGTCCCCATCAGAGTATTTCCCTTACATCAGGGTCCCTATCAGAGTATTTCTCTTACATCAGGGTCCCTATCAGAGTATTTCCCTTACATCAGGGTCCCTATCAGAGAATTTCCCTTACATCAGGGTCCCTATCAGAGAATTTCCCTTACATCAGGGTCCCTATCAGAGTATTTCCCTTACATCAGGGTCCCTATCAGAGTATTTCCCTTACATCAGGGTCCCTATCAGAGTATTTCTCTTACATCAGGGTCCCTATCAGAGAATGTCCCTTACATCAGGGTCCCTATCAGAGTATTTCCCTTACATCAGGGTCCCTATCAGAGTATTTCCCTTACATCAGGGTCCCTATCAGAGAATGTCCCTTACATCAGGGTCCCTATCAGAGAATTTCCCTTACATCAGGGTCCCTATCAGAGTATTTCCCTTACATCAGGGTCCCTATCAGAGTATTTCCCTTACATCAGGGTCCCTATCAGAGTATTTCTCTTACATCAGTGTCCCTATCAGAGTTTTCCCTTACATCAGGGTCCCTATCAGAGTATTTCCCTTACATCAGGGTCCCTATCAGAGAATTTCCCTTACATCAGGGTCCCTATCAGAGTATTTCCCTTACATCAGGGTCCCTATCAGAGTATTTCCCTTACATCAGGGTCCCTATCAGAGTATTTCCCTTACATCAGGGTCCCTATCAGAGTATTTCTCTTACATCAGTGTCCCTATCAGAGTTTTCCCTTACATCAGGGTCCCTATCAGAGTATTTCCCTTACATCAGTGTCCCTATCAGAGTATTTCTCTTACATCAGGGTCCCTATCAGAGTATTTCCCTTACATCAGTGTCCCTATCAGAGTATTTCTCTTACATCAGGGTCCCTATCAGAGTATTTCCCTTACATCAGGGTCCCTATCAGAGTATTTCCCTTACATCAGTGTCCCTATCAGAGTATTTCTCTTACATCAGGGTCCCTATCAGAGTATTTCCCTTACATCAGGGTCCCTATCAGAGTATTTCCCTTACATCAGTGTCCCTATCAGAGTATTTCTCTTACATCAGGGTCCCCATCAGAGTATTTCCCTTACATCAGGGTCCCTATCAGAGTATTTCCCTTACATCAGGGTCCCTATCAGAGTATTTCCCTTACATCAGGGTCCCCATCAGAGTATTTCCCTTACATCAGGGTCCCTATCAGAGTATTTCCCTTACATCAGGGTCCCCATCAGAGTATTTCCCTTACATCAGTGTCCCTATCAGAGTATTTCTCTTACATCAGGGTCACCATCAGAGTATTTCCCTTACATCAGGGTCCCTATCAGAGTATTTCCCTTACATCAGGGTCCCTATCAGAGTATTTCTCTTACATCAGGGTCCCTATCAGAGTATTTCCCTTACATCAGGGTCACCATCAGAGTATTTCCCTTACATCAGGGTCCCTATCAGAGTATTTCTCTTACATCAGTGTCCCTATCAGAGTATTTCTCTTACATCAGTGTCCCTATCAGAGTATTTCCCTTACATCAGGGTCCCTATCAGAGTATTTCCCTTACATCAGGGTCCCTATCAGAGTATTTCCCTTACATCAGGGCCCCTTTTAGAGTCCTTTCCTACATCAGGGTCCCCCATCAAATCTGGGCCTTATGTCAGGGTCCCCATCAGAGTCCTCCCTTACATCAGGACCCCCCATCAAACCTGGCTCTTATGTCAGGGTCCCCATCAGAGTCCTCCCCTACATTAGGGCCTCCATCAAAGCTGGCTCTTATGTCAGGGTCCCCTTCAGAGTCCTTCCCTACATCAGGGTCCCTATCAAATATTTCTCTTACATCACAGTCCTCCCCTACATCAGGGCCCCCCATCAAAGCTGGCTCTTATGTCAGGGTCCCCATCAGAGTCCTCCTCTACATTAGGGTCCCTATCAAAGTATTTCCCCTACATCAGGGCGCCCATCAAATCTAGCCCTTAGGTCAGGGTCCTCACCAGAGTCCTTCTTATTTCAGAGTCCCCTTTACATCAGAGTCTTCTTAATACAATCCCCATCACAATCTTTCTTACATCAAGGTCCCCATCAAAGCCGACCGCTACTTCAGGGCCCCCATCAGAGTCCCTCTTATTTTAGAGTTCCCCTTTATATCAGAGGCTCTCTTACATCAGAGTCCCCATCAAAGTCCCCCTTATATCAGATGCTCATCTTAAATCAGAGTCCCCATCAAATTCCCCCTCATATCAGAGGCTGCCCTTACATCAGAGTCCCCCCATCAAAGTCCCCCTTATATCAAAGCTAGCTCTTATGTCAGGGTTACCATCAGAGTCCTCTCCTACATCAGGGCCCCGATCAAAGCTGGCTCTTATGTCAGGGTCCCCATCAGAGTCCTCCCCTACATCAGGGCCCCCGTCAAAGCTGACTTGTTTGTCAGGGTCCCCATCAGAATCCTCCCCTACATCAGGGCCCCCATCAAAGCTGGCTCTTATGTCAGGGTCCCCATCAGAATCCTCCCCTACATTAGGGTCCCTATCAAAGTATTTCCCTTACATCAGGGTCCCCATCAGAGTCCTCCCCTACATCAGGGCCCCCATCAAATCTAGCCCTTAGGTCAGGGTCCTCACCAGAGTCCTTCTTATTTCAGAGTCCCCTTTACATCAGAGTCTTCTTAACACAATCCCCATCACAATCTTTCTTACATCAAGGTCCCCATCAAAGCCGACCGCTACTTCAGGGCCCCCATCAGAGTCCCTCTTATTTTAGAATTCCCCTTTAAATCAGAGGCTCCCTTACATCAGAGTCCCCATCAAATTCCCCCTTATATCAGATGTTCCCCTTACAACAGAGTCCCCTATCAAAGTCCCCCTTATATCAGATGTTCCCCTTACAACAGAGTCCCCCATCAAAGCCCCCCTTATATCAGAGGCTGCCCTTACAACAGAGTCCCCTATCAAAGTCCCCCTTATATCAGAGGCTCCCTTACATCAGAGTCCCCATCAAAGTCCCCCTTATATCAGAGGCTCCCCTTACATCAGAGTCCCCCATCAAAGCCCCCTTATATCAGAGGCTCCCCTTACATCAGAGTCCCCATCAAAGTTGACCTTTACATTAAAGTCTTCCTTATATCAGAGGCTGCCCTTACATCAGAGTCCCCCATCAAAGTCCCCCTTATATCAGAGGCTCCCCTTACATCATAATCCCCATCAAAGTTGACCTTTACATTAGGGTCCCCACCAGAGTCCATCTTATATCAGAGTCCCCTTTACATCAGAGTCCCCATCAAAGCCCCCCTTATATCAGAGGCTCCCCTAACATCAGAGTCAATTAACATCAGGGTCTCCATTATAAATTAACCTTTACATCAGGGTCCCCATTAGAGTCCCTCTTATATCAGAGTCCACCTTATAGCAGAGGCTCCCCTTACATCAGGATCCCCATCACAGTCTCCCTTACATGAAAGTACCCATCAGAGTCCCCCTTACATCAGAGTCCTCCCTTAAATCAGCCCCCCCTTAAGCTGGCCCTTACATCAGGATACCCCTTACCTCAGATTCGCTACTTACATGAGAGTCCCCATCAGAGTTTCCCCTTACATCAAGGTCACTATCAGAAACCCCATTAAAGCCCGCCCAATGTAAGGATGATGTCCTCCCTTATATCAGGTCGCAATCAGACTCCACCCTTACATTGGAGTCCTCATCATAGCCCCCACTTACATCGGTCTCACCCTTACAAAAGAGTCATGGCTTACATCAGAGTCTTCCCTTACACCAGAGTCCCCCCTTACATCAGAGTACACCCTTACTCCATACACTTTCAGCTAATTATACCCAAATACATTGCACCTGTGCTACAGTCATAACATCCTTTTGTTAACTTCTAGGGCCCATTTAGATCTATGCCTTTGCGTAAAGTATTCATACCCCATGGAATTTTCCACATTTTGTCATGTTACAGCCAAAAATTGTAAATGTATTTTATTGGGATTTTATGTGATAAACCAACACAAAGTGGCACATAATTGTGAGGTGGAAGGAAAATGATAAATGGTTTTCAAGTTTCTTTTACAAATAAATATCTGAAAAGTGTGGCGTACATTTGTATTCAGCCCCCTTTACTCTGATACCCCTAACTAAAATCTAGAGGAAACCAATTTCCTTCAGAAGTCACCTAATTAGTAAATAGAGTCCATCTGTGTGTAATTTAATCTCAGTATAAATATAGCTGTTCTGTGAAGCCCTTGGAGGTTTGTCAGAGAACCTTAGTGAACAAACAGCATCATGAAGGCCAAGGAACACACCAGAGAGGTCAGGGATAAAGTTGTTGAGAAATAAAGCAGGGTTAGGTTATAAAAAATATCCCAAGCTTTGAACATCTCACAGGGAACTGTTCAATGCATCATCTGAAAATGGAAAGAGTATGGCACAACCTGCAAACTTGAAAAATCATAGGGGGAGGGAGGGAAACAATGGGGGGCAGTTGGGACTTTATATGAAGCATGCAGTCTCGGGACAACCAGCTATTGATGATATAATTGCTTAAATATATACAGTAGGACCATAGTAGATAAAATACAAATGAGTGATGATGGTCGTAAAACCTTTCAGGATCCCAAATACACTACGCATGTATAAGGTACATAGTCTCAACTGCAAACCTACCAAGACTTGGCCGTCCACCTAAACTGACAGGCCGGGCAAGAAGAGCATTCATCAGAGAAGAGCCAAGAGGCCCATGGTAACTCTGGAGGAGCTGCAGAGATCCACAGATCAGGTGGGAGAGTCTGTCCACAGGACAACTATTAGTCGTGTTCTCCACAAATCTGGCCTTTATGGAAGAGTGGCAAGAAGAAAGCCATTGTTGAAAGAAACCCATAAGAAGTCCTCTTTGCAGTTTGTGAGAAGCCCATGTGGGGGACACAGCAAACATGTGGAAGAAGGTGCTCTGGTCAGATGAGACCAAAATTGAACTTTTTGGCCTAAAAGCAAAATGCTATGTGTGGAGGAAAACTAACACTGCACATCACCCTGAACACACCATCCTCACCGTGAAACATGGTGGTGGCAGCATCATGTTGTGGGGATGCTTTTCTTCAGCAGGACAGGGAAGCTCATCAGAGTTGATGGGAAGATGATATCGAGAGGAGTATAGGGTAATCTTAGAAGAAAACCTGTTATGCCCCGTACACACAAGCGGGCTTTTCGACTGGACTAGTCCGACGGTCTATCCGACAGACTTTTGACGGACTTCCGACGGACTTTCCCAACGAACGGACTTGCCTACACACGATCACACCAAAGTCCGACGGATTCGTACGTGATGACGTACGACCGGACTAAAATAAGGAAGTTCATAGCCAGTAGCCAATAGCTGCCCTAGCGTCGGTTTTAGTCCGTCGGACTAGCATACAGACAAGCGGACTTTCGACCGGACTCCAGTCCATCGGAAAGATTTGAAAACATGTTTTATTTCTAGGTCCATTGGACTTTTGGAGAAAAAAGTCCGCTGGAGCCCACACACGATCGAATTGTCCGACTGGGTCTGGTCCACCGGACCAAGTCTGCCGGAAAGTCCGCTCGTGTGTACGCAGCATTAGGGTCTGCAAAGGACTGGAGACTGGGGTGGAGGTTCACCTTCCAACAGGACAACGACTCTAAACAGCCTGCAGCCTACAGCCAGAGCTACAATTAAATGGGTTCGATCAAAGCATATTCATGTGCTTCTCTAATCCTCTTGTTTTTAATTGTACTGTTGGTGTAGTGTCTCCCTACATTGTAAAGCACTGCACAAACTGTTGGCGCAATATAAATCCTGTATAATAATAATGCATTAGAATGGCCCAGTCAAACTCTAGACCTAAATCCAATTGAGAATCTGTGGCAAGACTTGAAAATTGCTCTTCACAGACGCTCCCCATCCAATCTGACAGAGCTTGAGCTATTTTGCACAGAAGAATGAAAAAAAAATGTCACTCTCTAGATGTGTAAAGCTGGTAGAGACATCCCCAAAAAAGACTTGCAGATGTGATTGCAGTGAAAGGTGGTTCTACAAAGTATTGACTCAGGGGGGCTATACAAATGTACCCCAAACTTTTCACATATTTATTTGTAAAGAAATTTGAAAACCATTTATCATTTTCCTTCCACTTCTCAGTTATGTGCCACTTTGTGTTGGTCTATCACATAAAATCACAATAAAATACATTTACGATTTTTGGTTGTTACATGACAACATTTTAAAATTTCAAGGGGTGTGAATACTTTTTCATGGCACTGTAGAAGTGCATTTTTTGGTAGCTTTAGGCAGGTGCATTGTCTTCTATTGATGTGCATTTCCTTTTTTGCGTCGACATGCGTTTTGATGCACGTTGCTGAGGTGTGTTTTCCATGCGTTTTTTTTTATTCTAAATTTGAAACACATAGGTTTTACAGCTATTAACCAATTAACCAAGAATTAGTAATCCAACGCATCAAAGCACATTATATACCTATTGATATATTGCCATTGCCTGCTATGGGTCTAGGAATGTATTAAAATGCAGAGACGTATTTTAAAATACATTGCAGTGCAGCTCTGAGATTGGAAGGTGCGGGGGGGGGGGGGGGGGTATTGTGGATGTTGGAGAGAAATAGAGACCGTGGCCTGACCTGAAGCCCCAGGCAGTGGCAGGATCACCAGGAATGGTCACCCAAACAGAACAGGCACATTTCATTTAACACGAGTCAGTTTGTTTTCTGTCACTATGGGTAGGATTTACTAAAACTGGAGAGTGCAAAATCTGGTGCAGCTCTGCATAGAAACCAATCAGCTTCCAGGTTTTATTGTCAAAGCCTAATTGAACAAGCGGAAGTTGGAAGCTGATTGGCTACCATGCAGAGCTGCACCAGATTCTGTGTGCACCAGTTTTAGTAAATCCCCCCTTTTCAAAATGTTGCAAATTGTTTCTATAAATTGCCAATGGTTCTACTTTAAGCCCCTGTTCACACCAGTGCAACTTGTCATGCAATTTGACATTTCCAAATCGCATGACAAGTCGCAAACTATTGCCAGCAATGGAACTGTTTCAAATCCGTGCGACTCTGACTTTGCGGTGCTGCACTGATTTGAAAAAAAAAGGTTCACTATTTTTTGATATTTCAGGTGAGACTTGTATAGACATCTGTGCGTTAGGTCGCACAGACGTCAGGCAAGTCGCATCTGAAATCGCACTGACCTGCAGCTTTGAAATCGCGCGACTTCAAGTGAGGTCACACGATTTCAAAGTCACATTCAGTGTGAACGAGGGCTAACGGAACTACAGCAAATGCACAGACCAACAATGTACGGGTCTAGTAGACTGCATTCAATTTACCTTCACGTGTCATAAAGCAAATGGTATGCTGAGAATCTATGTGCTTCCAGGAACATAGTCACTGTATATACTGTAAATTGTAAATTAGGCACCTATGTGCACTATGTCCACATGAGCAACACTTATGTGAACAAAGCCTCCAGGTTTAATGTCCAAAACTTTCAAACGTTTTCAAATGTAAAAAGAAGTGTCAGTGGATGCATTCTAAACCACAGACTTTTTTATTTAAGGGCCAGTTCACACCATAGAAACGCAGTCCGGATGCGTTCCAGGTGCTTTTCTGCATGCGCGTTTTTGATGCGTTCCAGTGCGTTTTTGATGTGTTTTTGGTGCGTTTTTGATGCAGTCCGGTGCTCCCCCCCCCTGTTTTCTTAAACTTAAATAAGGACAAGTGTGTTGCAGTGCATTTTTGGTGCATTTAGGTGCGTTCCAGTGCATTTTTGATGCGTTTTACAGCATTCCAGTACAGTCCAGTGCAGAAAAAATGCAGCATGTTCTACTTTTTTTTCTGGAACTGAAACGTACTGGAACTGCAAGCACTGGTGTGAACTATGCCATTGAAAACCATACAACCTACATTCTATGCGTTTTTGATGCAGAAAAAAACGCACTGGACTGCATGTGGTGTGAACTGGCCCTTAAGATGAATGCCGAGCATGAAAACTATTTAATATATTCCTCAATAGCCACAAAGGATATAAAACCAATGCAAATTCAGATATTACCCCGAAAAATTAGGAGTGACATCATCACTATGCTGTACATACATAGCTCCCAACTGTCCTTGATTTGGAGCAATGTCCCTCTTTCCTCCTCATTTGTCCCTCATTTTGGTCTGATCTATATAGTTGTATATAAAATGCACTTTTTATCTTTCAAAAAGTGTTTCCCAGTGCTAAACCTTTGATTCAAATTCTAAATTGCTGCATTTGTAAATTCTACAAGCCAGTATAAAGGAATAGCAGTGGTAAAAAAAAAAAAAAATCCCTTGTGCATTTAATTAACCTTTTTTTTGTTAATTCTCCTTTAAGGGGGTGTGGCAGGGGGTGTGTCCCATGCCTACATACATTTGCTAGTAGGTGTCCCGCATTCCCATCTCAAAATGTTGGGAGGTATGCTGGTGCCAAGTGCCGGAAGTCATTACCAGCGGTGTTAGAGCTCACCCTCCTTGCGGCCGTGACATCAGGCTCCAGACCGGAAGTCTTTCATGCTTGTCTGGCCCCCCCAGTGGAAGAATGCCAGGGCCCAGTCGCAAGTGTGACTGTTGCAACCCTGGTAGTTCCACAACTGAGTGATTGGCTGTGGGGCCAGGTCCAGAGTCCAGGATTACACCTAGAACCTTGGCATGTGGGGACAGGCTGATAATAGTGCTATCGATCTTGACAGAGAAATCAGGGGAAGAGGCACGTGGGAGAAGAAAAAATTATGAGCTCGGTTTTGGATGGATTGAGTTGAAGGAAGTGGTGTAACATCCAGGCTGATATGTCTGTTATTAAATTAGAGATACGTGAGAAGACCAAGGAAGCCATGGGAGGCTATTACCTGACCAAGGGAAGAGGTGTAGATTGAGAATAAGAGAGGTCCAAGAACAGAACCTTGGGGGACCCCGACAGAGAAAGGAAGAGGAGGAAGTAGAATTGTAAGTAACACTAAAGGTTTATACTAGTAATTGCGGGGATTAGCAACTTATAGTGGGACTGTGATAGTATGGCGGACAATCTGACACTAACTGATGCTGGCTTGGGGGGTACACTAGCCAACACTGACATCAATATTTACACTAATACAGTAATCAGTGCTAATACTATCCCAGATAGCAAGGATAACTTGCAACAAATTTGTGGCAGTGTTGAATTGTAAGTCTGTTAACTTGCGGCACATTTTCACTGGCAAGTTGTACACTTGCAGAGCACTTGAAGCACAAGTTCTAGTTGTCACTTTTCCAATTTGCAGCAAATCTGCGTGGCGAGTCTCTAGCAAGAGCAAAGTTGCAGTGGTGAGTCTACAGCAAGAGCTCTGCAAGTCTACAGCATAAAAATTCAGCCACACTGACCCCCTGTGGTGGGATGACTATTGTACAACATAACTGAGCCAGAACTTGCAGCAGACATGCAGAATGTTTGCAAAGAAAATTGATCCGGAGCCATGCAATGCAGACTTGCTGCAATTGTGCAACAAACTTGTGAAGCCTGGCAAGTCTAGCAATAGCTTAGCAAGTCATTTTCAAACTTGCAGCACAATTGCTTGCTATCTGGGAAACACTGTCACTGTACTAATAGCACTGGCTGGTAAGGGGTTAACATTTAGGGGCGATCAAGGGGTTAAATATGTGCCTAATTGTGTATTGTGTGTGTTATGTGCTGCTTTTACTAAGCAATCTTGCTATTTTTTTCCTTGCTTTGCAGCGAATAAAAAAAAACAGCAAGATCGCCTCTCACTATTCGGAGCTCTGAATTGTTTACAACACAGAGCTCCCTTTTCCTCAATGATGGAGCCGATCAGCCGGCGCTGGCGGTCAATTATTGGCCGACACCTGCTGATCAGCTTGTGCTGTGACTAATCACAGCACAGCTAGGGTGGTAAGCCGGAAGCGCGTATCAAATGACAGACACGTGATCCAGCACAGGGAGGCCGCTTTGCCGCCATAGATGGTCGTTAGGCGGTCGGCAAGCGGTTAAAGCTAAACGCCAAGATAAGCAAATATCATGTGATATTTTTCCTTGAATCTTGGAATGCTTTGTGTATTTCTTCCACATCTGTACAATAATTTCCCCTCTGTGCAAGAGCTTCCTGTAATAAAGACCACTCACTGCTGCTCTCTCTCCTTGTGCAGGGTGAGTGGTCTTGTCTCCGCCCCCTCCTGTAGTTTTCTGCAGGCAGCCTGCAGTGGATGGAGCCTGTCAGGCGCCTCCCACAGCTCTGCTCTCTGCACAGGCTGTACATGTACTATGTACATACCTCACAACTTTTTGAGCTATGAACGAGGGACACCTATAGTAAAAGTATGTAGGCATAGGACACACCCTTTGCCACACCCCCTTAAAGGAGAATTTAAAAAATATATATGATTAGTTAAACCTACAAATGCTATTTTTAACACTATTATTGCTTTATATTGGCTTTTGAAATGTACAAATACAGCAATTTAGAAATTGGATGAAAGGTTTAGCACTGGGAAACACTTTTTGAAAGATAAAAAGTGCATTTTTTGTACAGCTATATAAATCAGACCAGAATGAGGGACAAATGAGGAGGACAAATCAGGGCCAGTCCCTCAAAATCAGGGACAGTTGGGAGTTATGTCTGTACCAGACGATATAACTTTCACGCAAACCAAAAAATATGCACTTTTTGGATTTTTTTTTTTTTACCAAAGGAATGTAGCAGAATACATTATGGCCCAAATTCGAAATTTGAAATTAGATTTTTTTGTTATTGGATATGTTTTATAGCAGAAAATAAAAAATATTGTTTTCTTTTTTCCAAATTTTGAATTTTTTTCATTTATGTTGCAAAAAATAAAAAACCCAGTGGTGATCAAATACCACCAAAAGAAAGCTCTATTTGTGTGGAAAAAAATGACATAAATTTCATTTGGGCACAGTGTTGCATGACCACGCCAGGTAAAGTAGTGCAGAACAGCAAAAAATGCCCTGGTCATGAAGGGGGTAAAACCTTCCGGAGGTCAAAAGGTTAAATGCTGGCTACACTGTGTGGGAATAACAATGGTGAGGGGTCCCGCTGACAGACAAGACAATGGCTAGGCCGGGTGTCCTGCAGCTGAATGCGGAATGTAGAAATATTCGTTCGGAAATGGCCTGGGAGCACAGGAATAACTGCATGAAAGGCGTTCTCGCAGCGATCGTACCGGTCACGTAAATTAGTAGGTTGAAGGTGAGGGGCCTTTGTGTTTTGCTTTACATAGTTTAGCACCAGAGTTTGCAGGATGTGCACACAACCATTGTTCTGTTGTCAAGGTTTCCATTTTGTCAGTTTCAGTGTTTGGAAAGCCGAGTCTAACATCATAACATAACATATCATAAGTTGACACCAGGTCAACCTCTACTCCATTCATTCATCTCAGTCAATCCCTGCACCATGGGTCCTAGTAATTACCTATCTTCTATTACCAGGAAAGGCCTTATTAGCCATTTACTAGTTTGTTGGTATCCCTGATAACATCACCCCCCCCCCCCCAAAAAAAAAGTGGCAGGCCAAAATGTTATCCAAGCAAACTGTACAGGGCTGATTGAGTCCCTACAACATCTGTTTAACCACTTGACATCCATGCTATGGCCAAATGACGGCCACAGCGCGGACCTGAATATCGGGAGGCCTCCCCTGTGCACGCGCCCTGCAGGACGTGCGCCTAGCGCGCCCTACAGGACACGCGCCTAGCGCGCTGTGATCACAGAGTCACTGAGACTCGGGGGATCACCGATCCGAGTAAGGGGCCGGTCCCGGCCCCCTACCATGTGATCAGCGGTCAGCCAATGACAGCTGATCACATGATGTAAACAAAAGATCGGTAATCGTTTTTTTTTTCTACTCACGCTGAAAAAAAAGCCGATCACCGGCTCAGATGCGAGGGACAAAGGTCCCGAAGTGGAAGAGGCACATCTGCCTCATCTGTGCCACCTAACAGTGCCCACAGTGCCAGCTAACAGTGCCCACAGTGCCACCTATCAATGCCCACAGGTGCCACCTATCAATGCCCGCAAGTGCCAGCTATCAATGCCCACCAGTAGTGCCAATCAGTGCCACCTAGCAGTGCTGCCTATCAGTGTAACTGATCAGTGCCCATTATTGCCACTCATCAGTGCCCATCACTGCCACCCATCAGTGCCCATCACTGCCGCCTATCAGTGCCCATCACTGCCGCCTCATCAGCATACATCAATGAAGGAGAAAAATTACCTGTATAAAAATTTTTTATAACAAAATATAAAAAAAAATATATATATATATTTTTTTAAATTCAGTCTTTTTACATTTTTTTTTAACAAAAACTAAAAACCGCAGAGGTGATCAAATACCACCAAAAGAAAGCTCTATTTGTGGGGAAAAAATGATAAAAATGTCATTTGGGTACAGTGTTGTATGACCGCGCAATTGTCATTCAAAGTGCGTCAGCGCTGAAAGCTGAAAATTGGTCTGGATAGGAGGGGGGTTTAAGTGCCCAGTAAGCAAGTGGTTAAAGCTGAACTCCAGGTTAAGCAAATATGGTATACAGTACATGTCAGAGAACGGTTGTTAGAAGGATTGGCACACCTGCCCAGTAAAATCAAAGATTGGCACATAGAAATTAGCCAATGCGAATGCGCGCACGGTCAAAAATGGCAGCGAGGATCCATGTGCGCACATAATGCGTGACAGATTCTGGCGTGGACTATTTACAGCCAGCAGTATGAGCCATTAGTTGCTGGATGATCTTCAGCTTCCCTCGTGTGCTCCTGTTTCTTGTTATCATTGGATTTCCTCTTACTGATCCGAGCTTGCCTTTGACTTATCTTGTCTCCATTCCCGGCTTTGACCCTTGGCTTGTTCCAGTGCCCCCCGCTTCTGCCTGCTGGTCTGTGGCTTGACCCCTGGCTTGCTCTTCTGACTCCGCTGCTGCCTGATTACCAGTGTATGACCCCGGCTGACTCCTGACCCTGCTTGCTGCTGCACTCCTGTCTGAACTTCCGTACATGACTTCTGGCCTGGCTCCTGACTCTTCTCCTGGCTCTCCCTGCCAAGTCTCACCTGGTGCTCCTGAGGGACTCCTGCCAAACAGTGCATCCTGCTCGTCAGCCGCCATCAAGCAGACATCTCTTCATCAACTTAGCCTGTCTCAGCAGGCAACCCCTGCTTCTCTGAGCAAAGCACCCCCTGTTACCACCTTCAGGGGCGCTCTGCACTTAGTCGCAAGGGAAGCCCTCCCAGCACTTGGGCCTCAGACCAGGTACGTGAGAGTATATCTATTTATCATGGGTATTCTTATTTGAATCTTGGTGTGCTTTGTGTATTTCTTCCAAATCTGTGCAGTAATCTTTCCCTCTGTGCAGGAGCTTCCTGTAATAAAGACCGCTCACTGCTGCTCTCTCTGCTTGTGCAGGGTGACTGGTCTTGTTTCTGTCCCCTCCTGTAGTTTTCTGCAGGCAGCCTGTAGTGGGTGAGGTCTGCAAAGTCCTTTGTTCTCTACACAGCCTACATACAGCACCGTGATGATGTCACTGCCGCCTTTACAAGGTAATATCTAGGTTTGCAAAGGCATTTAATGCACAAAGTGCATTTATATCCTTTGTGGCTATTGAGAAGTACATTTAAAAGCAGTGGCGTCACTAGGGTTGGTGTCACCCGGTGTGGTAAAACATGGGGGTTGATTTCCTAAAGCTAGGGAGTGCAAAATCTGGTGCAGCTCTGCAGAGAAGCCAAACAGCTTCCAGGTTTTATCCTCAAAGCTTAACTGAACAAGCTGAAGTTAGAAGCTGATTGGCTACCATGCACAGATGAACCAGATTTCCCACGCTCCAGTTTTAGTAAATCAACCCCATGGTGTCACCCCCCCCCCCCTCCCAAGGCTAGTGCCCAAAGGGCCTGGTAATGGACTGGGGGGGGGGGGGGGGGGACCCATGCCGTTTTTTTCAATGATTTTTATGTATATTGCCGGAATCCGGCAATACATTACAGCCGTGAGCAGTTTTAAATTACATTTTTTCCTTTACAATTGTCATTTTGCTGCTCTCATTCATAAAACTATGTATGGCTGCCATGTAAGCAGCCTTACATAATGTGGAGCGTGGACTTAGCCCCCTGAGCCATGATTGGCCAAAGGCACCATGCCTTTGGCCAATCATGGCTCTCACAGCAGAGCGTGCTGTGATTGACCAAAGCATGCAGGTCAGGTGCATGCTTTGGCCAATCAGCAGGCGTCAATGACGGTCTCGCCGTTCATTATCGGGCATTCCGCGAGCGCTCAAATTTCCTGTGAACGCCCCATAATGTTCGGTATTCAACTTACGTTCAACTCGAACATCGGGCTCATCCCTACTGCTAAGCAGGAGTTCCAGCTGTACTGTCTTATTGCAATCATCAATCCTCTTCTGCCTCCCTATGCAAAGCTGCCGGCTTCTTCTTCTCCCTCTGGTTGCACTGCAGGGGGATTGGTTCTAGCACATGCACCGCTTCCATCTGTCCAGGCCCCCCTGTGTGCCCCTTTCCCCCATAGCGCTGCCAGCTTCCCTCCAATCCTCACCCACCAGGCAGCTGCTGCAGACACACAGTTGGATGTTTCAGGATGGAGAGCGGGGGAAGGGGCCAGTAAATATGTCATTTTCTGGTCCCTTCCTTTCCTGAATGAACACAGTGAGTGATCAATACCAATCACTCATGTGTCCATTCATCACTGAAGCATAGTAAATAGTATTTACTATGCATCTGTTTGTGAATGAGCAGGAAAACTTGGAGTGCTCTCTATTCATTCATCTGTGCAGCTGAGGTTGCAGAGAAAGGGACTGATAAATCTATGTCCTCAGTCACTTTTGGCCGGGGGGGGGGGGGGAGGGGCTGCCAGGTAGGCTGCAGGGGGCCCTGTGATTTCTAAAAGCAGCAAATTTTATGTAAGAGATTATATGTGGGAGAAATTCTGTGTGGTTTGGCAAATTATGGGATGGAACCGTAACACCCATATTTAGGGTGTAACATGAGTCCCCTAATCACCCCCCCTTTCACAAACACACATGCACACACATACAAAAAAAAATCCAGGGGGGGGGTCCTTTTCCTGAAAGTTCCTGTAATTTTTTGAACCTGTGTCATTCGTTGACAGGTAAAGGGACTCATACTTCCCAATGGAGCACAAGTGGCAACGTCGACGCACGTGCTCCCGCAGCCCACTGATTGCAGCTGCAATGCTTTGCGAGGTCGAATGCAAAATAAATAAATACATTTTTAGATTTTTTTTTTCACATTTTTTATTAATCCATAGGAGTGCATTTATTTATTTATTTTAAAAAGGTAGAATTGTCCTTAAATGGCAATTTTTGTACCAAGGGTTCAGCTTTAAAATCTGCTACACCAGCAACACATGTGATCATTATGAACAATTTCATTGAAAATCAATTAATTTTTGCAATGGCGATCACTTGCTTAAGATTTTTTACAGTCGTGTAGATATGGTTTGTATTGTCAGGTCTATATCTATGACCAATCTAAGACCATTACAGCAGTTTACCTTGGTATTACCTTGTTGACTGTTGAGTGATGATTCAAATATCTGGGAAATGGATTGAGCGCCATCTAGTGTTAAAATATATAAAGGTATGTACAAATTCTGTACCTTAGAACCTAAAAAAAAGGTGTAGCTTCTCATACCGGATTATGGACTTTTTTTTATGAGTCTATGCTTGGCCCCCTCATTCTCCACATATTGTTATGGTCGCCACTGTTCGTACATTGACTATGCTGACAGTTCTAATTTGCACTTGATTTTGTTTACTTACAATGTCCTATTAATATTTGAAATCTCAATAAAAAAGATTGAAACCTAAAAAGGGTATCTTGAGGGTTTTTTACCACCTTTGCAGTTGGGTATGCAAGCTTATTATAAAAATACAGTTTAGACTGTCAAAACTATATACAATGGTCTTAGTAGTAGCTAGTTTTGCACCTTATCGTACAAGTGACCCATCAAGTGCACTGTCTGCATAGAATGTGTCTGTTCTATTTGTGTGGGTTTCTGGAGGGTGTTCCATATTGATTACATCATGCAAACGCTTACTGTTAGGTTCAATGGTACTCATAGGTGTGTGCACAGGGTGTTCCGGCGTGCCTGGGCACACCCTAATCACCCCGTGCAGTGCAGATTCCCCCTGCCTTTTATTAAAGTAAATGCTGTAAACTTCTTCAGTATTGAGAAATTAACATCCTGCACTCTTACACTTAGATCATCCCCAATTCCTGCAACTCCACACCTCAGATCAGCCCCAACTCCTGCAACTCCACACCTCAGATCAGCCCCAATTCATGCACCTTCACACCTCAGATCACTGCCCCCCCTGCAAATCTGTTTCACCACTGTACCCCCCTGCTCATCTGCCCCACCACTGTACCCCCCTGCTCATCTGCCCCACCACTGTACCCCCCTGCTCATCTGCCCCACCACTGTACCCCCCTGCTCATCTGCCCCACCACTGTACCCCCCCTGATCATCTGCCCCACCACTGTACCCCCCTGATCATCTGCCCCACCACTGTACCACCTGCACATCTGTCCCACCACTGTACCCCCTGCTCTTCTGCCTCACCACTGTAACCCCCTGTACATCTGCCCCACCACTGTACCACCCTGCTCATCTGCCCCACCAATATACCCCCTTTCTCAACTGCTCCACCAATGTACCCCTTTCTTATCTGCCCCACCACTGTAATCCCCTGCTCTTCTGTCCCACCACTGTACCACCCTGGTCATCTGCCCCACCAAACCAGTGTTCCCCCTTTCTCATCTGCCCCACCACTGTACCTCCCTGTACATCTGCTCCACCGCCGTACCCCCATGCTCTTCTGTCTCACCACCGTAACCCACTGCTCATGTGTTCCACCGATGTACCTCCCTTCTCCTCTGCACCCCTCTGCACATCTGCCCCACCTCTGCACGCCCCTGCTCCTCTGCCCCACCGCTGTAACCCCCCCGCTCATCTGTCCCACCATTGTACCTCCTTTCTACTCTGTCCCAACACTGAACCCCCCTGCTCATCTTTCCCACCACTGTAACCCCCTTCTCATCTGGCCCAACACTGAACCCCCCCCCCCCTGCTCATCTGTCCCACCACTGTAACCCCCTGCTTTTCTGTCCCACCGCTGAACCCCCTTCTCATCCCTCCCACCACTGTACCTCCTGTTCATGTGCCTCATCAATGTACCCCTCTTTCTCATCTGCCCCACCACTGCACCTCCCTGCACATCTGCTCCACCGCCGTATCCTCATGCTCTTCTGTCTCACTACTGAATGACCTCCTCATCTGTCCTAACACTGAGTCCATCTGTTCATTTGCCCCACCACTATAACCCGCTTTCTCATCTGCCCCACCAATGTACCTCCTGCACATCTGTCTCACCTCTGAACCCCCCCTGCTCTTCTTCCCCACCACTTGAACCCCCTGCTCATCTGCCTCACTGCTCTAGACCCCCCCCCCCCTTTTTCTGTCTCACTGCTGAAACCCCTTCTTATCTCTTCCACCGCTGTACCTTCCTGCTCATCTGTCCCACCTCTGAACCCTTCCTGCTTATTTTCCCGACCGCTGTACCCTCTTCTCATCTATGATATGTGTGTTATGCTGAGTGGTTAAAGGAAGCAGAGATAAGACACATCTACCTGTCCTGGCACACTCATCCTGCTGATCCACCTCTCGCATCCAGCCCACGTGCTTGTATGTGATGTATGGGATGTATGTGATGTCACATACAAGCATCTGGAATAGATACGCAATGATGAGCTCAGGTCAGGGGCATTTTCTGTAAGCAGTGGGCCTGTGTGCAGGATCATACGTTGGGCCCCCCGCAGCTGAGAAAAAGTGCCGTGTTCTGCGTGACACAGGAAAAATTGGGTGTGATTTTCATTGCGCTGAATACTGGCTGTGGCTTAAAGGGACACAGAGTGCCGGGGTTCAGTAGTAAGTGAGGCAAAGGTTCAGGAATAATTTCAACAAAGTTCCCAGAACAGTAATTCCACAAACTGTCACCTGATTGCGGTTTTCTCAATCACAGCGAAGTCTCTTCTTTCTTAAATTGGTAGTGGCAACCAAGCGAGTCATCTTCCTCCAGATGGTGAACGGGGCTAGCAGGACCGTGATTTGTTTTAGCAGTGGCCAATGACAGTCCTCCTCCCTCCTGGAAACAGGGACCCCCCCCCCCCCAGCAGAACTGCACCCAATCTCTTCCCCATCACAAAAGCTGACGATCGCAGCTACAGCAAAGTTAGAGAACCAATGTTTCCCATCTTTTACAATGTGTGGGGGCACAGTACCTCCCCCCTCAGTGCAGGTGCGGCATGGGGAATTCTGAAATTGGAATGCATTAGTGTCTCACTGACACTTCCCTGCTCTGCTGATGGTGAGGGAGTCGAGTGCCGGCAAAAGAGGCTTTGTGTGCCGCTTTTGGCACCAGTGCCGGGGGTTGCCTACCCCTGCTCTTGGGCCTCTGCTTAAAAAAATATATAATGTTTGGCAGGGCCGGCCCTACCATGGGACCCGATGGAGCGATGGCTCTAGGCGGCACTTTCAGAGTGGTGGCAAATTGCCGCCCGCCAGCCAGCCTGTTCTGCCCGCTCCGCTGCGGATCCCACTTTGAGGAGCCTAGTGTTCTGCTGAGAAAGGTCCCCCACCGGATAGTATCCGCCCTGTACTGCGCAGCCACAGCGCTTGCGCAATACGGAGGACAAAGGAGACGCCAAAAGTCTCCGAACATGAACAGCTGTTCATGAGCTCTACACAGCGCCTGCGCAATTAAGAGTACATTGTGCCACACGCTCCCGCTGTTCATGTTCGGAGACTTTTGGCGTCTCCTTTGTCCTCCGTACTGCGCAAGCGATAGGAGCGTGCGGGCAGAACAGGGGAAGTCAGTCAGTGGGCGGGACAGTCGGCTTGTGAGCAGGCTTGCTGGCCAATCAGCGGGCGGGGAGCAGAGAGATGACATCATCTCTCTGCTGCCTGCCTTTACTCTGGGACACAGCAAGTGACAATCCGCTACTTGTGGCAGGTGATGTCCTGGCAAGTGGCAATCCACGACGTGTGGCAGATGACGTTGTGGCAAGTGACAATCTGCAACGTGTGGCAGGTGGCGTCATGGCAAGTGACAATCCACAATGTGTGGCAGGTGACGTCGTGGCAAGTGACATCGTGGCAAGTGACAATCCGCAACATGTGGCAAGTGACAATCCGCATCCGAAGTCAGGTGACGTTGGCAAGTGACACGCTCAGGGCTCCCACTGATTCTGCATTATGGTGAGTTGAACTATTTTATTTTCTATCACAATGTAATAATAGAAATATTGCACTTCAATCATTTTTTTTGCGATACGGCACTGCGTCGATTTAACCGACAATTGCACGGTCGTGCAACGTTGCACCCAAACAAAATTTACGTCCTTTTTTTCCCACAAATAGAGCTTTCTTTTGGTGGTATTTGATCACCTCTGCGGTTTTTATTTTTTGTGCTATAAACAAAAATAGCGGCAATTTTAAAAAAAATATATTAATATTTTTTTTACTTTTTGATATAATAACCATCCAAAAAAAAAAAAAATGTCTTCATCAGTTTAGGCCAATTTGTATTCTTCTACATACGTTTGGTATGTCACGCACCAGCCAGCTGGTGCGTAGTGACGTCAGGTCCTACAGCTCCACCACGCACCAGCTGGCTGGCTTGAGCCGCGGCTGTGAGTTCTTATCGAATACACCATTTTTTTTGGATGTCAGTTGCTTATCATCATATTGGAATAAAGAAACCTTGATTTTAGTACTGCACCATGAAGTCTTCTTTCTACCTTTCATAATACGCTCCACGAGCGATCTTACCCTGACCAGGGTCCCACGAAGCATACTGCAGCAGTTGGAGAGTTGCCTTTGGAGGAGAGGATTCGGATATCGGATGAACGTGTGAACACACCGTCCCTGGCTGATTGATCCCTCCTGTGTATGCCTATATGATCTCTATAACCTGAGATCCAACAGATCTGGTAAGCGGCCCTTTGGTCTTTAAAATCACTTTTTTGGCTGTTGTCTGGCTGCCCTTTTTGCGGGGTGAATAGAGCAATCGTTACACCTTCTGAAGAGTCCAATTTCAACGGATTTACACGGATTGATATCTGTTATGAACTATTAACTATATTGTGGCACTATTTTTGTTTGTTTTTTTCATTTCTACACCTATGTGGTTTTTATACATTTATTTATATTATTTTGGTTGCGCATCTAAATTTGTTACACATATCTATTAGCTGAATATTCAGGTTTTCTAGTTGCAGCACCACTTTCTTCCTTTTTAATGTTTTTTATCAACAAATATACTTAATTTTGTTTCACCGCTTTTTACCAACACATATATTTTTAAATATAAGTATATGCACATATGTTAGAGGGTTTCGCGGATATTCCACCATATATAATGTATAGAGCCATGACAGGTCCTCTTTATACTCCTACATACATGTATAGTGCCATCACAGGTCCTCTTTATACTCCTATGCATGTATAGAGCCTAGACAGGTTCTCTTTCTACCCCTATATACATGAAAGAGCCATGACAGGTCCTCTTTATACTCCTACATACATGTATAGAGCCATGACAGGTCCTCTCTATACTTTTATATACACGTATAATGCCATGACCGGTCCTCTTTATACTTCTATACATGAATAGAGCTATAACAGGTCCTTTTTATAGAGCCATGACAGGTCCTCTTTATATTCCTACATACATGTATTGAGCCATGACACGTCCTTTTACACTCCTATACACATGTATAGAGCAATCACAAGTTCTCTTTATACTCCTACATACATGTATAGAGCGATGACAGGTCCTCTTTATACTCCTATACATGTAAACAACCATTACAGGTCCTCTTTATACTCCTATATACATGTATAGAGCCATGACAGGTCCTCTTTATACTCCTTTACATGTATAGAGACATGACAGGTCCTCTTTATACTTATATATACACGTATAGTGCCATAACAGGTCCTCTTTATACTCCTGTATACATGTATAGAGCCATGACAAGTCCACTTTAGTTATCATGATATTAAATAATGGATGTGGGAGCATTTTGGTGGGCGTGATTTTTTTCTTTTTTTCTTTTTTTTTGGGGGGGCAGCATTTCATTCTTGGTACCAGGCAGCACAATGTCTTGGGCCGGCACTGATGTTTGGGAGTTCTAAGTAATTTTCTAGCAGATTTTTACATGTATGAGAGAAATGTCAGACATGGCCTTGGGTTCAAGTGGTTAAGACCCTCTTACTTTTAAAGCACAATTTGGCCAAACCCACCATTCAGCATGGCACAATAAGGGCACTGCAGTTAGCCCCGCCCATTCCCCACTACTATTCTCAGGAATACTGATTCTATATACTTCCCAGGTATGGTTATGGCCTTGGCAACCAAATACTGACACCCTATAATAACAGCTAGAAATTTTCATTGGTTGCTATGGGAAACCTGACCACTGTCCTAAGTCATGCCTTAGAACAGGGGTTCAATGTGAAGCTTTGAAAACAACAAAGGGGAAGGCGCAAACACCTGGTGCATTACCCGAGAATTATTATTTTTCTATTCAAAGGCAATGGAACCCAAAAAATGCATACTCATAAAAGTGCAGTGTAAACCAACATGTGAGTTGGAAGATGCCATATGGTGCAAGGTACACATGCTCCAACAACCTACTGTGTACTAGCAAGCCGACGCATATCAGGGGTGCAACCCATTCCTTTTTTTCTCGGGTAATGCACCAGGAACTCCTTTCCCTTTGTTGTTTTTGTGGTTTCACATTGGATTACCCACGTATGTGACGTGTCGCCTGTATAGCCATCTTTCTGTGGATGACCTCAGAGTGTTGGGAGCGATTGCATTTCTTTTCCTATTAGAAGAGGGATAGGCAACCTTTGAGAGGTGGAGGTCTACCTAAGCATGAAAGAAATCAAATATCACTGGGGGTAGGCTTCCTTTTTCCCCCACAGTTTACGAGGCTTCAGTTATGAATGAACACACTGCACGATCGGTACCAATCACTCGTGGTGTTCATTCAGAAAAGGAATGGGCTGGTAAATGGCACTTACCAGCTCCTTCCCCTGCTCTCCATCCTGAAAGGATCCCTCACAGCACCCGGAAGGAGGGAAAGGAGGGGAACCGAGCAGCACTCCTCCTGCAGCTGCTGAATGCGATCAAGAGAAGCCAACTTTCAGCTTCTGCAGGAGGAAAGTACAGTGATTGGGTTCCAGTGAATGCCGCCCCCACTCCTGTCTGGGGGTCGGCAAGGAAGGTTTGCGATGTACCCGTCACCTGCCCACGATCGTCAGGTAGATCGCAAACACCGGGTTGCGCACCCTGATATATATATATATATATATATATATAAATACGTCATCTACATCAGCCCGTAGAAAATTCCACTCGCCCTCTCGCACCCAGGGCCGGAAAGGCCTACCGGGATACCGGGAGATTTCCCAGTAGGCCGCCTTCCCTGGGGCCGCTTTGAGTTGCGTCTGCAGTGCTCCCCTCTCTCCTGCGTGTCACGGAGCTGGCTGGGTCTGTGTTCGGCGGCGGCGCTGTAACACGGTCCCGCCCCCCTAGACTGGCTTGTGTGATAGTAGATAGAATCAGTGTTCCGCCTATCACACGAGCCGGTCTAGGGGGGACGGGACCGTGTTACAGCGCCGTCGCCAAACACAGCCCCAGCCAGCGTGATCCACATGAGGAGATGCCCATGCAGTCCACCCTGTGTGCCTGGATAGGAGGATCGGCAGGGGGGCCGCATATAGAGGAAATGAGCTTTCTATATTCCTCCATGCTGCCGCTGAATGCTTGCAGGAGGGAGAGGAGGAGAATCAAGCATTCAGCGGCTGCATGGAGGAATATAGAAAGCTCATTTCCTCTATATGCGGCCCCTGCCAATCTTCTTATCCAACTTCTTTTACTGGCCCCTCCAGTTCTCCTTGTGCTCCCTGGCTCCCCCCTCCCCGTGCTCTCCTCCCCCCACCACACTCTCCAGCCCCCCCCCCTCCTCACAGTTCTCTCCACCCCTGTTCTTTCTGCCCCCCCTGCTCTCCAGCTCTCCCCATCCTACTCTAGCCACCATCCCAGTGCTCTCAACTCATGTTCTTTCTCCCCCCCCCGTGCTCTCCCCATCACTCTCCATCCCCCACCCCAGTGCTCTCCGCCCCCCACAGTGCTCTCCAGCCCCCCATTCTCCGCACCCCTGTTCTTTCTGCCCCCCCTGGTGCTCTCAAGCTCCACCCATCGCTCTCCAGCCCCCCCCCCCGTGCTCTTTGCCCCCCGTGCTTTCCACCCCTGTTTTTTTGGCTCCCCCTCCAGTGCTCTCAAGCTTCCCCCCAGCACTCTCCGCTCCCCACCCCTGTACTCTCCACTCCCCCCTGCATTTTGCCCCCACCCATGTGCTCTCCAACCCCGCCAGTGCTCTCCGCCTCCCATAGTGCTCTCCAGTCCCCCGTGCTTTCCACCCCTGTTCTTTCTGGCCCCCACTGGTGCTTTCAAGCTCCCCCCATTGCTCTCCACTCCCCCCTGCTCTTTGTACCCCCCAGTGCTCCCCCCCCTGTTTTTCTGCCCCCCCCAGTGCTCTTAGCCATCCCACACTCTTAGCCCCCTCAGTGCTCTCCACCTCTGTTCTTTTTGGACCCCCAGTGCTCTCAAGTCCCCCCCCCCAGCGCTCTCCGCTCCCCATCCCTGTGATCTCCACTCCCCCGTGCTCTTTGCCCCCACCCATGTGCTCTCCAACCCCGCCAGTACTCTCTGCTCCCCCTTCTTTCCAGCTCCCACCCAGTGCTCTCCACTTCCCCAGGACCAGAGGACAGGCTGACTGGGGCCGGAAAATGAGGATGGTCCCCCCCCCCCCCACGTTCTTAGTTCCTGGGGTCCTCCTTGATGATTGATCACTTACCACTTTTAACTGGAATTTGCTTTTATATATATATATATATATATATATATATATATATATATATATATATATATATATATATATCTATATATAATACATTCTTCAAATGTGCATTTTATGGTTTTCCCTTTCATGAACAAGAAATCAATGACGTTATGCTGTTGCGCTGGTTTATTAATGCTGTTGCGGTGGTATAATAATGCTGTGGGCATGGTATGAATTTTTTTCCAGGGCTGGATGCTATTCCCAGTCCGGCCCTGCTCGCATCTTGCGAGTGGATTTTGAGGGCTGGCGAGAAGGCTTGCCTGGGAGCAGGGGGGGGGGGGTGCACCAACCTTCACAGAGGAGAAGGAGAAGTGCCGCCGGCTGGCTGATCAGAGTGCAGGGGAACATAACAGCTTTCATTTCAATAGCTGTGTGGTCCCCCCGCTGCATGCCGTCACATACAGCCCCTCCTCTTTTTCCAGGACTTTGATAGACAGATCACCCATCCAATCCTAAGACGGGTGATGTGTATCAAAGTTCCCCAGACAAGGGCAGGGGCTTATGTGACGGTGCACGGCGGGGGGACACACAGCTATTGAAATGAAAGCCATTATTGTTCCCTGCTCTGATTATCCGGTCGGTGGCTCCCCTCTGCTGCATGGTGGGCACAGGCTGCATTGGGCATGGGCTTCATGGTAGACACAGGCTGCATGCTAGGCACAGGTTGCATTGGTGGGCACAGGCTACATTGATGGACACAAGCTGCATTGGTGGGCACAGGCTGCACAGGCTGCATTGGTGGGCACGGATAAAGTTGTTAATATTTTTATAACCTAATTCTGCATAAAACATTTAAGTGTCATTTCATTAGATAATTTATGAGGGCGGGTTTAGGGGCGGGGCAGGGGTTGGGCGGGGCAACTGGTGGCGAGTAACCCTTGAGGCTAGTAGCTCAGGACTTGAAATTTTGGGCCCTGATCTACATCGAATTCTTCATTATTAGGAGAAACACATCAGGAGCTGCATAACAATGCCTGTGTGTGTCTAATATATAGTGTTTATGAAAGTAAATGATTGGACTTATTTACAGGGAAAACAGAGACGAGACTCCCAATCCCTAAAGGTAGAACAAAAGTGAAGAGAGAGATAATGCTCTCTCTGATATAGTGGGATTTTGGAGGGAGATAATGTGTCTGTTAACAGTGAGCCGATCCAGCAATGGTTAATATAAAAGTATAAATTTTATTTGAAAATATTAAAAATATATACATTACAGAAATAGCAATCAAACGTCAGGATGACCATACAATTGCTTGTGTTCAGAAATCATTTGTGATCAGCCAGCTAACATGTTTCGCATATACTTTGCTTCGTCAGGGCATAAAGGACATCACTGATTTTCTCTAGATTGTATATAAAATATAAGTAACTATTAAAATTATAAATGCATCATGGCCATAAGCAAGACCATAATACATAATGCATGACAAGAAAATAGTTGTGCTCACCTAGTCTATTGCAAGTCGGAAGGACAAAAAAGCAGCCACCTCCACTGCCAGATGCCCCCTAGTACATCACCCGGAGCAAAAGACCCATGGGTGCCAGATCCTGATGGGTAGTGCCGACAGGGGAACTGGACCGTGCAGAGTAATTTGCAGAGGTCTGGCAAAAAATATGATAAAGGGGAAATTACTTAATTATTGTTTTCTTACAAAGAAAAAATAAAAATATGTATAGAGAATGTGTAAACACAAGAAGGATACTGTGTCAATTGCCCCACATTATAGTGTCAATGGGCAATAACATAAGGGGTAGACTAAAAAGTTTACCCTCCTATGTGGCAGTATACTATAAATAATGTCAAGCTATATAGAGGTCGACATCAAATATCAAGCATCACTGAACTAGTTTTGATGATAGAGATAAAGTACAACATTTTTATTTTTCAAAACTCAATGATCAGAATATAAAAATGAAAAAGATGGCTTAGACCTTTTGGCAATTGTCACATCTTTTTCATTTTTATATTCTGATCATTGAGTTTTTTAAAAATAAAAATGTGGATCCTTTCTCACTCCTTTTCTTCCCTGGGTAGATATTGACCCCGAGCCTTTCCCTAGGGTTCCGCTTGGCCGGTTCTTGTGTGCAGCTCAGTGTCCGTTTTTCAACTGGCTTAGACATCAGTGTGCAGGTAATATACCGGTTGGTGGGTAAAATTCGGATGGGCATTGGCACATTTTTCTCTATTTTTTCATATTGCCTTTAAATTAATTGTATTTTGTTCCTACACAGTAATACAACTAGCTCTGTCTCTCAACAAACATCTCCTAAGGAAGCCCTAGTGGGCAAAACATGTCGGGATACTATTGCTGAAAGACCTCTGTTCACTAGATGTGTATCCATATCTGCGTAATGTCTGTTTAAACCAATATTTCTACTGTTTTTAAATATTTGTTTGTTCTCTATGTAATAAATTTTGATAATTTTTATACTGTTGGTGTATTACCAGTTTTTCCTATACACCAGGCACCCTTAAAGTCCCACCAAATTCTCTCCCTTACATACATACCCATATCTCCTTTGTTTTCTCACCCCAAGTATATTTGGCGATATATAATACGATTTAGGAACCTTACAAAGCCAAAGATATATCTATATCTCCTCATCCTTCCTATACCCACTTTAAAGGTAAAGTTTGGATATACTCACCTCATCTAGGGTCTTAGCTTGGGGGCCATACTTATTAAACAGCATTTATCTATGCATGTTCTCCACTTTGTTCTTGCAATGTATAACTATTGCTGTAAGAGAACCTCCCTGCCATGATTTAGTTCCAACCCTGAGAGGACCTGGCTCAGATGTTCTGCATTTGTTGTCACAGTGCGTCATAACATACATCTATGTAAACACTGTTTGTGCTTTACAAAGTTTTTACACTATTTCAATATACTACCTCTACTGTTTTTTTGTCAGACGGAGGACTATGTGCCCCTGACGCCTTCATGCCCTCCCCCCCCTGTATACAGGTGACCCCTCCATGCCCTTCTCCCTACTGTACATAGGTGACCCCTCCATGCCCCCTTCTACTGTACACAGGTGACGCCTCCATGCCCTCCTCCCCCTGTACACAGGTGACCCCTCCATGCTTTACACAGGTGACGCCTCCATGCCCTCCTCCCCCTGTACACAGGTAACCCATCCATGCTACACACAGGTGACCCCTCCATGCACCCTGCCTACTGTACACAGGTGACGCCTCCATGCCCTCCTCCCCCTGTACACAGGTAACCCCTCCATGCTGTACGCAGGTGATGCCTCCATGCCCCCTACTACTGTACACAGGTGATGCCCTCCTCTCCCTGTACACAGGTGACCCCTACATGCACCCTCCCTACTGTACACAGGTAACGCCTCCATGCCCCCTCCTACTGTACACAGGTGACCCCTACATGCACCCTCCCTACTGTACACAGGTGACGCCTCCATGCCCCCTCCTACTGTACACAGGTGACGCCCTCCTCCCCCTGTACACAGGTGACCCCTCCATGCCCCCTCCTACTGTACACAGGTGACGCCTCCATGCCCTCCTCCCCCTGTACACAGGTGACCCCTCCATGCCCCCTCCTACTGTACACAGGTGACGCCTCCATGCCCTCCTTCCCCTGTACACAGGTGACCCCTCCATGCCCTCCTCCCCCTGTACACAGGTGACCCCTCCATGCCCTCCTCCCCCTGTACACAGGTGACCCCTCCATGCCCCCTCCTACTGTGCACAGGTGACGCCTCCATGCCCTCCTCCCCCTGTACACAGGTGACCCCTCCATGCCCCCTCCTACTGTACACAGGTGACGCCTCCATGCCCTCCTTCCCCTGTACACAGGTGACCCCTCCTCCCCCTGTACACAGGTGACCCCTCCATGCCCTCCTCCCCCTGTACACAGGTGACCCCTCCATGCCCCCTCCTACTGTACACAGGTGACGCCTCCATGCCCTCCTCCCTCTGTACACAGGTGACCCCTCCATGCTGTACACAGGTGACCCCTCCATGCCCCCTCCTACTGTACACAGGTGACGCCTCCATGCCCTCCTCCCTCTGTACACAGGTGACGCCTCTATGCCCCCTCCCTGCTGTACATAGGTGACCCCTCTATGCCCCCTCCCTGCTGTACACATGTGACCCCTTCATGCCCTCCTCCCCATACCTCCCAACTTTTTGAGATGAGAATGAGGGACACCTATCAGCAAAAGTATGCAGGCATAGGACACACCCCCTGCCACACCCCCTTAAAGGAGAATTGTACAAAAAAAAAACAAGATTGGTTAAACACAGGTGACCCCTCCATGCCCCCCTCCCTGCTGTATACAGGTGACCCCTCCATGCCCCTTCCTACTGTACACAGGTGAGCCCCTCCATGCCCCCCTCCCTGCTGTATACAGGTGACCCCTCCATGCCCCCCTCCCTGCTGTATACAGGTGAGCCCCTCCATGCCCCCTCCCCCCTGTACACAGGTGACCCCTCCATGCCCCCCTCCCTGCTGTACACAGGTGACCCCTCCATGCCCCTTCCTACTGTACACAGGTGAGCCCCTCCATGCCCCCCTCCCTGCTGTATACAGGTGACCCCTCCATGCCCCTTCCTACTGTACACAGGTGAGCCCCTCCATGCCCCCCTCCCTGCTGTATACAGGTGACCCCTCCATGCCCCTTCCTACTGTACACAGGTGAGCCCCTCCATGCCCCCTCCCCCCTGTACACAGGTGACCCCTCCATGCCCCCCTCCCTGCTGTACACAGGTGACCCCTCCATGCCCCTTCCTACTGTACACAGGTGAGCCCCTCCATGCCCCCTCCCCCCTGTACACAGGTGACCCCTCCATGCCCCCCTCCCTGCTGTATACAGGTGACCCCTCCATGCCCCTTCCTACTGTACACAGGTGAGCCCCTCCCCCCTGTACACAGGTGACCCCTCCATGCCCCCCTCCCTGCTGTATACAGGTGACCCCTCCATGCCCCTTTCTACTGTACACAGGTGACCCCTCCATGCCCCCCTCCCTGCTGTATACAGGTGACCCCTCCATGCCCCCCTCCCTGCTGTATACAGGTGACCACTCCATGCCCCTTCCTACTGTACACAGGTGACCCCTCCATGCCCCCCTCCCTGCTGTATACAGGTGACCCCTCCATGCCCCCCTCCCTGCTGTATACAGGTGACCCCTCCATGCCCCTTCCTACTGTACACAGGTGAGCCCCTCCATGCCCCCCTCCCTGCTGTATACAGGTGACCCCTCCATGCCCCTTCCTACTGTACACAGGTGAGCCCCTCCATGCCCCCTCCCCCCTGTACACAGGTGACCCCTCCATGCCCGACGTTCTTGTGCCTCCATCCTGCCATCACACACTGGCAGCATTGGTATCCTCCCGCGGGAAGGGTGCCCTTCACTCATTGGCTCCCCGGAAAGGTTCCTGTTTCTGATTGGCAGATTGCCAGGCATGCTTCTGGGTGATTGGATGCCAGGCCGGGCAGCGCTGTGCTGTGATTGGTCTGGCTGGATGCCGGGTTTGCGGCATGTCTGGTGTGCTGAGCTCAGTGTGTCGGCTGCTGCTTGCGGGGAGAGAGTGAGTGTGAGAGATATGGGGGGGATGGGGGAGACCACCGGGGACTTGTACTGAGGAGGACTTATATGGAGGAGGGAGGAGGGCACTTACTGCATATTAGAGAAGGTGCAGGGGGGAGAATAAAGGGGACTTGTATTGACTTTTATGGGGGGGGGGAGGCTGACTACAGGGGGGCGGCGGGAAATTATTTAGGAACTTGTATTACAGTAAAGAGACATAATTATTTTATTTTTTTGGTGGGGACTTTAGACATTAATCCTCTATTGTTATATACAGGGAGGGGGTGTCTGTACACCGGGGGTGATGTAGAGAGTATACATGAGAGGGGAGATCTTTGTGAAGTACAGATGGTGATAATATATCTGGGGGGGGATTGGTGATCTACACCATATTACCAAAAGTATTGGGACGCCTGCCTTTACACACACATGACCTTTAATGGCATCCCAGTCTTAGTCTGTAGGGTTCAATATTGAGTTGGCCCACACTTTGCAGCTATAACAACTTCAACTCTTCTGGGAAGGCTGTCCACAAGGTTTAGGAGTGTGTCTATGGGAATGTTTGATCATTCTTCCAGAAGAGCATTTGTGAGGTCAGGTACTGATGTGGACGAGAAGGCCTGGCTCGCAGTCTCCGCTCCAATTCATCCCAAAGATGTTCTATCGGGTTGAGGTCAGGACTAAGGATGAGCTCCGGCGTGTTCGCACAGCCCACGTGCAGAGCCCGCCAGGAAGTCGGCACTGCGCTGCGCTAATCACAGACAGTGAGACATTGTCCCGATCTCTGCAGCCGCACATCGGGAAATCTCTCACTGCTTGTGATTAGCGCAGCGCAGTGCCGACTTCCTGGCGGGCTCTGCATGTGGGCTGTGCGAACACGCCGGAGCTCATCCTTAGTCAGGACAGTCTGGGGTGGAGGAACTTGACTGGCCTGCACAGAGTCCTGACCTCAACCCGATAGAACGCCTTTGCAATGAATTGGAGCAGAGACTGTGAGCCAGGCTTTCTCATCCACATCAGTGCCTGACCTCACAAATACGCTTCTGGAAGAATGGTCAAACATTCCCATAGACAGACTCCTAAACCTTGTGGACGGCCTTCCCAGAAGAGTTGAAGCTGTTATAGCTGCACAGGGTGGGCCAACTCAATATTGAACCCTACAGACTAAGACTGGGATGCCATTAAAGTTCATGTGTGTGTAAAGGCAGGCGTCCCAATACTTTTGCCAATATAGTGTTTTAGGTAGGATGATATTATATACAGGTGGGGTGTATTAGAGGGGTGATGTATTAGAGGGGTGATGTATTAGAGGGGTGATGTATAAGGGATGGGTGTATAGGAGGGGTGATATATAAGGGTAGGGTGTATTAGAGGGGTGATATATAAGAGTAGGGTGTATTAGAGGGGTGATGTATAAGGGTAGGGTGTATTAGAGGGGTGATATATAAGGGTAGGGTGTATTAGAGGGGTGATATATAAGA
Source organism: Lithobates septentrionalis (assembly GCA_037952835.1). Classification (NCBI taxonomy): domain Eukaryota; kingdom Metazoa; phylum Chordata; class Amphibia; order Anura; family Ranidae; genus Lithobates; species Lithobates septentrionalis. The sequence continues at coordinate 421,095 of JBBDGP010002561.1, read as the reverse complement.
GTAGGGTGTATTAGAGGGGTGATATATAAGGGTAGGGTGTATTAGAGGGGTGATATATAAGGGTAGGGTGTATTAGAGGGGTGATATATAAGGGTAGGGTGTATTAGAGGGGTGATATATGAGTAGGGTGTATTAGAGGGGTGATATATAAGGGTAGGGTGTATTAGAGGGGTGATATATAAGGGTAGGGTGTATTAGAGGGGTGATATATAAGAGTAGGGTGTATTAGAAGGGTGATATATAAGGGTAGGGTGTATTAGAGGGGTGATATATAAGAGTAGGGTGTATTAGAGGGGTGATATATAAGGGTAGGGTGTATTAGAGGGGTGATATATAAGAGTAGGGTGTATTAGAGGGGTGATATATAAGAGTGGGGTGTATTAGAGGGGTGATATATAAGGGTAGGGTGTATTAGAGGGGTGATATATAAGGGTAGGGTGTATTAGAGGGGTGATATATAAGAGTAGGGTGTATTAGAGGGGTGATATATAAGAGTAGGGTGTATTAGAGGGGTGATATATAAGGGTAGGGTGTATTAGAGGGGTGATATATAAGGGTAGGGTGTATTAGAGGGGTGATATATAAGAGTAGGGTGTATTAGAGGGGTGATATATAAGGGTAGGGTGTATTAGAGGGGTGATATATAAGGGTAGGGTGTATTAGAGGGGTGATATATAAGAGTAGGGTGTATTAGAAGGGTGATATATAAGGGTAGGGTGTATTAGAGGGGTGATATATAAGAGTAGGGTGTATTAGAGGGGTGATATATAAGAGTAGGGTGTATTAGAGGGGTGATATATAAGAGTAGGGTGTATTAGAGGGGTGATATATAAGAGTAGGGTGTATTAGAGGGGTGATATATAAGAGTAGGGTGTATTAGAGGGGTGATATATAAGAGTAGGGTGTATTAGAGGGGTGATATATAAGGGTAGGGTGTATTAGAGGGGTGATATATAAGGGTAGGGTGTATTAGAGGGGTGATATATAAGGGTAGGGTGTATTAGAGGGGTGATATATAAGGGTAGGGTGTATTAGAGGGGTGATATATGAGTAGGGTGTATTAGAGGGGTGATATATAAGGGTAGGGTGTATTAGAGGGGTGATATATAAGGGTAGGGTGTATTAGAGGGGTGATATATAAGAGTAGGGTGTATTAGAGGGGTGATATATAAGGGTAGGGTGTATTAGAGGGGTGATATATAAGAGTAGGGTGTATTAGAGGGGTGATATATAAGAGTAGGGTGTATTAGAGGGGTGATATATGAGTAGGGTGTATTAGAGGGGTGATATATAAGGGTAGGGTGTATTAGAGGGGTGATATATAAGGGTAGGGTGTATTAGAGGGGTGATATATAAGAGTAGGGTGTATTAGAGGGGTGATATATAAGAGTAGGGTGTATTAGAGGGGTGATATATGAGTAGGGTGTATTAGAGGGGTGATATATAAGGGTAGGGTGTATTAGAGGGGTGATATATAAGAGTAGGGTGTATTAGAGGGTGATATATAAGAGTGGGGTGTATTAGAGGGGTGATATATAAGGGTAGGGTGTATTAGAGGGGTGATATATAAGGGTAGGGTGTATTAGAGGGGTGATATATAAGAGTAGGGTGTATTAGAGGGGTGATATATAAGGGTAGGGTGTATTAGAGGGGTGATATATAAGAGTAGGGTGTATTAGAGGGGTGATATATAAGAGTAGGGTGTATTAGAGGGGTGATATATGAGTAGGGTGTATTAGAGGGGTGATGTTTAAGAGTAGGGTGTATTAGAGGGGTGATATATGAGTAGGGTGTATTAGAGGGGTGATATATAAGGGTAGGGTGTATTAGAGGGGTGATATATAAGGGTAGGGTGTATTAGAGGGGTGATATATAAGAGTAGGGTGTATTAGAGGGGTGATATATAAGGGTAGGGTGTATTAGAGGGGTGATATATAAGAATAGGGTGTATTAGAAGGGTGATATATAAGGGTAGGGTGTATTAGAGGGGTGATATATAAGAGTAGGGTGTATTAGAGGGGTGATATATAAGGGTAGGGTGTATTAGAGGGGTGATATATAAGGGTAGGGTGTATTAGAGGGGTGATATATAAGAGTAGGGTGTATTAGAGGGGTGATATATAAGAGTAGGGTGTATTAAAGGGGTGATATATAAGAGTAGGGTGTATTAGAGGGGTGATATATAAGGGTAGGGTGTATTAGAGGGGTGATATATGAGTAGGGTGTATTAGAGGGGTGATATATAAGGGTAGGGTGTATTAGAGGGGTGATATATAAGGGTAGGGTGTATTAGAGGGGTGATATATAAGAGTAGGTTGTATTAGAGGGGTGATATATAAGAGTAGGGTGTATTAAAGGGGTGATATATAAGAGTAGGGTGTATTAGAGGGGTGATATATAAGGGTAGGGTGTATTAGAGGGGTGATATATGAGTAGGGTGTATTAGAGGGGTGATATATAAGGGTAGGGTGTATTAGAGGGGTGATATATAAGGGTAGGGTGTATTAGAGGGGTGATATATAAGGGTAGGGTGTATTAGAGGGGTGATATATAAGGGTAGGGTGTATTAGAGGGGTGATATATGAGTAGGGTGTATTAGAGGGGTGATATATGAGTAGGGTGTATTAGAGGGGTGATATATAAGGGTAGGGTGTATTAGAGGGGTGATATATAAGAGTAGGGTGTATTAGAGGGGTGATATATAAGAGTAGGGTGTATTAGAGGGGTGATATATGAGTAGGGTGTATTAGAGGGGTGATATATAAGAGTAGGGTGTATTAGAGGGGTGATATATAAGGGAGGGGTGTATTAGAGGGGTGATATATAAGAGTGGGGTGTATTAGAGGGGTGATATATAAGAGTAGGGTGTATTAGAGGGGTGATATATAAGAGTAGGGTGTATTAGAGGGGTGATATATAAGGGAGGGGTGTTTTAGAGGGGTGATTATATAAGAGTAGGGTGTATTAGAGGGGTGATATATAAGGGAGGGGTGTTTTAGAGGGGTGATCTTAAATACAAGTGAGATTGAGAGGCGATGCCACATAAAGGTCGGATGTATTCTATTGGTGATATTCTATACAGGTAGGGGGATGTGATGTGGAAGTGAACAATAACAGCTGGGAGTGTCTTAGCAAAATCCAGGCAACAAGGCATGTCGTGATGACGCAATCTCTGGGAGTTTTTTAGTCAGGCTTCGGGAGGGTATGGAAATGGTTTTCATGTATAGCAAGGACATTATCCGACTCTGGTTAAGGCTGCAGAATTTGTTTTTGGCTCCATACACACTACCTTAAAAAAAACAAAAGCCGCCAGTGCTCTTGGCAGAAAAAAATTCAAATTTTGAGTGTTTTTTTGTGCTAGAGTTTAGAAGAGTTTAGGGTTTTTTTATTTTTTTGCCTCTAATCACTGAGCAGAAAAAACCCCCCACCTCTAGACTCCCTAATGTGGAGGGACACATGGGACACATGGGATAAGATTAGTTGCATCCACAGACAAACCGCTAACCTCTAGGAGTTTTTCTCAAGCCAGTGTACATGGATCCTCATTCTACAGACTCCCCTTATCATCTTCATGGGCAGGTTTTTGGTAAAAGATGAACTATGCCTTAAAGTTCCTTACTAGTGAAGCATGCTGGGATCTGTAGTTCCTTGTCAGTCTCAGAAGACTTCCTATGCTTGGACTATGACTTCTCACACCCCCTGGGAATATTGTCTGTTTTTGTTCAGAAGTCCGAGCCACGGACGACCTTAGAAAAGTGGGTGATGGGAGGGGTTGGAGCATCCCATGCCACTGTTGGGCCGTGCGGCGGTGTTAGAAGAAGTGCTGCAGATTTCCATCATATGACTCGTGGGTTCAACAGACGTCTCGTTGCTGTCAGTGGGACATATCTGCCTGTTTATGTGCCGATAGCTGCTGCAAAACGCCGACCTTTGCTTTCTGGCCCAACACGTTTTATGTCGCCCTTGAAAAGTTAATATGTAAAACTTGTTTTTAGCTCAGATTAACCCCTTCAGGACAGGTTGGAGAGTACGCCTGACTGGAGTTGGCTTGCAGAGTGTTTCTTCTCTCGTGATTTGGGTGTTTCACAAAATTCAGCACTGGAAAACCTCTACCAGCTGACAGCGGACATATTTTTTTTTTTTTTTTCAGGTCATTGTCTCCGGGCAGGACGTCTCTTCGTATATAGGTTCAAGTAAGTTCCAAAATACAAGATTGCTATTTTACTATTTCTGTATGGTTGTTTTGTCTCTATATTGTAAGATTCTTTGGGGGTGTGAACTTCAGCCCCGGAAGATTTGGCTGCTGAATCACCAGGCCATTTTTTGCGATTCGGCACTGCGTCGCTTTAACTGACAATTGCGCGGTCGTGCGACGTTGTACCCAAACAAAATTGACGTCCTTTTTTTGCCCACAAATAGAGCTTTCTTTTGGTGGTATTTGATCACCTCTGCGGTTTTTATTTTTTGCACTATAAAAAAAAAAGAGCAACAATTTTGAAAAAAACACAATATTTTGTACTTTTTGCTATAATATCCCCATTTTTTTTTTCTTTTTTAAAAAAAGCTAATTTTATTCTCAGTTTAGGGCGATTCTTCTACATATTTTTGGTTAAAAAATCACAATAAGCGTATATTGGTTTGCGCAAAAGTTATAGCATCTACAAAATAGGGGATAGATTTATAGCATTTTTATTATTATTATTATTATTTTTTTTTTACTAGTAATGGCAGTGATCTGCGTTTTTTTTTTTTTTTTTTTTTTTTATCGGGACTGCTACATTATGGCGGACACATCGGACACTTCTGACACTATTTTGGGACCATTGGCATTTATACAGCGATCAGTGCTATAAAAATGCACTGATTACTGTAAAAAGGTCACTGGCAGGGAAGGGGTTAACACTAGGGGGCGATCAAGGGGTTACCTGTGTTCCCTTTGTGTGTTTCTAACTGTAGGGGGAGGAGACTGACCTAGAGGAAATGACAGATCGTGGTTCCTAGCTATTAGGAACTCACGATCTGTCTCTCCTCACAGAACAGGGATTTATGTGTTTACACACACCTGTTCTGTTCTGCCTCTCGTGATCGTGATCGCTTGTGGTCGGCGGTCATTGTTACCGTCGGCCATGAGCATCGGCACCCCCGCAGTGCAGCGGGCGCGTGCACGCACGTGCGCCTGCTATCCTGATCCTGCGAGCCGATGTATAGCTACGACGGCTTGCGGGATCGTGGCGACCTGCCGCAGTATAATGACGGCGGCTGGTCGGCAAGCGGTTAAGTGTCTGCAGCAGGGAAATACTCAAGCCCAATCTGTATCTGTACTGCAGTAGGGGAGGATGGCTTTTATTAGACCTGGATTCAGCATAGTGGCCAGTGTAGTGGTGGGTGGTAGTTTTAAGAACAGTCTGTGTTGCACACAGCCACCAATCAGGTTTAAGCATTCGTTACAGCTCAGGCTTGAATATAATTGGTAGCTATGAGGAATTACAGTCTCTGATGAGTAAATCTGAACGCAGTCTGCGTAGAATAGGCTGGTTAGATGGGGCGCGCTGTGTGTGTGTTATGTAGTGATGTCCCCTATCTTGCTACCACAGTCCTTCAAGCATAAACTAGATGTCCGCACACTGATGTAAGGAGACTCCAAACAGCTTTATTGTAAAGTAATCCACAAGGTAAAACAATGCAACAGCTAACCTCCGGGAGATTGTTGCCGCATTTCACGCTAATGAGTGCGCTCCCTAGCTTGAAACGCGTCAATCTCTCAGAGTTTAGCTGCTGTAACTTTTCAACTTGCTTTTTGAAGTTTCCTTTCAGTGTGTGGCCATCTAAATTTTCCATGAGGGTGAGCTGGGCCAGCACCTTTTCTGTATGGATTTGTGGGGGGGGGGGCAGATAGCTGGTGGACTGACCTGGCGCAGTGGAAGCAAGGTCCATAAAGACATGGATGAGTGAGTTTGGGGTGGAGGAACTTGACTGGCCTGCACAGAGTCCTGACTTCAACCCAATAGAATACCTTTGGCATAAATTAGAGCGCAGACTGCGAGCCAGGCCTTCTCATCCAACATCACAAATGCGCTTCTGGACGAATGATCAAGCATTCCCATAGACACACTTCTAAGACCCCTGTCACATTGAGGCAGTTTTCAGGCATTTTAGCGCTAGAAATAATGCCTGTAAAGCGCCTAAAATCTGCCTCCCATGCCGTTCGAATGTGAAAGCCCAAGTGCTTAGAAATAGTCCTGCAAGCAGCATCCTTTGGGAGGTTTGGGAGGGCTGTGTACAGCCCTCCCAAAACGCCCCTGCCCATTGAAATGAATGGGTAGCACTGCAACACGGGCGTTTTTAACCAACCTCCGGCCGCTAGCGGGGGTTAAAAACTCCCCGTTAGTGGCCGAAAAGCGTCGCTTACACAGCACTAAAGCACCGCTAAAATGAGCAGCGCTTTAGCGCTAACTTGCGGGTGTGAAAAGGGTCTAAACCTTGTGGACAGCCTTCCCAGAAGAGTTGAAGCTGTTATAGCTGCACAGGGTGGGCCAACTCAATACTGAACCCTACAGACTAAGACTGGGATGCCATTAAAGTTCATGTGTGTGTAAAGGCAGGCGTCCCAATACTTTTGGCAATATAGTGTATTTGTATATAGATGTCAATGATTGTGTGTGTTGCTGGTCTGTAATTAAGCAGTGCTATTATTGTGGCCATACATAGAACAGTTTTATATATGATTGGATTGTCGATCGATTTACTGTTTCAAGAGAACAATTTGATTGGTAAATTGAAATGATGCGCCATTCGTGAACCTATCAATCTAGCTACTTTACTACATTCGGATTTTACTTCCAGACCAATCAGAATAATTTCAAAGAAATCAGTTTGAGTCATTTTTGCTAATTCATAGATTCGATCATATTGTCTGATTGTGTGAAGAATTGTTCAATCAGCACATTACGTGTATGACCAAAATTAAATAGTTGTCTAGCAATCTAGCAGGTTAGTGTGAGACTTACCCAGAGATACTTACAGTATTTTTCTTCTGTTAACCTGTTCACAGCTATGCAGACAGTGCGCACTTGTTTTTGCGCTTCATATTGAGGACAGCCCATTCATTTCAGTAGTCTACCCTAAGTGCGAAAATCTCACAAAAGAAGTTGCTTGACCCTTTCTTTTTAAATCGCGATGCACCAAAATGCACAATATTTTGTTACCTATGCAATTTCAGGCACATGAAATGGGTAAGAATTAATGTCACTGCCGCATGCCTGGAAAAGGGATGCAACTTTTTTTTTTTTTTTTTTTTTTTGAGAGTCAAATGAGCTTGCGGATTTTACGCGTATTTCTTTATCACACAAATGTGAACTTCCCCTTATGTTGTCCTGAGTATCACCAGCAACACCCAACTGTGCCTCAACACCTGCGTATGTCATCTTTGGCCTCCATTTGTTTGTTCTTTCATCATCCTAAAAGAAGCTGAGCGATTTTTTTTGTCTTTTCCTGCCAAAAGGAAATCCACGCCCCAGAAAGTTTCAGTAAATTCAGATGTGAATAATAAGGCAGAACTTGTGACTTGCATGATCTCGCGGAGATAATTGTGTTACGTTTGGCTCGGAGAGACATGCAGTCAGCAGATCTGTAGAAGCATGTACATGGGACGTTTTTACAGCCTCTCCTGAACGATTTAACTTGACAGATGGTAACCCAGGTTTAAACCGTCAGTTTTGCCGCCTTTACATGCCGCGTTTGTAAAGTGTTTAAAAAAAAATAAAAATATATATATATATAGATATATATATATATATATATATATATATATATATATATATATATATATATATATATATATAAAATAAATGCACATTTTTATTTTTTATTTTTTTTTACCTGCAATAAGATGTGCATTTATTTTTTTTAAAGGTGAATTTATTCTTTAATATCCAGTGTGGTCTAATCCCAATGTGCGTTTCGCAAGAAACAGTTCAGTACCACATATATGTCTCAAATCCAAAACAACAAAATCTGAAAGTGATACTAAAGTCCTTGTTTTATTTTTGTTTTGTTTTTTTTTTCGTTAAAATTAACAAACATGTTATACTTGCCTGCCTTGTGTAATGGTTTTGCACAGAGCAGCCCAGATCCTCCTCTTCTCAGGTCCCTCTTCGACGCTCCTGGCCCCTCCCTTCTGTTGAGTTTCCCCCACAGCAAGCAGCTTGCTATGGGGGCACTTCAGACACAGAGCCATGGCCCAGCCCCGCCCCCTCTCTCTCCCCCCTCATGGACTCACCGACTGACTGCAATAGGAGCCAATGGCGCTTCGCTGCCATCTCAGCCAATGAGGAGGGAGAGTGCCGGACAGCCGATTCTTTCGTGCATCAAGATGGGGCTCAGGAAAGTTTTAGGGGAGCTACTGCACACAGAAAGTTTTTATTATCTTAATACATAGAATGCATTAAGATAACAAAAAGAAGACTTCTGCCTTTACAACCACTTGAAGTCTCAGAAATGTGGGAGCAGTTTTTCCCATCCCAGCCATAGCTTGGGATTGTTGGGGGGTAATTGGCTCTGGAAAAGTACCAGAAAATAGATGTTGGAAAGAATGGGGTTGGGAAAGGTCCCTGGAACAGCATCAGACATTTCACTTTAATGAGTGCAGAGAGCCAATTAGGAGTAACATCTCAAGGCTCGAATAGTGTTTTATCAAAATCGGGTGGTAGGAAGTTGTCTACCCCCGGCTGCCATACTTTCAGGCAAGTGCGAAATCTGTCATGCAAAGTTGCCTTTATTTTGGCATGCACTGTGGCTTTTGTGATCCTGTGCTTAGTGGCCAGGACACTGAGCCTGGGTCTTCCATGACTTGGCAATCTTTGTTTGGCAGCCGTGGTGACTCCACAACTTTTCACCTCCCGTCCTTTTCTTTAGACAATCAACTTCTACACAGTCCATGGTGATTGGATCAAAGTGTCAGTGCTACCCGTGTGGTTTATAAATGTTGGGGTGTGTTCCCGATGCTCATTAGAACTGAAGAAATTACTTGGAGAAGCTACCAAACATCTTCAACCTTACAGAACAAGTCCAATTGAATGTAACTTATTACCAAAAACAAATCTTGAGTGGAGTAAGTATTGGTGGACCATGTGACCGTGCCAGTGCTTTCACATGGGGTCTGGTTTTCCGTAATTACACAGTGCATTCTATGTGCAGCTGAAGAGTTGAGCGATTAAGGAAGTTTGTCCCTCTTCAAAGTTTTTCGTATGTAGGTTGTCCCTGCTCTCTGGGTTCTTCTCCTTAGCTGATTCATAAACTCGGAGGCCCGAATGCTAAACTTTCTGGGCGTTTGGGAGTTTAGAAGTCAATTATTGGCATATTATACACCCCCACAGCAAGGAAATAAAAAAGCTGATATATGTATGTATGATTATGAGTTCCTTTTATTGTCCTCTGTGCAAAGCTTACCATTTGGACCAGAGTTCTTAACCGGTCCATAGTGAGCTCTCATTTAGCTACCTGAGTTACAAAACCGTGATGTGCGTGTATATGGGTGGATTTATACTAGGGTTGTCCCGATACCACTTTTTTAGGACCGAGTACAAGTACCGATACTTTTTTTCAAGTACTCGCCGATACCGATTACCGATACTTTTTTTTTATGTCACGTGACAGTTTTTTTTTTTTTTTATTTTTTTTTTTAACAATGCTTTCTTTTTTTTCGGGGGGGGGGGGGGGGAGGGGTGAGCGGTGTCTGTGTGTTTTTTTTTTTTATTTACAATTTTTATTTTTTACAATAATAATTTTTTTATTCATTTTTGCAATATGTTTTTTTTTTTTTTTTTTTTTTTAAATCAGCCCTGTTGGGGGGCTTTGGTGAGATATCAGGGGTCTTAACATACCCCTGATATCTCCCCCTTGAGACAGAGAAAGAGACAGAGGATAGAGATTCCCCAGTCTCTTTCTCTGCAGCCTCAGCTGCACTGAGAATGAATGGAGAAGACAGCGGCTCCTGTCCATTCATAAACTGACACATTGTAATCACAGGAGATTACAATGTTTCAGTTATGTGAATGGACAGAGTCAGCTGACTCTCTCCATTCACACAGGAAGGAGGAGGAGGACGGCGGACCGGAGGGGACAGCGGAGAGGCAGAGGAACGGAGGAACGGAACGGAGGGGGACAGAGGAACGGAACGGAGGGGGACAGCGGAGAGGCAGAGGAACGGAGGAACGGAGGGGACAGCGGAGAGGCAGAGGAATGGAGGAACGGAACGGAGGGGGACAGATAAGGAGAGGGGGACAGAGGAACGGAACGGAGGGAGACAGAGGAGAGGGGGACAGAGGAACGGAACGGAGGGGGACAGATAAGGAGAGGGGGACAGAGGAACGGAACGGAGGGAGACAGAGGAGAGGGGGACAGAGGAACGGAAAGGAGGGAGACAGAGGAGAGGGGGACAGAGGAACGGAACGGAGGGAGACAGAGGAGAGGGGGACAGAGGAACGGAAAGGAGGGAGACAGAGGAGAGGGGGACAGAGGAACGGAACGGAGGGAGACAGAGGAGAGGGGGACAGAGGAACGGAAAGGAGGGAGACAGAGGAGAGGGGGACAGAGGAACGGAACGGAGGGAGACAGAGGAGAGGGGGGACAGAGGAACGGAGGGGGCATGGAGGAGGATGCAGTGACAGTCAGCGGTGATCGCGTGGGGAAGTTACAAGCACCGATCACCGCTGTATGTCACTGAAAGCCGCGGGGGGGAAGCTAGTAACTCCCCCCACACGCCGATCACCGCTGACTGTCATAGTATCGGCGGAAGCATCGGGAGCATTTGCCCGAGTACAAGTACTTGGGCAAATGCTCGGTATCGGTGCCGATACCGATACTAGTATCGGTATCGGGACAACCCTAATTTATACTTGATAGTGATGTTTTGAATGGAACAGATTAAATATTTTACATTTATTTCAGGCGTGAGACGGGAAGATGGCCGAAACCCCTGTGATTAATGGCGGACACACAGATCTATGGACCTCTCATAACCAGATGGTACTGGAGCCTTTGGAAGCTAATGATCCAGAGGTGAGCTTTGGAGATTTTTAGATGTCATGACAAAGCATTTTCACAATGTTGTACTCTAAAAATTGTACTCAGTCTGGAACGGATATTGGCTTAAAGTTGAACTCCAGGCAAGCAGGTAGAGTTTTGTAATCCAGACAGTGATCTCCACTGCGGAATCCTTGTGGACCGGTCAAAAACGCACCACCTACCAGCTGATTAGACAGTGCCGGAGCTAAGTCACTCTACTATGCCCTCCTGTCAGTCTGTTTGCTGTCCGCATACGGAAAATCCGGCACATATGATTGGCTGCTAGCACTGATCCTCCTTTTACCAGTCAGAGTGCTGCTGTATGAGACATTATAAGAGTCTGACATCTAGATAAATCAAGGTTTTGCATAGTTTTTGTTTAATGATTTGTAGCAAATGCATTTTGTTTGACCAGCACCATACAAATTGTTTTTCTTGTTTTTATTTTTTGGAAGGGGGGTAACTCTTTATTTCCTATTCTGTATCACCTTTATCAAAGAGACAAAGTGGGGAGAAATCCCAGACATAAATAAAAATTTGACCAGACTTTTGACGGTCAGGGTTCACTCCGCCATAATTTCTGTTTTTTATTTTTTTTGAAAATTGTCAGATTTCTAATTAAATTTCATCACAATTCAGACTACTCCTATTCTTCTAGACCCCTGATGCCCAAGCTGCGGCCCTTGGACCTCAGCAGTCTGTAGTGGGAATATTGATTAGGGTAATAGCATTGATTTCTACTAGCCTCATATAACATGTTACCAGTTTCATATTGTCTTCTGCAGCATATACCCAGCCAACAATGTATCCTGTCCACACTCTCCGACCCTCATTTCCTCTATTAGGTCTGTGGTTTCTGATAGTCCTCTTGACAACCACTGGTCTAAACCCATCTTTCCTTCTTTCTACAGAATAACTCACCAAATATCCATCATAACTTAACAAAAATCAGTCCTTAAACATCTACATTCTACTAAATCCTGTATTCCCTTGTGTTGGAGGAAGGTATCTTGTAACAAAAGTTAAAAAACTTCAACAAATGGAAGATGTGATCCCCTCCCTGAAAAATAAATCTGACGCACATAGACCTCATTAGCTTCCTTTACTCAAGTGCAGGCAGATGTATTTTGGCAGGAACTCGCCTAGCTTGGCTTCCCCTTCAACCCCTTCCTACTTCTCACGGTCCCTTACCACCTACTTTTTGTCTTTCCCTTCTAGCTTTTTTTTTTTTTTACCCTCTTCCTTCCTGTTCAACTTGTCTTCAGTCTTCCTTCTCATACATACTCTTGTTGTTTTACCCTATTTCCTTACTGCCTCCTTAAAGGGGACCTTTACTCAAACGTGGAAGTGCCAGTATTCAATCCCCCCCCAATGATTTTAATTTTTTTTTTCTGTACAGGGAGCTGGCGCCTTTTTTGACAGGTACCAGCTCCCACTACCTAAATTCTAGGTGTGAATGATGTGCCTTTTGGCCCGCTCCCTACCCATGCCCCTCACCTGCAGACTCCTGGCACACGTCGCATGTCCCAGGCAGCTGCAGGACCAGTCTGACCGTGCTGCACTATCTCGGGAATGTGCTCACAGTGGCTTAGCACTTCTGCCTGGCAACACTGGGGTCATCAGTTTGAATCCCAGTCTTGGCACTACCTGTCTGGAGTTTGCATGTATTCCCTGTGCTTGCGTGGGTTTCCTCCCACACTCCAAAGACATGCTGGTAGTTTAATTGGATCCTGTCTAAATTTGCCCTAGAATGTGAGTTAGGGACCTTGGATTGTAAGCTCCTCGAGGACACTGACTGATGTGAATGTGCTATATATATATATATATATATATATATATATATATATATATATATTTCATACACAGTATGTAAAGCTCTGTGTAAATTGTCAACGCTATATAAGGACCTGTAATCATAATATAAGGAGCCGGTTGTGATTTCCCAGGAAGTCACAGCAGGCTCCTATATCCAAGATGGCTGTGCCTGGGAGCCACAGCGGTAAGAAGAAGTAACGGCTGCTGGAAGGCAACGCTGGACTCCAGGTATGGGTAAGTACAGTAATACCTCGGATTGCGAGTAACGTGGTTAACGAGCGTTTCGCAATACGAGCTATTACTTTTAAAAAATCCTGACTCAGTTTGCGAGTGTTGTCTCGCAAAATGAGCAGGAATCAAATCTCTGCAGTGTGCAGTAGCGCATTTGGCCAGAGGTGGGGGGGCACTGGTGACACTCAGAGCCGTTGGAATGCACTCGGAAATACTGTGTTCCCGAGTGTTTCCGAACATCTCCGAGGGGTTCCGAGTATTTCTGAGTCTCTCCGGTGGCCCCCACCTCTGGCCAAATGCGGTATTGCATACAATAGAAGTCAATGTGGAACGAATTATCTTTGTTTCCATTGACTTCTATGGGAAACTCTCTTTGATATGCGAGTGCTTTGGATTACAAGCATTCTCCTGGAACGGATTATGCTCATAATCCAAGGTTCCACTGTACAGCCCCCTTCCTCGTCATAGCCCTTTCCTCTTCTGGAAATGTCTAATTACTATCTCTGCTGGCCCAGCTCCTCTGCCTTACCCCCCTACATAAACCTTTATGTAGCTGCCGGGGAATGAGCAAAGGAGAATACTATGGAGCCTCACTTGAAGGAAAGCTCTGGGGCTGCTGACTTTACATCCAAGACAGTAGCATCAGCAGCAGTCTTAAGCTTAGTGCAAACTATCAGTTTTTTTTTTTTTTCGTTTTAACCCAGCTAAATGAAAAAAAAAAAAAACCTGAAGAGCTCAGGAGGAGATCCTGTACTAACGATCCAATGTTAGTACAGCGATCTTCCTGCGGAGCTATTGTGTTCTGACAGCGGGATGTCCTCCCTATCAGAACACACCGTTCAGTACTTGCAGCCATTGGCTGAGATCGCTGATGCCGATCGGCAGACCTTTTTTCGGTCATGCCCCCTCCACAGAAGCCAGACGTTTGGCCGGTTTCTGTCGGAGTGGCTGCCATACACATGGTATAAATTATATAAAAATGTGTGTGTGTGTATATGTATATATATATATATATATATATATATATATATATATATATATATATATATATATATATATATATATAATATATACACACACATTTTTATATAATTATAAATATATATATAACATTTAACTGTCTGAGAAGATTTTTCTTAAAATGAATGTTCTGGTTAAAGAGTCTCTATAAAAAAAAAAAGAGGGTTGGAAGTAGATGAATGGGTGCAAGCTAGAGTCAAAGTTTATAGACATTTGTTTGTTATATTTAGCAGATAAGTAGTTTATAGGAAAAGCTGTTAAAAAAAATAAAAAAAGATGAGAAATCTTCATAACTGGTGAAAAAAGACTGCAAGACAAAAGTCACATGTGAAAGTTTGAACTCTTGTCTTGCATGCTTGTTCTCACTAGGTAGTGCAAAGATCAGGATGATGGTCCCAGAGCTTGTACCCTAAAAAAACATGCCATCGTTGTTTGATTTCTGTCCTCACAGGTGAGTATGCTTTTTCATGCAGGGAAAAGCGCCAGGTTCTTTAAAAAGGCCAACTCCAAAGAAATGGGAAAAAAATGGTTAGGGGTAAAAAATACATCACTCGCTCCAGCAGGCTCCGTTCAGTGCTGAACCTGATCCCCTGCAGCTGCTCTGTAAGATGCATCTGTCTGTGGTCACACGTTAGCCCTGCATTGTACATGATGACGCCAAGGTCTCACCCACAGACCAGTGTCTCGAATAGAGAAGGAGGGTTGCTGGAGTGGGGAGACAGGTAGGTGATGCAGCCTGTTCTGCAATCTCCTAGACATAACAAGCATTTAACCCTTGCAGTGCGGGGGGGGGGGGGGGGGGGGGCGCACTGCAATGGTGTATTTTTTTTTCTTTAAGGATCTGGGCCTTATAGCCTAGTTGCCCAGCATGTGAGATTAAAAAAAAAAAAGACTTAAACAGGACTGAAGACTCTCCCATTTGACAGTGCTGGGTCTTTATGGGCAAAGCAAAGGTTTACTTTAATGGCCCGTACACACGGTCGGACATTGATCGGACATTCCGACAACAAAATCCTTTTTTTCCGACGGATGTTGGCTCAAACTTGTCTTGCATACACACGGTCACACAAAGTTGTCGGAAAATCCGATCGTTCTGAACGCAGTGACGTAAAACACGTACGTCGGGACTATAAACGGGGGAGTAGCCAATTGCTTTTATCTCTTTATTTATTCTGAGCATGCGTGGCACTTTGTGCGTCGGATTTGTGTACATACGATCGGAAATTCCGACAACGGATTTTGTTGTCGGAAAATTTTATAGCAAGCTCTCAAACTTTGTGTGTCGGAAAATCCGATGGAAAATGTGTGATGGAGCCAACACACGGTCGGAATTTCTGACAACAAGGTCCTACCACACATTTTCCGTCGGAAAATCCGACCGTGTGTACGGGGCATTAGACTTTTGTACAGGCTAGTAGCAATGGAGGGATTTTATATAAGGACTTGTTAGGGTATGTTTAAAAATGTGTGGTTGAGATGCGTTTTTTGAGCACCCCTTAAGCTGTAAAAGAAGCAAACTTGGGTGTTCACATGCCTTGGACGCAATGCTTTGCGCTACACAAAAACAGTCGCTCCTGTCATGTTCAGAGAGCAGTACTGCCGCTAAATGCGACCAATTTAAGCAAATAGTGGAAAAACGGCAAACGCCCCACAGCCTTGTGCAATGCGAACAGTTGCGGTGTGTTGGTGTGTCATTTAAGGGGTTAA
This sequence comes from Lithobates septentrionalis, assembly GCA_037952835.1. Taxonomy (NCBI): domain Eukaryota; kingdom Metazoa; phylum Chordata; class Amphibia; order Anura; family Ranidae; genus Lithobates; species Lithobates septentrionalis. Next base: position 405,258 of record JBBDGP010002561.1, on the reverse strand, counting down.
AATGGGTGGTGAGGGGGCATCATATTGCCTTCTCACCACTTTCAAATGCCTCCTGAAGAAAAAATTTAATCGCAGATCGCTTTTCCGAGGCACAGCCATCTACACAAGGATTTAAATAGTAATGTTTAGTATGTATACCTGTCTAATAAATCCTTCTCATTACATTTCTGTACTCTCAGCATGGCTGATCACCTACATGAGCTGGGATTATCACAGAAATAAGCAAAGGCTGAGATTGTAAAGATGGTGTAATGTAGGTGAAATATCTATTCAGAACTCTTGTGTGTCTTTCACAGGCTTTTTGGTGGGTAGGTTTTCTTTAAGAGGACCTGTCAGATTTCTCAGATACTCATGGGCAGACAGCATGGGACACCTGGGTTGCTTGAAAACCTTGCATGTGTTAGAGGATCTAAGAAGGAAGAGTTAGTTACAATGTTTCATTTTAAAAACTTGGCAGACTGCCCGGATGTTTTCTTTTGACAGCTGAGTGAGCAGATAAGTCTCTCCACTTGTTATATGAAAAAATCTGCAAACTCTGCACAAGAGATTGTCAGTGGGCATGAATCGAGATCACGATTTTTTAATGATTAATTGTGCAGCTCTACCTTCCAGTATGTTTTTATCTTTGATGGGGAACATTGGTTCACAGGAGAGAGAATAAAAGATCCATAAGATATCATTTTCCATGAGGAAATTAGTCTCCAAACCCCAGTGCTGCACCACTTTGCATACACCAGACTGCTCACAGCAGGCCGGGTTTTGGGGTTCTCCTAAGCTAAAAGAAGAGAGATGAAAGCATCTGCACTCCATGCACCAGGCCGTTGCTTCTTAAACTGCACAGCCTGCAAGAAGTCGGTAATATTACTTTATTTCTCTCCGTCTCTGTTTTTCTTTCAAGGTGTACGAAATTATCCGTAAAGAGAAGCACAGACAACGCTACGGCCTGGAACTGATCGCCTCTGAGAATTTTGCCAGTTGCGCAGTCTTGCAGGCTCTTGGCTCCTGCATGAACAACAAGTATTCGGAGGGTTACCCAGGACAGAGGTGAGAGGGGGCAAATTCTGAGTTTTCATGCTGAAATGACTGGTTGGACGCTCCAATCGGTTAAGTTATAAGGCATTTATAGGTGTTCTGTAACCCAGTTATCCTTTGTTGACCTGAAAACAGCTCCTAATTAACCTATGATATTGTAGATGTAGCATATTAACAGGGTACAGTGGTACAGCAAAAAGGTTAATGGTTAAAGCTTAACTCTGGGCATATAAACCTTCATTAAAATATAGAACATAGAAGAAGACCCCTATTGGTGGGACTTTTAAGGCACTAAAGTCACATAGTATCTCAGACATAAATTAGTAAAAGTTTTTATGGTTACATCACTAAAAAAGGAAACACTATGCAGTGTATAACATGGTATGCATAACTAATGTTACCATATAAACTAAATTTGTGCGCTAGCATAAATAAATCATGTAATGAAATTTGCAACTAACAAGCTCCTTGGGAGTACTACCCGGAGCTGTAGTGAATTTAAATCCCAGTGCAGAGAAATAACACAATAAAATAAAACATACAAAAGTTATGAATTAAACCACATCTCCATAACAAAAATTGTGAATAATTCTGAAAAAGCAAAAAAGTGAAAGTTCAAAAATTGCGATCGGACCCCCAATCGCTTGAAAAACACCACATTCAGTCCGTGAAAGACAAGTAGTATAGAGAGGATAAAACGTTCCTTAGGTGTGTCATATCAGGGTAGAAAGGTGAAAAGATGTAGGGACACTTCCAAGCCACCGATAGTTGCGGGAGAGGAGTAATGGATGTACCCTTACCGCACTTGATGGACCTCCTCTATGGCGAGGTCATACGAGCTTGCAGATATAACCCTCTGCAGGGACAGATGGATAACGATGTCCGGGTCTTGTTTGTAAGCGCCTCTCACTCAAAAACTGATCTTTACTGCTTCAGCGTCAGGAGGGAGACTCATTATTCAAAAGATCCATGGATAAGAAAAGAGGGGAAAAAAGGAACTCCAATGGTGGTGTAGAAATAATAAGGAGTTTATTACCTTAATTGACCATAGGTCTTAATACAAAAATACAAGTAAAAAATGTGTTTGATTAAAAAGCTGGCATAAAACAAAGGCTGAACGCCCGTGCAAACATAGGATGCGTGATGGCAAGCACTGCGGTAAGGGTACATCCATTACTCCTCTCCCGCAACTATCGGTGGCTTGGAAGGCTCCGGGCAGATACAAACGCACATGGAGCCATGCCTGCAGATACATAAGAGTAGCCTATTCTGTGCTCCCCAATAAGCTCCATAAGGCATTAAAATATATTTCTTTCTCGAACATCACGGGACACAGAGCCACAGTAATTACTGATGGGTTATATAGGTATCACTGGTGATTGGACACTGGCACACCCTATCAGGAAGTTCAACCCCCTATATAATCCCTCCCCCTTGCAGGGATACCTCAGTTTTTACGCCAGTGTCTTAGGTGATGGAAGTGTAAAGATGTCCTGTGCTGAGCTCCAAAGGGAATATCCTAAGATCCTATACTGGGGCAAGCCAGGCGAACCGGATCCATTCAAAGTGCCTTTTCATGGCCGAATTGAATGGTACCCGGGCCTCGTGTCCGAAGAAACAAGGTTTTACCCGTAATGCTTCTCTTTTTAGAGAGCTGGACCCCGCAGATCAGAAAATGGCTTTAAACTTCCTAATTTCTGGCGAGGTGCTTTACGGTCCCAGAACTGTTGGATCCCCCTACTGATGGGGGCCCCAGTCTCTGACGGTTTTTTCAAACAGAGCCCACCGTGAGAGGTGAAGATTGGGTCTGTGTAAACAGCACCCTGCGCCTGGATAAGGTAAGAGGAGATTCCACAGAATTTTTGAGTTCTAGTGGTTTTTCTCCTTTAAGGTAAATGCATGCTATGCCTATTGTGACCACCGGGGGCTGCCAAGAGCACAAACCTACACATGCTGACTGACTGTCTCAGGTGTTCATTGCTGATTATGTCCCAGCATCTCAAAGCAGGCTGCAAGCAGGTAAGGTGGAAAGGGGGATTTCTCATGTTTGAATGTTCCCCCCCAGGCTAGAGAGGGGCCACAGGGCTCTAGAAAGTGGTTATACCACCCGGGCTCTGCGGCCTAATGGCCACCATCTCTGAAGATAGCCGTTCAGGCAGATCTTGTTACCAGTCTCCCTCCTCCCCCCCCCCCCCCCATCCCCAGCCTTTTCTCCAGAAGCATGACAGGAGAGTCGGCAGTGCGGGAAGCGCTCGTTTTTTTCAAAACTCGAGGGGGGGGGGGCGGTAGAGGAGGGGGCGGGACGTCGGCACAGGTGCTTAGACTCCCACTCAGGCCAGCTGCAGGCTATTAAAGGCACTCTGTACAGGTGCACTCAGCCTTCTGAGAGACACAGAGCTGACGGTCGCATGTGAGGTGGGACACAGGCATTCTCCTAGGCAGCATTTACTGAAGTAACACCAGACTGAGCATTGGGTAGCAAGGCTTTTAGCCAGACTACATCGCTCAGCGGGCAGTGTTCATTTGTATACCTCACACCTTGTTGCTTTGCACTATGGGTAGAAGAGGTTCAAGCACCCCAGGAACCAGAGACACTAGGGGATCTCGTTCAGGTTCTGAGGGCCCCCTGTCGGCAGCATCCTCCCCCCTAAAGATGGGCCAGGGACGGCTAGCCAGGGAGAGCCATCGGGGTCAGGGGCTACACCTGCTTCTGGCACTTCAGCCCCTGTATATATTACACAAGAGGTTTTTTCCTCAACCATTAATGGGCTAGAGGAAAGATTAATGGCCGTGATTACGTCTTCACTCAGTGGAAGAAAATGCACTAGGCTTTCCTCTGTTCCCCAAGACCCTCAGACAGAGGAGCTCTGGGATAAAGGAGATGAATCCCTTTCAGAGGATCGGGATGGGACGGATGATTCCTCTTCGGGGGAATCAGGTGGAGAGGGACCCTCTGCGACTTCCCAAGAGGAGAAAGTCTTAGTGCAGATCCTCACTGGATTGGTCCGATCCACATTTAAGTTTCCCATACCTGAAACTACTAAAGAATCCTCTTCTGCTTTGGGGTCACTGAAACCTTTCCAAGGAGCACATGCTTTTCCTGTTCATACTTTACTTGAAAAGCTCATTTATTCTGAGTGGGATCACCCAGACAAACATTTTTTTCCGCCGAGAAAGTTTTCAACACTTTATCCGATGGAAGAAAAGTTTATTAAAATGTGGGGAATACCGGCTATTGATGCCGCCATTTCCTCCGTAAATAATAGCCTGACTTGTCCTGTAGACAATGCTCAGATGCTTAGGGATCCTGTAGATAAAAGGATGGAATCCCTATTGAAGGATGTTTTCTCCTTAGCAGGATCAGTGGCCCAACCTGCAGTAGCAGCGATTGGAGTCTGTCAATACTTAAGAGACCATGTTAAGCAGGTCATCAAAGTATTACCTGAACAGCAGGCCCAGGGGTTTGCTAACCTTCCAGCGGCCTTATGCTTTGTGGTTGACGCCATTAGAGATTCTATCGTGCAAACCTCCCGTCTTTCACTGGGGTTGGTGCATATACGTAGAATCCTATGGTTGAAAAATTGGTCAGCCGAAGCACCATGTAAGAAGCTACTGGCTGGGTTTCCATTTCGTGGTGCAAGGTTGTTTGGAGAGGACTTGGATAACTATATCAAGAGAATCTCTTGTGGGAAAAGCACTCTCTTACCTGTCAAGAAGAAGAGTAAGCGTCCCTCTTTCAAACGGACTCTTTCCCCAGCGCCGGGGGCTTCAGCCTCCAGGCAGTCTCGACGGCCGCCTCCATTGGGGTCCAGAGACGAGAGTCAACCCCAGGGACAAAAGAAGTCCTGGGGAAAGAAGCCTACTAGGCAAAACACTAAGACCTCTGCATGAGGGGGCGCCCCCGCTCACTCGAGTGGGGGGAAGACTGCGACAGTTCTCAGAGCTCTGGCACGAGGACTTCCAGGACAGATGGGTAATCTCCACGGTAACCTTAGGGTACAAGCTGGAGTTTCAGGAATTCCCTTCTCCTCGGTTCCTCAGATCAAATGTTCCCAGAGACCCGGAGAAGAAGCAGTCGCTCCTTCTAGCGTTAGAGCGACTTTTGTCGCAGGAGGTCATTATGATAGTTCCCGCAAAGGACCAGGGATTGGGCTTCTATTCCAACCTTTTTACGGTCCAAAAGCCAAATGGGGATGTCAGGCCCATTTTGGAGTTAAGGGATCTGAACCGATTCCTAAGGATTCAATCCTTCCGCATGGAATCAATTCGAACAATAGTTCCCACCCTGCAGGGAGGAGAATTTCTGGCATCAATAGACATCAGAGATGCATATCTGCATGTGCCCATTTTTCCTGCTCATCAGAAGTTTCTGCGCTTCGAGGTAGGAGGGCGCCATTTCCAGTTTGTGGCTCTGCCTTTTGGGATAGCCACTGCATCTCGAGTGTTCACAAAGATCTTGGCTCCTCCTCTGGCCAGATTAAGGGCTCAGGGTATAGCTGTCATAGCATACCTAGACGACCTGCTCTTGATAGACCGGTAGGTAGCCTCTTTGAATGGAAACTTGAGGACCACGGTCAGGTATCTAGAACACCTGGGTTGGATCCTCAACTTAGAAAAGTCTTTCCTAAAACCAGTAAGAAGACTGGAGTATTTAGGTCTGATTATAGATACAAGCCAGGAGAAAATATTTCTACCTCAGGCAAAGATCACTGCTTTGAGAGAGCTGATTCTGACAGTAAGGACCAAGAAGGGTCCCTCAGTCCGCCTTTGTATGAGGCTACTAGGGAAGATGGTGTCTTCATTCGAAGCAGTTCCCTATGCTCAGTTTCACTCAAGAATGCTGCAACACAGTATTCTGTCGACCTGGAACAAGAAGGTTCAGGCATTAGACTTTCCAATGCACCTGTCGCATGCGGTGCGTCAGAGCCTCAATTGGTGGCTCATACCCGAAAACCTGCAGAAGGGGAGATCCTTTCTACCGGTTACCTGGACGGTGGTAACGACAGATGCCAGTCTGTCAGGTTGGGGAGCAGTTCTGGAACAGGCTGCGGTCCAAGGGGTATGGTCCAAGACAGAGAGGACCTTACCCATCAACATTCTGGAGATCCGGGCGATACATCTAGCTCTAAAAGCCTGGACTATCAGGCTACAGGGTTGTCCGGTCAGGATCCAGTCCGACAATGCCACAGCAGTGGCTTATGTCAATCATCAGGGAGGCCCCCGGAGCCGAGCTGCTCAAAAAGAGGTGAACCAGATCTTAGTCTGGGCAGAGATGCATGTGCCATGCATATCGGCAGTTTTCATCCCGGGAATAGAGAATTGGCAGGCGGACTATCTAAGTCGCCAGCTGTTACTTCCAGGGGAATGGTCTCTGCATCCCGACGTCTTTTGGGCCATATGCCAAAGATGGGGGGTTCCAGATGTAGATCTCTTTGCATCCCGATTCAACAAAAAGATAGACAGATTTGTGGCAAGGACAAAAGATCCTCTTGCATGCGGGACGGATGCGTTGGTGATTCCGTGGCATCGGTTCTCACTGATTTATGCATTCCCGCCTATTCTGCTACTACCACGACTCCTTCGCAGGATCAGGCAGGAAAGGAAGTCGGTACTTCTGGTGGCCCCCGCTTGGCCCAGAAGGACTTGGTATGCAGAAATAGTAAGGATGACGGTGGGTTCCTCGTGGACCTTACCGCTACGCCCAGACCTGTTATCTCAAGGTCCAGTGTTCCATCCTGCCTTACAAACGCTAAATTTGACGGTTTGGCTATTGAGACCCACGTTCTGAAGAGTCGTGGGCTCTCAGGTCCTGTCATATCTACCTTGATTAATGCAAGGAAGCCAGCTTCCAGGATGATTTATCATAGAGTCTGGAAGGCTTGTATAACCTGGTGTGAATCCAGAGGTTGGCATCCCAGGATTTATGTCATAGGTAGAATCCTTGATTTTCTACAGATGGGATTAGAGATGAAGCTGGCCTTGAGTACCATCAAGGGCCAGGTCTCTGCTTTATCAGTATTATTTCAGCGGCCACTTGCTTCGCATTCTTAGGTCCGAAACTTTATGCAGGGGGTGATGCGTCTTAATCCTCCGGTTAAAGCGCCCCTAAACCCCTGGGACTTGAACTTGGTCCTGGCTGTGTTACAGAAACAGCCTTTTGAACCAATAAGTCAGATTCCTTTGGTGTTGTTGACAAGGAAATTAATTTTTCTGGTGGCCATCTCTTCTGCTAGAAGAGTATCAGAATTAGCAGCTCTTTCCTGTAAGGAGCCTTATTTGATTATACACAAGGATAGAGTGGTACTACGCCCTCATCCTAGTTTTTTACCGAAGGTGGTTTCTGATTTTCATTTAAACCAAGACATTGTTCTACCTTCCTTTTTTCCAGATCCCTGTTCTCCGGAAGAGAGATCTCTACATTCGTTGGATGTAGTAAGAGCAGTTAAGGCCTATCTAGGGGCAACTACTCAGATCCGCAAGACGGATGTTTTGTTTGTGCTGCCAGAGGGTCCCAATAGAGGACAGGCAGCGTCAAAAGCTACCATTTCTAAATGGATTCGACAGTTGATCATTCAAGCTTACGGTTTGAAACAGAAGATTCCTCCGTTTCAGATCAGGGCACATTCCACAAGGGCTATTGGTGCTTGTTGGGCAGTGCATCACCGGGCCTCTATGGCTCAGATCTGCAAGGCCGCAACCTGGTCTTCAGTCCATACATTCACCAGATTCTATCAGGTGGATGTGAGAAGGCATGAGGATATCGCCTTTGGGCGTAGTGTGCTGCAGGCAGCGGTACAGGGTCCTCAGGTCTGATTGCACCCTACTTGGTCGTGGTTCCCCCCCCTCAGGTAGCATTGCTCTGGGACATCCCATCAGTAATTACTGTGGCTCTGTGTCCCGTGATGTTCGAGAAAGAAAATAGGATTTTTTTAAAACAGCTTACCTGTAAAATCCTTTTCTTTCGAAGGACATCACGGGACACAGAGGTCCCGCCCCTCTTCTAATACACTATATTGCTTGGCTACAAAACTGAGGTATCCCTGCAAGGGGGAGGGATTATATAGGGGGTTGAACTTCCTGATAGGGTGTGCCAGTGTCCAATCACCAGTGATACCTATATAACCCATCAGTAATTACTGTGGCTCTGTGTCCTGTGATGTCCTTCGAAAGAAAAGGATTTTACAGGTAAGCTGTTTTAAAAAATCCTATTTTCTCAACAGCCATAAAGGATAAAAATCCACTTTGTGTGCACCAAATGCCTTTGAAGCGGTATTAAAAGCTGCATGGTCACTTGTACCTACAGGTAAGCTTATAATAAAACTTACCTGTAGGCAAACTGAATACCCCGTAAACTCGCACCATTTTATAACATATTCTCTATTCCTGCAGCCGGTGACGTAACTGGCACATGCGCACATCGCTCTGAATTGAAGGCGTGCAGAGTATACTGTCAGCCCGGAGGATTGTGCTGCGACTGTGACTCCTGTGCACGTGTGGGAGTGACGTCGCAGCTTGGCCATTTAAACGCCTGGAGCCCGTAAACCCGTAAGGATGGCCAGTTGAAGATAGAAGCCCTGTGAGCAGTGACAGCGCGCCACTGGAGGGCTTAGTTTTAAGGCAAGTCTTTCATAATGTGCAAGTATGCAGTGAATACAAACACATTATGTCATTACCTTGCAGGGGGAGTCTCCCCCCCCCCCCCCCTGGACTTAACTACCGCTTTAACAACCCAGATATTACCTTGTAAAATTAGCAGTGACATCATCACTGTGCTGTTCATGGCCTGTACAGAAAAAATGGGAAGGGTCCAGCAGCTCCACCTCCTACAGGCTGCCTGCAGAAAACTACAGGAGGAGGCGGAGACGAGACCAGTCACTCTGCACAAGGTGAGAGAGCAGCAGTGAGCGGTCTTGGTTACAGGAAGCTCCTACACAGAGGGAAAGTCTCACACTGGAGTACTGCACAGATCTGGAAGAAATTCACACAGCTCACCGAGATTCAAGGGGGAATACACATGACAAATGTATTTAGACAATATTTGCTTACCTGGAGTTCAGCTTTAAAGGGTAACTCCACTTTCGTGGGGAAAAAAAATAATAATAATATAGCGTATACACTTGCAAAACAAGTCATATTGTAAATGAATGTTATTAAAAATTACCTTTCCTTTTCAATCTGCAGCCGCTGTAATTTTCTGATAATGTAATGTGATATGGCTACCTGGAGGTGTTCTGTACACAATGTGTGTCTACAGAAATCAAATTTTCTGCTTGTGTGATTGGCTCACTGATTTTCCCAGAACTCTATACTAAGATACAAGTCAGATTTCAGGCATCCCCTGCAACAAAAATTTCATTTTTGGGGAGACACTTCCTATAGAAAATCACATCTAAAGAGATGCAGGCCCAGCAGCTTTCCTCATTAGTGCCCTGCAGGTGCAGCAGCTGATAGATAATTATGAAACGGCTCCCATTAGCTTCGCTTTCCCACATTGACACAGACAAACGCACAGGGATTTCTTCAGAATAACAAAAGGTAGGAATTTGCAACAAAGTTTGATAAAAATCGGTGTAATGTACATAGATCACCCAGAGGGGAATGTTTTTGTTTTTTTTTCTCAACAAAAGTGGAGTTCTGCTTTAAGGGTACAGTGAAAAGCTATATAATAAATGGCTTTCCTGTGTAACTGTTTTTAATTGATTCCCAGCAGCAGTAGAAAACCTCTACCTGGCCTACCCTGCAGAGAGGACCACTTCTATTTGTGTGGTAGCTGTATTCTCTCTGCAGTGGTCTGACATGCCTCCTGCCAAGTCAGAATTGGGGCCCTTCAGTCAGCAAAGATCACGCTCCCTGCTGATTGAAGAGCTTTAGTTCTGACTCAACAGGACTCCTCTCTGCAGCGTATGCTGAGGTTTTGTACTGCCTCTGGGGGGCAATTTAAAACATTTCCTGTATACCTTTTTTATTGTACCCTTCGGCTCGGTTGGGCGGCACAGCTTGCAGGTCGCCTCACGAGGCGACCTGCACACAGGTGCCAAGGCGACTTGCAAAACGACTTCTGTATAGAAGTCTATGCAAGTCGCCCCCAAAGTAGTACAGAAACCTTGCGTCGCTCCGATTAGAACGGTTCCATTGTACAGAACGGGAGACGACTTGTCAGGCGACTAGGTCGCCTGACAAGTCGCCCCTGTGTGAACCGGCTCTTAATGTGTCTGGACTGTTTAACAAAGTGCAATTGGACTATAAATAGAACATGGTTAAGGACACTTTCACACTGGGGTGGGGGGGGGGGGGGGGGGCGTCGGCGGTAAAGCATCGCTATTTTTAGCGGCGCTGTTCTCCCCCGCGGCCAGTGAAGGGGTTAATAGCGCCCGCAAAACGCAGCTGCCGAAGCGCTTTGCAGGTGCTTCGGCGGTGCTGCCCATTGATTTCAATGGGCAGGGGCGCTTTAGTAGCGGTGTATACACGACTCCTAAACCGCCCCAATGATGCTGCTTGCAGGACTTTTTTTTTTTTTTTAACATCCTGCAAGCGCACCGCCCCAGTGTAAAAGCACTCGGGTTTTCACACTGGAGTGACAGGAGAGGCGCTTTACAGGCGCTATTTTTAGCGCTAAAACACCTGTAAATCGCCTCAGTGTGAAAGTAGCCTTAATGGGACCTTGCATTAAAATGCCCTCTCCCCCTGTAAAAAGTATGTGCATAATGTATCTGTAAAGAAAAAAAAAAAGATTTTTTTTATTTGCCTTACCCGGTCTTCTGTCTGCAGCGTTGGGGTGAGGATGACATCTCACTAGTTCCTGTGAGTTCTGGGGAATACAGAGCATCCCAAATCTGAGAATCCCAGCCTGCAGATGACTGGAGTGTCGTCTTCTTCCAAGATTACGCCTGCTTTGCATTCCCCAGAAATTTCACTGGAAGGATGGAGACAGCGATGCGGAGGATGTGGATAAGGAGAGTATAACCCTAAGGCCTCATGCACACTGGGCGTTTTTACAGCTGCTGTTTTTGGCTTCAGACTTTTTTTTTCTGCAGTCAATAAACTCCCCAGCATGTTATCCTATGTGTCCATGCACACATAGGCTGTTATCAGCATTTTATGGCAGGGGGCATTTTCTGGCTGGAAGAAAAAAAAAAACAGAACTAGTGGGTTTTAAGAGTTTTTTTTTTAGCTATAAAAAAAAAAACAACGCAGCTTTTCTACGTTTGTCACCGTTTTTGAGCCATAAGCTTTTGTGTGAGTAAAATTTTGCTAAAAAAATGCTGCAAAACTCATTCTACAGCTAATGCTACTGACGTTTTGATAACGTCCAATGTGCATGAGGCCTAACTGTTAACTTTACATCAGGGATATGCAATTAGCGGACCTCCAGCTGTTGCAGAACTACAAGTCCCATGAGGCACAGCAAGACTCTGACAGCCACAAGCATGACACCCAGAGGCAGAGGCATGATGGGACTTGTAGTTTTGCAACAGCTAGAGATCCACTAATTGCATATCCCTGCTTTACAGGTACCATTTGCACTTAATTTTAGCAGACATTTGCGACAAGGGGATGGGGCCCAGAAAAAGGGACTTTGAATTGAATAGTTCGGCCTGCTTTCTCGTTTTGCTTAAGTGCACGGCTGTCCTACAGGAACAGTCATAACACACAGCAATAGGACATTTCCAGATTCTTGTCTTGCTCCAGCACTCTTCACCAACATGGCAAAATTAGTCCCCTCCAAGTCTGTATTCTGCTGTTGTCTCATATTTATTTTTCTTCATTTTATGAAATGTCTCCTTGTGACATCAGGTACTATGGCGGCACAGAGCATGTGGATGAGCTGGAGAGGCTGTGTCAAAAAAGGGCTCTGGAGGTTTATAATCTGGACCCACAGAAATGGGGCGTCAATGTGCAGCCATATTCAGGTAGGAAAAACCTTCTATAGGTTCTGAAATATAACCTTTTCAAAGTTTTGATGTAGATTATGAAGTCAGAGTTTTCTGAACGTGACGAGCAGAAAAATGTGTGGGTGCTCACCTTACTTTAAAGTGAACCTGTACTCAAACTTAAATGCTAAACTTAACTTCAAGCAGAAACCTGGTGCTTTTTTTCTGATTTAGCCTGGATTCGTGCTGCTGCGACGTTCAATCCGACATCCCTGCGTGACTTCATGTCGGCTTGCATACGGCTATTTTTTAACAGAAGTCAATGTAAGTCGTATTGAAGTCACACCAAAAGTAGTGCAGGAACCCTTTTTCTAAGTCGGAGAGAGTCGCACCGATTAGAACAGTTCCATTGCAGTTAATGGGGAGCGACTTTGAACTCGAGTCGCATGACAATTCATGGCAGTGTGAACCCAGGCTAAGTTTCACTTGGCTCTGACTCCCCCTCACATAATTGCTACCCAATTGGAGTGCTCTTTTTGATCACTGAGGAAGTCTTTTTGGATAGTGAAATGGCAATTGGCCATACATTTTTGTTCAGATCTGTTCGGTTTTGACATTTTGGGGAGGAATTGCCACATACAACTCATTGTTTGGAACTCTTTTTCACATGTGTGTGTGATTTGTTAAAGTGGAACTATACCCACTCTCTCTCTCCAGCGCTGCGGTGTCCCGGAGCTCTCCACCAGTTGCTGACATCTTTGGCCAGATGGCTTCTGGGTACAGATCTTCAGCCATTTTCAGTGGCCAGGCTGAGATGATGTCACTCCTGCGCATGCATGGGAGTTCATTCATTTTGGCATTGCAGAAATTATACACTAAGCTGCACGTGCATTCTGGCAGGTAGTGAACTCTAATGCAAAAGAAATATTGTATGTCTCTTCTGCATTAAATGTCTTATTTGTTAGTAATTTGCCACTATAAGCTGGCCATACAATGATCAAAAATCTGCCAGTTCGGCAGGGAACTTTTGGCATTTCGATCCGTCTGTGGCCATTCCCATTATGCAGACATCGATCATTTGCTTGATTTCTGTTGAAGGGACACGCTGGAACACTTTTTCGATCTGCAGCTACTGATCAGTATATTCTGACAGTGGTGGATCCCACTTCCAGAATACAATGTCCCGGGTGGGGGGAGTTGGTGAGTGTATTTTTCTATCCACCTCATTTGCCAGCAGGCTGAACATAAAAATTGTGTATGGCCATCTTTAGAGCCATGGGTTAAGCTGACCATAGATGGATCTAAATTCGGCTTTGATCTATCTTTTACCATTGCCACTTGACAGAAGTTGATCTAATAGTGAACTTCTATCAGACAGGAATGTTGGAAATTTTTGATTTAATTAGTGGCTCCAGCACAGGGACTCCTCAGCTGTCAAAATACACTGATCAGCGCTGCAGCCACTAATCAAATTCCCAAATCCACTTTGCTTTTATGGAAATGATGGAAGAAAAAACAAAACGATCCATCTATGGCCAGCCTTAATCTGGGACCAGCCGAATTTCAGTCCATGTAAAGGGACAGTAGACGTCGATCTACCGATTGACTTCTGTATGACCAGCCTGTCAAATAAATGCCATTCGATCAGTGCTGCCGACATCACTGATCTGTGTATTCTGACGGCGGAAAAGTCTCTCTGCTGTCAGATCACAATAGCTCAGACGGAGTGATTTCCCCATCCATCTCAAATGTGTGAATAGGCGAATCGTTTTTTTTTTTTTTTTGTTCAATCTCTGGTTGAACGAAAAAAATTATTCTATGGCAGAGCTCAAAATTTTAAGTCCTGAGCTACTAGCCAGGCCTCAAGAGTTACTCGCCAGCAGTTGCCCCGCCCCTAATTCCGCCAATAAACATGCACCTCATAAATTATCTCCATAATATGACACTAAAATGTTTTATGCAGAATTAAGTTATTAAAATAAATAACAAGAACTTTATCCGTGGCCAACAATGCAGCCTGCCCGTGTCCACCAGTGCAGCCTGTGGATTTATTTTTTTAATTGGAAGCTTGGAAAGCATTGCATCCATGTTGAGCAGATCGTGGGTGTGGTACGGCCAAGCAGTTTCACATTAACCAGAATCATCAAGTTCATTGAGGGCTACAAGCTGACAGCCGCAAAGGCTGCTGGATCTTGTAGCTTCTATTTCACAGAACTCTATGAATGAGTGACGCGGCCGGGCAGGCGGAGCGTCCTATGCAGATTCTGGCAGAGACCTGGTGGAGAAGATCCCCTGCCACCTGTGACCTTGGGGAGGAGTGGGGGCCGGTGGATTTGTAACATGGTACACCCTGAATGTGGGTGTAACATGTTACCAAAAGGTGAACTTATCCTTTAAGATCTATTCTGAAAACGAATTAGATTTGGTTGCAATGTTAAGATTTTGTATAATAAGTTAAAGTACTACACTAATGTTGCTATATAGACATAACCCCCATTGTCACTGTATTTTTCTTCGCTTCCTTTGATCTCTCATTTTTTTTTGTTCTAGGTTCTCCTGCCAACTTTGCTGTCTACACTGCCTTAGTGGAGCCTCATGGGAGGATCATGGGACTGGACCTCCCTGATGGCGGTCATCTCACGCACGGCTTCATGACCGACAAAAAGAAAATCTCTGCAACGTCCATCTTTTTTGAGTCTATGCCATACAAGGTTAGTGGCTAGGGCTGTACCCCCAGGGAGAATAGTCACTGATTTATAACACAGATGTTTTTAATGGAGAGTTGGGCGCTTGTGGCCCAGCGGGCAGTCAGAATTGAGCAGCATGTGTCATGAAGGATTATGGGAAGGAATACTAACGTTTTCTTCTTTTAGTCTGCCATAACCATCAGTGTTTTTCTCCTGAAAAGCTGCAGAGAAATCTGAATTATTTATACCAGCTGGTTACTACTATGGCAAAACTAAATTGATTTCCCAAACACTACTATACATGCCTTTTTAAGCCCACCTTTAGGTAATTTTTTTTAAATTATTGGTGCCCCTCTACAGTGAGATCACTGAGAGCAAGGATCCCACTCTGCTGCTGCCTGCAGCGGAAAGGCTTTTCTACTCGGCTTTAACCGCTTTAGAAATAAAAAGTTTGCTTTGATTAGCATGTTAGAGAAAAAAAAATATCAAAATTTTCATTTAGATTGGTGATTGAGAAATAAAGTGATACTCAAGTCTCATTTTTTTTCATTTAAAAATAACAAACATGTTATACTTACCTGCTCTGTGTAGTTGGTTTTGCATAGAGCAGCCCCGATCCTCCTTTTCTCTGATTCCTTGCCGGCGCTCCTGGCCCCTCCTTCCAGCAG